>VZSZ01001075.1:65482-216863 GCA_013398815.1 Ibidorhyncha struthersii
GGAGTTGGCCTACATGATCTCTAGAGGTCCCTTCCAACTCTGAAAATTCCGTGATTCCATGATTCTGTGAAATCTTGCAGTAAATTGAAAAGATGTCAGTGATTACAAACCTGCATCTTCATCATGTGTCAGAAATTCACAAATTCTAAAAAGGCTAAATATTAGGATTTTATTGTGCAGGAGATGTTCTATAATTTTAACAAAGCGTGTATGTGTCATCTTGGTTTCCACCTTATTGGTAGATGTGAAATAACTCAGAGTGATAGGATTTTCTCAAGTTTATGTGCTCTAGAAAAGTTACGTTAAATTTATATTTTATATTTTTTCATGAAAAAAAATAATCTTGCTGTTTAGTTTTATGTTTTGTTTTTTCTTTTTTTTTTTTTTTTTAAATAAGAACAGTGTTGTTTCTTCTCCCAAACCTTAGAGCCTACTGGGACTGGGAAGCAAGAAAGTCATCTAGCTAAAGTAACCTTCTATCATATTGTTCATATGAACTCTGATTCTTTTGTCCTGAATTTTATCACCGACAATCAGTGACAACAGTAATCAAGTTAGATTACCTTTCTGAAAATAACTTATTTTTTTAAAAGAATATGCAGGGCATTGTTTTGTGGTTATATTAAAAAATTCCTGCAACATCGTCATTTGCCCAGTGTGCAGTTCTGTCCTCTTAATTTCAAGAAAGATGTGGTGAAATTAGAGAAGATGGAGAGAAAAGCCAGTAATATTATCAAGGATGTGGAGCAGCTGCCAACAAAGATCACAGGAGCCTCAGCATTTCAGTCTGAAGAGGAGTGAGGGATGTGACTGAAGTTTACAAATTCATGTAAGTGGTCAGGCAAATGCAGAACTGATTGGCAAACAATGCCAGTACTAGATGAAATGAGCAGTGTCCCACTGTGCTGATAGAACTGGGTTAGGTAAGCCATTGGCTTGGTCCAGTAAAGCATTTATTATATAATTTTGAATTCTTAGTAATATGTTGAGAATGGGCCCAAATTTTTGTGACTATAATGATATGCAGGAGGATTTTTCAGAATGAGACTAAGTGTTCCTTCATTTTGAATATTAATCATCTCAGGGTTTTAAGGAAAAATACTAACATTTGGGACAGAGGCCTTTAAAAACAAACCAAACATGCTGTTCATTCAGTAGGAGACCTTCTAAAGCCCTCTCCTAACTGTCCTGGAAAGTAAGATTGGGTGACACCAGGTCTTTCGAATTTTGCAGTAGGCATTGTGAAGTTCATGTGTTGGGAGATGAAATTACTTCTCTCCCTCCTCCCCTCCATCTTAGAATATAAGGTTTTGATGTGTGAAGATCCTTGAAAAACCTTGGAACCCTGTGAGCTTTAGTTGTGAGTGCAGTAAACTAACCAGTGGGGGGTACTGCTCTTCATAACCCCAAACTGGAGGCTACTTACAGTATGGTGACGCTTTACATTTTATTACCATTTATCTAATTTGTTTTTACTGAAGCCACACCTTTTATGGATATTATAAGGACAGTAGCCCCTTTTTGTCTGCCCTTGGCTGTCAGATTGTAGAGGACTACAAAATTAGTACTAATTTTGGATAGATTGGTGTTGACCTGTTAGTCCCTCCATCAAAGTTGAACAGAGGAGTTGCAGAAAAGGATAGAAAGAATTCTTGCTGGGATGGATTAGCAGTAGGCTATTTATTGATTGCTGTTGCCGTGTGGTACCTTATTTAAGTTAAACTGCATCTGTACTATTCTGTCTGTCTGTGTGCAGTGTCCAGTACAATGACTGAACCATTGCAGATATGTGGATGTTTGAATTTATTAACAGTATTTTACTGAATATAAAAGGATTCCTGACACAAATAGGCCTTGTTTGAGAAACTGTGTAACTGTTTTTTTTTTTTTCACAGAATACCGTACATCTTATTTGACTTTATTTCCTTTCAGTATCTTTTGAAAACCTTTTTACATGTACAATAGGAACACAGCCAAATCCACACCAGACAGGAGCAGTAGTTAAGTGCACTTATACTGCTGCATGCAGTACATCAGATAAAATGGGAACATAACCATATACTGTTGTACATAATGATTTTTTGTCAGCCTCTTTAATAATAATTTTTAGTGTTGTAGTTTTCATAACTTACAGTTTGTTGTACTGTTCTTTTTATAAGAATATATACAATGTAATACTTGATTTCCTTGAATTTTCAAGAAAGGGAAATGATGTGGTGTGTGGTAGTTTGTTTTTTTTTGGTTGGGGTTTTGTTGTTGTTCTTTTTCTTAACACGGGCTTGAATGAGGTATCTGAATTCTGGATGGAGTTGTGATGTATTAGTGTTCTCCCTATTTGGAGTTCATGGCTTTTCTATATCCCATATTTCTAAGTGTAAGAGATAAAGAAAAAAGATTCTTTTTGGAAGACAAAAAGAAATTCTCGTTACTGTGTCTTTGTGAAAATTCACCTGTTTGAGAAGAAAATGTGTGATACTGTATCTGTGTATATTCCAGAATTAGAGAGAACTTACATAGCTAATAAAATAATTTCATGAGACATCCCATATTTCCAGAACAGCAGTCACAATACTGAAATTGTGCTGGGTGGTTAATTCAGATCACTTTTAAGCTTCATTTAAAAAGTGTGTCCAAGTCTGAACTTCAAACACGTAGGAGGCAGATTCATCTCATACTATTGCAAATGAAATGTCTCACTAGGAATTGAAATAGTTCTAGCCGTACCTAGTTAAAAACTTCTTAGATCAGTCATCTTCTGTGCTCAGGTAACAGGAACAATAGGGTTTGATAATACCAAATTTGGTCTCCATTATTCTGTCAGAACCATGAGCCATTGGGGAGCGGAACTGACGATCAGTAGAATTGTGGCAGGCATGTGCTTGCACAGAAGTCACCATAGAAATGGAGCCATAGTATTTATTCAATCTTCAGCTTGTCTTGTGTTATGTGGTTTATTATTTATTTTAAGTCAAATGTGGTTCTTTGGCAGTTCTGTGTCAGGCACTGTCAAAATCTAGTGTACGTTAGCATAACACTTTGATCATTTAATAGCAACTCTTTTTTTTTTTTAATTAAGTAATTCTAGAACAGTATCATTACACCACTGATGTGAACATCAGCTTTCCCTTTTTTTTTTGTTTAATCTTCTTTGAATTGATTTTGAATGACTTTTCCTTGCTGCTTCATAATTAATGTTTTCTTTATGTGTTTCAGATTAAATTTTCCTTGTTTTGAGATTCTTAATTTCCTAGGAATTTGTTTCATAAAGGAGGCATTGAAAAGTGTTTCTAATTTTCTTTCTTCAGATTTACCAGAGGGACCCTTAGTTGTGAAGGGAACTCATAAATACAAATCAATTTATTTAAGCCTGGGTTTTAGGCCTGGTTTCATGCAAAATAAGACTACACAGAAAAGTAAGATTCCTCCTTTATTCCTCTGTCATTCCTCCATTATACATCCCCCTGATAGTTAACTCAAATAAAAGACCAAGATAGGTGTTTGACTGTGTTACCCAGCAGGGTGGAATTCAGGCAATGTGGATGGGAGGTAACCTGCATGGGCCCACAGATCCCTGAAGGGAACTCCATCTGAGGTCCTAGAAGGGGGTTTTGTCTCTCTTACTGTGTCAAATGTGGGGGCATCTCTTTTCAAAGTGTGTTTGAATCGTAATCTTCAAGGGAAGTGGTCAGTTACAGGCAGAACTGCTCTGATCTTTTTAACTGGAGAGTTTCTCTCTGAACGCCACAATTTTGAAGCCTAAGGGGAAAACTGTTTCATTCTAAGATAAAGTAAATACTGCTAGTGTTGAGACCTTGGGTATACAGTAAAGCCTGAAGGCTGGATAACGAAAAAAATGGATATGAAACTGAGAACTTACAAAAATGAAAACATTGTTTGCTATTTTATCATTTTTAGTCTAACATGAAGTTAAAATACTATGAAAGCTACAAAATTATCAGAGTAGGGCATTCTTAAAATATTTTATTACTAATGCAGAAACAATGCACACGTGCTCAATAGACTTTTTTTCTAAGCTGTGCAGCCCTTAAGCCTAATTTTAGGGCACCCAGCTAATTCTCCTGCTGACCATATAGAGTGCCATTGCACATAAGCAGAACTTTAATAATTGCAAAGATGCTACATACAAATAAAGGAAATTCAAGCACAGCCTGCACATTTGAGAAAGTGGTTCGGTCTTCACGCTGCTTTAGCCCCAGGCCTTGCTATAGAAAGGACCCACAGAGACTGCTAGAAGCTAAGCCTGATAGCTGTTTCCATACACACACTCCCCACCACCCCCACCCCTGTGTACTGGGTTTGCATGACAAGGTTTGGGTAGTGCACAGGCTACAGGGGTGGCTTCTGTGAGAAGCTGCTAGAAGCTTCCCCTGTGTCTGATGGAGTCAATGCTAGCCAGCTTCAAGAAGGACCTGCTGCTGGCCAAGGCCAAGCACAACAGTTGATGGTGGTGGCAACTCTGGGATAATATGTTTAAGAACAGGAAAAAAGTGCTGTGCAACAGCAGCCAGAGGACAGGAGTGAGAATATGAGACCAACAACTCTGCAGACACCAAGGTCAATAAAGAAGGAGGAGGTGCTCCAGGCACCAGAGCTGAGATTCCCCTGCAGCCCATGGAGGCTAACGGTGGAGTAGATATCCATCTGCAGCCCATGGAGGACCCCACGCTGAGCAGGTGGATGCGCCCAAAGGAGGCTGTGACCCCGTGGGAAGGCCGTGCTGGAGTAGGCTCTTGGTGGGACCTGTGGACGCATGGAGAGAGGAGCCCATGCTGGAGCAGATTTGCTGGCAGGACTTGTGACCCCGTCGGGACCTACGCTGGAGCAGTCTGTTCCTGAGGGACTGCACCCTGTGGAAGGGACCCACCCTGGAGCAGTTTTGGAGAACTGCAGCCTGTGGAAGGACTCACGTTGGTGAAGTTTGTGGAGGACTGTCTTCTGTGGGAGGGACACCACGCTGAAGCAGGGGAAGAGTGTGAGAAGTCCTCCCCCTGAGGTGGAAGGAGTGGCAGAGACAATGTGTGATGAACTGACTGCAACCCCCGTTCCCTGTCCCCCTGCACTGCTTGGGGGAAGAAGGTAGAGGAATCAGGAGTGAAGTTGAGCCCAGGAAGAAGGGAGGTGTGGGGGGAAGGTGTTTTAAGATTTGGTTTTATTTCTCATTACCCTACTCCAATTTTCATCAGCAGTAAATTAAGTTAGTTTCCCCCAGCTGAGTCTGTTTTGCCTGTGACGGTAATTGGCGAGTGATCTCCCTGTCCCTATCTAGATCCACAAGCCTTTCATTGTATTTTTCTCCCCCTGTCCAGCTGAGGAGGGCAGTGATAGAGAGGCTTGGTGGACACCTGGTGTCCAGCCAGGGTCAACCCACCGCATCCTGTGATGTGGACAAGTACTCCTGGAAATTTATTTACTTTATGATAACTTAGAATAACTACCAAACAGGTCTCAGCTAGGAATGATCTTTAGACTGTGAGAGGCTGTCAATTGTACCTATGATCTGTGCTGTCTAGGTAACTGAATATGGTCTCTACTTAGAGGGTTCCTGAGATTCAAGTTTAAAAAGTAATATAGATGTCAAAAATAAGCTCAATAATCCACCACTGTAGTAATAAAAGTCTCTAAATTAGCCACTATTATTACTTGAGGGGAAAAAAAAACAACCCATAACAACCCTCCTGGAGTCATTATGGATAGTGATGTGGAAAAGTCAACCTAGTGTTTAGCTACTACTATTGAATTTCAGAAGGGAAATGGAATCAAGAACAAGAGAGAACAGATCAGTATGTAGTTTGAAGTTCATGAGCCACACTATCTTAAAAAGTTGTAAATTAAAAATAAGGAAGTTACACGGCAGGATAATGAAGATGGTAATTTTGGAAAGGTTTCCACTTGAGGTGAGATTACATATACTGTAGTGCCCTATGACCTGGAAGAGAGACAACTGAGAAGGTTATAACACGGTAGTATACAACTATGAAGAACGTGGAAAAGAGGGACAAAGAAATGTTATTCACAAAACAGTAACTCGACTATAATAAAATTAAAATCTCGGGAAACTGGCTTAAAGTAAAAAGGAAGTGCCTATTCACAAAACAGACAATTACTGTGAACTGCATGGATTCGGAATACTACAGTTGCTCATGAAAGCTATTACACAAATTAACAGACGCATCTACTGAATGACCATTCATACCAATTACCTGTGTGTAACTCAAAGTACCTAAACTGCAGATTGTTGGAAATGGGGATAATTCAGAGCCCCCTGCCATAAAAACAAAACAAAACAAAAAAACCCACCAACTGTACTTTTAATTTATTTGTTCTTTGGCCATCAGTAGAGGCATGACTGAGTATGTGGAGATTGGTTTTCAGCTGGTCGTATGTTTCTTGTAGAGGAAAATGAGCTACTTAAGAATAACTTTCTCTAAATCGCCACTTCACCCGTACTTTGATCTCTTAGTATAGATTGGAAACTATTCAAGAGCAAAAACTTACCGCTATTATATATTTGCAGTTTTTGTAGAACTGTGGTGCTTGAATTTTCTATGTAGGAAAATCAAGAAATCCTCCAAAGAAAACTTACTTGTTAAATTCCAAGTCAAAAGCTCAGTCTTCAGGCTTCTCCCAAGACTGTAGTAGTGTAGCTGTTCAGTATGTACTGAAGCTTTCTCTCTTCTTACCCTGCTTGAGCAAAACTTTTTTTTATGGTTTCATCGCTAAGTGAATGGCTTCCCTTCTTTTCAGATAACTCAGAAAGCCTTCTTGATATGCAGTTTTACTGAAAACAAATACAAATGCTAAGAAGTCAGGAAAAGGGAAATTTGAGCTGCTCTGGAAAGGGCTGTCATGTTGGGAAGAAGAAAGGAAAGAAAGAATCTTGTGATGAAACCTTCTCCTTCCTTCCTATATTCCAGAAATTTGTGGTTATAGTGTCCATGTAAATAAATAAATAAATAAAAGTAAACCAAATTCCACAACTAGCTAGTAATAAATTAATTAGAAATGAGATTATTTCCATCATTTGTTTTTCAGAAAAAAGGCAAAATAATCACATGAAGTTGTAAGTAGTCTTCTTTCTATCTCAGAAACAAGTATTCAGTCTTTCCCGTCCCCCACTGTAGGCCCTTTTTTCTATTGTGGGTATATTAATCTTGTCTTGAATGAAAAGAAGTCATTGAATGAAGCATCTTCTTTTTTAAAAAAAAATTCATGAACTGAATATCAGGAAAAAAAATTTTCACTCTATTGTTTTCCTTATGTTTTATGAAATCATTTGTATAGGAGCACTCACTTTTTATTATTCATTTGTTAGTTTAGTAATATTTTTTATTCCATGTTCATATTAGGATACGACATAAAGATAACTGAAAGGTACCCCAGCATGTTTAAAACCAAAAAAGTTCTGTATTTGGCAACATGACTCATTTGTTTTTGAATGCTGACCCAGAATAAATTGTTGCTGCCAGACAGGAAATCTTTGGGCTTTTTTTGATCCAGATTTGGTATAAAAACCTGGGGCGATCAGAAATACCAGAACACTTGAGGTTTAAATTGTACTGTTAATGTTTACAAGTCCTTGGGTTTTAAATAGACAAGCTGTAGTTCAGGTCTTCTAGATAATTATGGTCAAATGTAATAGCACATTGTCTTAGCATAAATGACATCTCTCTTCTTTGGAAAAAAAAATGGAAGCTATTTTAGAATCATAGAATTGTCTAGGTTGGAAGAGATCTTTAAGATCGAGTCTAACCATAAACCTAACACTGCCTAGTCTGCCACTAAACCACGTCCCTAAGCACCACATCTGCTTGTGTGTTAAATACCTCCAGGGATGGCGACTCAACCACTTCCCGGGGCAGCCTGTTCCAATGCTTGACAACCCTTTCAATGAAGAAATTTTTCCTAATATCCACCCTAAACCTCCCCCGGCAATTCTAGAAAATCAGACGTGAGAGCAGACCAGAACTCTGCCAGGACGAGAAAGGGATAACTACATTATAATTGCAAAGTCAGAAAAATACAGATCCTTAAGTTGAAGTTCATCATCTTTCCTCAAAAGTAAGATTTCTATCAATACGCAGTATTGATGCAATTTACAAATAAATAAAAATCTCAATTAGTACTTAAAAGAATACTGGTTGCAAATATAGGTATCTTTATGAACAAATTGTATGTCTTTTTTAATATCTCTGAGGTAAAAAAATATTTGATGGAGATGAATGTAAACAGCATTATTCAGTTAAACCTCTAAGCATGACTGTCTTCAAAGTATTACTTAACGAGCCTTAATAGCAGCTGTTTTTCTTGTACTAGGTAGATCTCCAGTAGGTTTTATAGTTCTTACACGTGCTGTGATAAAAAGAAAAACTGCAAAATTAATTTTGTAAACAGAGAAAACAATCATTGGAAATAAGTTTGCCTCAGAAAATAAGTTTGCCAGGTGAAAAGAGGTGGTTGGTTTCCATACCTGTTTAGATGATTGATATACAGTTGAAGGTTTATACAATAAGCAGAGTAAGATTAACTGCTCTCTGAATATTACTTTTTCATAACTGTCTCTGCATCTTTCTATTCATGAAATCAGCTCTTCAAAATATTTTATCAACTGAAAGGTTATCTAAGCACTGAGTTACCTACTTCAAGTGCTAAGAAAAAAACAATAGAGAGTCCTGCAGTGTAGACACAATATTGTTTTTCTGTGCTGGTACAGAACACAGCTCACAGCAGAAAAAAGCTCAGTTCCTGACTTGCAACTTTGAGTACTGAAGGAACATAGGTATCTATAATCACTCATTTTTGAATTACATATATTTTTACATAGCTTCTAGAGATCCTGAGAAACCTTTCATGAATATTTAAAAATAGCTTTTCTTCTTTTCTTTAAAGAGGTACATGTTCTTTATATTGTTTTTTATTTTGTTAATATGAACGTGTTTATGATGCCTAAAATATGAATATAAAAATCTGAATAACATTTGCCCTATTAAGTGATAAGAGAGAGCTTAATAAAACTGGAACAGTCTAAGGCTCTTTCTTTAACTAGAAGTATAGTATTAAAAAGAAGTAGTTGGGGTGCTTTTTTTTAATGTTGTAGCATCTGTGGTGTTAGCTTGGGTTACTATAATAATGGTAAGAAAATAGAAATAGAAGTATGGCTTTTTGAATTCTTGCAGCTGTAAGAGGGCCAAACTCTATTTTCTCTCTGAAAAGAAAATAAAATACCAGACCTTTTTCACTACAAATGCTTAAAAATGAGCTCGCCTTATCGTAGAAGGAAACTCATGCAATTTAGTAGAATTCACAAGAGTAAAATAAACCTTACAGCTAACTTCTTTTTAGAATGGAGGAAGGAATAAATTAAAGGATTTGAATATTTAACTGGTTTTCAAGGTCTTCAAAGTGGTAAATGCTCTCTCCAGTTTCAGTAGGTTTAAGGTTTCATCCTCAGTCCTTATGATGGTGCCTATATTCCAATAGGACAAATGAATCTGTGTTTATAATGACTAGGTTTATTTTGTATTTCCAATATAATGAAAATCCTATTGCTTGCATGTTTACTGTCAGTAACAGATGTGATGTGGTAGACTATAGGCAAATATTTTCTTGTTCTTTCCTGACTTTTAAGTTGAAAATTGGAAAGTAGGGGGAAAAAAAAATTTAAAGGATTTATCAGCATGAAGGAATTTTTTATGTGCATGCATTTTTGGTATGCATGCAAATTGCCACATGTCACTGATAAGACTGTGTAGGTATTTTTAATGTTTATGCATTCCTGAAGACAGGTTGATCTTTTTTATTATTTTTTTCAGCTGATAATTAGAATGTATAATGCATTCCTGTATAAAAATATAAAATTAATTCAGTTGAATTATATAAACTAGTAGGTGGAATACATGGTTTCAAATTTGTTACATAAATTTTTAATGTGATGCAATTTGCAAAAGGTATTCTGTAAAATGTTTTTTCCAGATGATGTAAACAAAAATTACTCTTTCAAATTTAAATATTTAGCCTAGTAGAAATTGCATCATTGATAGTTGCAGAGGATTAAAACATTAGAGGTTAAAATCTGTCAGGTCTGGTTAATCAACAGACTCATTTATTGAACCATGAATACATTTTTATTTTCCATGACAGAATCTCTCATTAAAATGAACAGTGCACATAAATAGCCGTGTCACTCACATGGAAAACTGTAAAACATTTGTTCAGTATGTAGGGTTTTGTTCATAATTGTAGTATTCAGTCAAATATTATGTCACAATATGATTCCAAAAGAAGCACTGCTCCAAAATGTCTTCTATCCAATGAATATTCCCAATTGTTCACAAAAAAGCTGTAAACTGAGGTAGCTTTCATTATATATGCATATACTTATAGCTATGTATAATTTTCAAAAAAATAAAATGCAAAATTCTAGCACTAAATTATTATTAATTTTTTAATTAGTATATTTTGAAATTACAATTACTTTGTTTTTATGTCCAAGATCAATGCGTATATACAAATGCCAGTTGAACAGAGTATATTTAATTTGGCAGTAAACAAGCTAATAATTAAAGAACGTATCCCCTAGGTTGCAAAGGGTAATTAAGACAATTCAGATAATACCAACTTCTTAACAACAAAAAAAAAAAAAACCGCAAAAAAAAAAAAAACAACCACAAAAAAAACCCACCTCACAAACCCCAGAAACCAAACTCCAGAAAATAGTTGATGTTGCACTACTCAGTATCTCTTTGACTGTTAATCAGGTGGACCTGAATAAACTAGTGT
The DNA here is from genome assembly GCA_013398815.1 of Ibidorhyncha struthersii. Classification (NCBI taxonomy): domain Eukaryota; kingdom Metazoa; phylum Chordata; class Aves; order Charadriiformes; family Charadriidae; genus Ibidorhyncha; species Ibidorhyncha struthersii. Next base: position 76,280 of record VZSZ01001075.1, read on the forward strand.
GGTAAAACTACTCCTCTAACACATTATGAAAATACATTTAAATAAGGAATGAAAAAAGGGATCCTGGAAGCCAGGTTTGTTTTTTTTGCTCTTCTCGCAGTCTTTTCCATCAGTGTTCATGATACAAAACATTCCAGGGCAGTTCTGGAAACGGTTCCTCATAACTCATCTTCCTCAGAAAGAATATGTACTTGGTAGTGGAGACTTCTGAGCTACCAAGCCCTGCTTTTCTTACCTAGGCAGCTGACCTCTCTCAGCTATCATTGTGCAGGGTGTCCCAGGTCAGGTTGGGATGCTGTCTAAAAATATGTCTTTCACTTCATTGCTGGACCAACTGAAGAGGTGAAGCGGTCTTCAATTTGGGTGTTCTGGGTGCTTCTCCTTTAGAGAGGGGGGTGGAGTTTCAGAGAATTCAGAAGTGATATGAGTGAGAGGGTTGCTTGGGAAGTTGGAGACATATATGAAGAGGGGTTTAGAAATGTGAAGGTCTAGGGGACGCAGGTGAGGAAGGCACTTTGAGGGATGGACAGTTGCGTAGGAGGAGGCTTTGGGGAATGGTGAAGGGATTAATGAGACATTTGGGAGTATGGGGAAGAGGAAGAGTAATGTTTCTTTTAGTAATTTCTAACTCTCTTTTGGCATTCACAAGACTCTCTTCTGTAGTCTTCCTCTCTACAGAAATGCAGCCTGACAAGTAATGGTATGCTGTCATTCTTTTTCTAACAAATCATTGTCTCAGAGAAGAGAGTGTGTACATCCACCAGAACCATATATTTGCAGTATTTGTAGAGCTATCGCTATAGAAGAGTTTCAGTTATTCTAATTTACTTTTACTCATTGTTTCACTGCTGTTAGCATTCCAGGTGCCAAACTATAATCCTGATTCGAGTCAGGACTTTTCCAGAATTGTGGCATGTAGTTAGCATCATTAAATAGGAAAGTTTTCCATAATATAGGACTATTTTTATATGGAAAATTTTTTTCTTCACGGAAGGTGAAGAATACCATATTTTTCAAAAGGATTCAGCCTAAAGCTGGCTCTTCCCCTATGGCATCTACTTCTAAGAGTTCTCTTTTCAAGTAGTGGAAGGAAATGAGGATGGGAAAGGCAGTGATTAAGTTATTGCTGTATTTCATGGTTGAGTTGTTTGGGATTATTGAAAGTTGGCACCAATGCTAGTTTTCCTGAAACTCTGGACACTTATAAATTCAGTTGATTCTTTATATCTTGTGTGTGTGTGTATGTATTGTGTCAGGGAATTTTCAATTTAAGTTTTCAAATTTGTAGAAATTTTCAATGAATTTAGTACAGAACGAGCATGACTTTCACACTAGCAGTAGTTCATGCTGTTCCACTGGCATGATTCCACCCTGATTTAGAGACATCTCTCCTGTGTTGAGAAAGTTACTGTCTTTTCCAATTTTAAAAAATACTATTTCTCTCTCTGTGTCTTTGGAATCTACATAGACTTTTCAGAATGGAAGCTTGTTGTTCTTGTTTTATGTATATTTAGATATATGTACACATGCATATATCTCGGCAGTCTCAAGATAGTTTTAAAGTTTACTCTATTTCTAGAAATTATAGGTTCTCAGTTCTTGACAGATACTTTTTTTGGGAGGAAATATTATAAATGGTTTTGGGGGAAATGCCCCAAATTAAAAAACAGCTTAACTGATACTTAATACAAAAAGTAACATTCCAATGTCTGAAAATGCAAAAGCAGTGATCGTATCATAGGAGATCGTAAACTGGAGAATTGTAGGACGTGATCATGTGTGCTATTGGAAAAAATAGCACTAAAATAAAGTATACTTTGTGTAAAGTATACTTTTGTGTGTGGAGATTATATAGAAAGATGCAGATCTGTATATGACATCTCTCTATGCTATCTTAGAGTGTTCCTAAGCACGACTTGTGTGCAGTTCGTGATTTGCAATTGATATTCAAATATTCTAATTAGAGAGTGATTGTTTTCAGATTGCTACCCTAATTGTGTTCTGAACAATGTCCTGTAACTGCCATAGGGATGAAACACACTTCACCACTGGCTTTCTGTTTTGTGTAAGTCATGCCTTTGTGGGTCTTAATTTTTGAGGTCTTACCAGCCTAAGCATGGGATCGTGTTCTCTCATGCATAGGTGGGACCCTGGGCCAGTTTCTGATGTGGTAGCTCTGATGGCCTGGTTTAGCTGCTGATGCTGAAGTTTTTCTTCTGTCTTGATAAAGACGTTGATATTTGAATGATCAGTCACATCAAAGTATAATGATTTAAATGAAAAACACACGTAAAGCAATACATATCAAAACTAATAGAATACATATGCTTGATCTATTCCCTCGGACTTCACAGTCACAGGGGCTGTGAATGTCTCGGCTTTCGCTGTGTCTGCTTGCTTCTTGTCAAAGTACCACGGAGGTGATGTGCTGGCCTGCTGCAGGCAGTTTGTTCTTTTTTTGTTGGGTCCAGAGTGCTTTTTTGGATGACTCCAGGGTTGTGCTTTGCTAGGTCCTTAGTGTAATCTTTCAGGCATGTACTTACATATCCTTGTCTGGGTGGGTAGACAGAAGGGAAGAGGGAAGAAGAGGGAACAGTAGCCGAAAGGATCTGGAGCGTGCAGTGTACTTGCAGACACTTGCAGACTGCCCGTATGAACAGAGAGTAAAAAGATAGCTAGACCTTTGCGGCATGGGAAGAAAAAGCTTCTCAGGGCCAGGAAGGCCCTGGGGTAGGTTTTGTTACAACCCAAGAAGTCACGGAATCAGCTAAAACTAATATTCCAGTTGATGGCATATTCTCTGTGTAAAAACGTAACTGTCCTGGTTTATATTCTAATAAAACCTAGCTTCTCTGAATTTTTATTTTTTTGGGGTAGATCAGTAAAGGAGAATGTCTAGGCACTTTCACCTCAGTGTTCTGGTCAACTTTTAGTCCTATTATGGGTTCCACCCTCTCAAAAAAAAACCCCAAGAAAAACCCCCAAACCCACTTGAGTAGAATGTATCTGCCTGTCTAGAAGTCTTGAAATACCTTAGACAAATTGTTAACTTTAATTAAATTCCAATGTGTCTGAAATTCTTCAGACTATTTATCAAATCATCATACCTTGTGCAGTAACATTAAAATAGAAGGGAAAGCTAATAAACATTTGCTTCACTGGGAAATCTAATGAAGTAGTAGTTCACTAGACAGCATGTCAATTAATGGACACATAATTTACAGATCTGCATACCCAACAGCAGCTTCAGAATATGAGATCAGCTGTGCTATTCTTATGCTTGCTGGGTCATGTACCTTGGCTGTTGTGAGTTCAGCTACTGACCAAATGCACATCAAGCCTCAGTAGCATGTCCAGAGTAATTGTTTTAAATTCATCTTATATTTTGTTGACTGTATGTTGCCATCTAGTGAGGCAGCTATCTTGCCAAGTAGTCTTTATGCATGGATATTTTCGTGATCCCCTTAATCAGTTTGATGTGAAAATGCCCCAGGTTCTTAGGCTTAGAAAATCTGCTTACTGTTTTGTTCTTTTTTTGATACCTTTCACAATGAGTTTTTCTATTCCAAAACTAAGTCTGCAAAAATTACTTCAGCCCTCTTTTTTTTTTTTTTGGCTTCGGCATGGCAGCAACTTGAAGGTTATGTCAAGTCACGTATTATCTGTAATATATAAGCTCTTATAAGCCTTCTCTGACCAGATTTAGTACAGAAGACTTTCCAGCTGGACACATGGATCTTGCGGTATAGTTTTTGAATGGCATTAGTCAGACTTGTCATGAGGATAAATTGTTGAATCCTCGCGCCGCCCACCCCATGTGTGTGTGCTGCTGGAAAAAAAAAAAAAGAAAAAGAAGAAGAAGAAAAAGAAACATTAATTGATCTAAAAGTCTCTAGCCTAAAATCTACCAGCCCCAACCCCACAACACCTTCTCCTGCCTAAAAGAAATAATCAGCAGAACAAACGAGCCATGAGTACAAGCATCTGTGAAGAAGCAGGAAACAGAGTAGGTGGTTCATGCTTTTTGTTGCCTTTCATCTAGGGTTCTAAGTCTTTGTTAATGAGATCTGTATGCAAAAGATCTCATGTAACTCTTGAAACTTTGCTGTTATTAATCAACTAATTTCTCCTACAATAATGGCTTTTAATTGTTTATTAAAAATCTGGAAAAGTCATTGTGCCTTATGGATCCAGTTCAAGAAAATTGTTCCATTTTCAAATGGGAAGTGACAGATATAAAATAAAACAAAGCATGTACCAGATGAGGTGCTTTTTGTGAGAAGCAGACTGACCCGAGAAGAAAGAGGTGGAAAAAAATAGAAGTTTGTTTGGTGCAAATAGTCACTGCGATTGCCAGAGAAGAAAGAACAGGGATAGTTCTTACAGTCCCTATAAGAGATAGTGCAGATAATTTTGGTGGTAGTGTCAAACAAGGTTGAAATAATGAAATTTGCAGATGAAAATACTAAGTTTTAGATGCCACTTAAATTTGCATGGAAAGGAAGAGAGGAAATAAAAAAGGATTCCTCACTTCCTGCTTTTAAGTGGTGAGTTTCAGCTGGGACAGGCAGTGGGGAGACAGAAACTCCTCCTGAGTAGAAGATTTCTCAATTCTCTAGTAGCTTTAGTGTATTTTTCTGGACATTCTTATTTTGTGCTTTTTTTTGGGAGGGGTAGGCAGGGGATGGAGATCTTATTTCAGTCTATGCTCTTCTTTAGTGGAGTGTTCATTCCTTTTGATTCAAGATATATTTAATTTGCAAAATCTTTCTGCTGTTCCTCTGTTCCTGATATGTTTGCATCTTTCTGCTCTAGTGCAATTGATACATTGTGATAAATTTGTTTTGAAAAATTCACAGGACATGTAAGACCTATCTAACAACGATCATGTACAATTTGTGGTGGTTCTTCATGAAGACTTGGTTTGATTTATATTTACATTTCCCTGATTAAGATCTTCAATTGAACAACACTTAAAAAAATAAATAAATATCCTGGCAAGTGATTTGGAACCAAATTTTAACAACTGGAGTGTGGAGAGGTAGAAGATAGGGGGGAAAGAGGGGTGGTTGTAGGGGAGTATATCAGATGCGTCAATAAGTTGGATGCTAGAAAGGTACAGCAGTGCTTTAAATTGGAGAATAGGGAATGAAAGGTAAAGTGAAAGGCATGAAGACAAAGCTGCCTTTTTTACTTGATATCTTGCCAAAATTAATTCAACAGAAAGGCAGGATTTTTTTATTTTTTTTTTTCTCCTTCTTCCTTTTTCATCTTATGTAAGCCTTGGGTGGACCCATGTAGTCCTGTGTTTGCAAGACTGTATACATAGCTGAAATGTTCTTATGTGAAACCATTTGAAAGTAGGGACCTCAAAATTTGAGTTCTGGACAGTTTTCCCATTAATGGCAAAAAAAAGGAAAACTTTGATCTGGCAAAGCTACTTATCTGTACAAAACATTTATATAACTTGTTTTTTATAATTATTGTGACCTTGCATTAAAATGTTTTCTTCAGTGTGAACCTTATAAAATGTTTGAAAAACAAACACAACTAGAAGATCAGCTGGCATGTCTGGGCCTGCCATCCTATGGAAATGGTCAACAAGGGAAGTGGATCTGATGTATGCAAAAAGGCATCAAACCAACAGCAGTGAAAACCAGGGTTGGCAGCAGCAGGACATAAATAAACAGTAACTGTGTGTTGTTTGTGAAGATTTTGCTAGATTAATAATAAATAGGTATACATAAATAATTATAGTTTTTGACAGTTTTAATGACAAGTCAACCAAGGAAAAAAAAAATCTGCGTATTTGAAATTGAAAAATGTCAAATTTGAGATGACAGAGGGAAAGAGATGGTTGGGAACAGAGACAGACAGCTTGTCTAAATATGTGTAATACTAAATACAGGTGATTATATTATTTGAAATTAAAAATAAGCTGTGATTCAGTAATTTTTAAATTGTTAGGCCTTCTCAGCTGCAAGTTTCCCCAGGTGCTAGGAGCAGTTGTAACAACAAGCACATCGCGTGTTACTTAAAAATAACATTCCTAGGCATCAGTGGTTATCTTTCCACTAAAGAAAAGCTGGTTAGCGTGGTTAGAAGCAAAGTCATCTTTTCTCTTTTCCCCATGTAATTTAAGGTAGATTCTAAAAGTGTGTAATTCAGAAGCAATAGCATTATCACAGTATGATGCAGTATCTCAGGATCTCGTTATCTTAAGATTCTAGTCTCAGTTTTGATTGGCAGCAAGTATAAAGGTCTAATATACCATTTGCAAGCTATTTATTGGTTGTGATTTTTAGTAATGGCTAGACAAAGCTCAGCTGAGCTTATTTAGTTCTCATACATGTCAGGCCTCCAGTTAGCACAGGGTTTACTAAAGAGGTATGTTTGTTTTAGTTATAGATCTGTTAAAAAATAAACCCATTAAGATGATACTTAAACTAACACCCATAAATTTTAGCATAATATTTTTATGTCTTGATTTGAAATTTTATATGGTAAATGCTAAACGTAGGAAGAAAACCTGAGCTCCCATTTAATCTTTGTGAATTTAAATGCTGTCAGCTTTCAAAAAGCAGAAACAGATAAATCTGTGTGCATTTTGGTGTGATGCTGATGTTACTGTGATTGTCACTAGACTGACAAAGTTTGTTCAGTGATACGAGGATCTTAGAATATTAATGTAAACTTTCAAGTGTCAGATCTAGTATGTTTTGAAGAGCCCCTCAGTAGTATTGTGTGCGTGTGTTCATCTGGCTGTGTCTGAATATACATGAGCTGTTTTATACTCTTAAATCGTATAGTATGTTTCCAAATGTATTTGACAAAAATGTGAAAGCTTTGATCCAATACTTTAATTTTATCATACATTTGATCTTTTGACAATTGCAATTACTTTCTAGTATGCTCATATCCATATTGTGCATAGATGAAAGAAGCACATTGTGTTTAGAAAAGAGTAACAGCACAAAAGTGGCCTTGTATCTCTGAAGAAGATTATGCAAAATATAAGGAGCTAATTATTCACAAAATAGTTATTCTAAATAATTCTGATTGCTTTTAAGTAATTGCTAGAGGGAGCTTTTTATGTTTGGAAAGTGAGTTACATGTAGCTCAAATGCAAAACTTTCAAGTTTCGGTTCATTTCAACTGGAGTTACATTACGGAGTTTCTATTTTATATGTGTTGATTTGTCCTACCACCTTGTAAAAACTAGTTGAATTATCCAGAGAATGTGTAAGCTAAATAATGAGTTTATATTAATTGTTCTGTCATTACTCAGTTACTAGCTTCTTGCTTCCTAAGAAGGTCACCAAGATGAAGCTAGTTTGTCACAGCCCACAGCAGTCTCTGGCTTTTGTTACCCAATCATACATAGCTCAGCCCTGTTTGAGGAGGTTTGCTGTTTCTCAGAGCAGTGATCCATCATCTCTACTGATGCTGTATTTCATGTAATTTGAATACCATGTGAAATATGACAGTTCTTCCATTGTGTGTCTTTACTGGTGTTCTACTAACTTTCTTGCATGAGTGAGAGTTAATACATCTATAATGGCATATACCTGTTATTTACTCAGAAAAAAAATTCTGATGTTTAATGTTTGACAGAAAATAGGCAGTAGTTAATGAATAAACTGGATCCTTGCTACTTATAACCATAAAAATTATTATTAAAAGCAAATGAAATCAATATTCAAGTTATGATTGACCACCCAACATGAGATGCTAAGAGATGTCATCCATTTTGGAAGAGCATCAGTGTGTGGAAAGTTGTGTGAAGAATATCACTGCTCAGCCTTTTGTGAAGGATATATGTTATCTAGGATAATCAAAATGGTGCTCATTTGTCTTTAAATCACTAAAGTTTTCATTAAGGTTAATTGCACTGGAAGTTTGAAGAGTCTGTACAAAGATAATTAGCAAAGAAATAAATCTCTGAACAATTTTCTGCAGTCTTAGAAAGAACTCACTTCAATTAGTTAAATGATTTCTTAAATACTTAATTGACTAGAAAGTTTTCAGGAATTAACCTCTCCTATTAAACTGCAATTTTCACGTACTTTTTATATATAGACAGATGAATTCTGGCTTTAGGTGTACACCACAACCTTAACTCTAGATTTTCTGCAGTTGAAGCCCACATAACACAGAATATTTCCTCTTTGAACTTTTGCATAGATTGCCTTATCTGTTGAGTAGTTTTCTGTCTTTTGCGCTGAACAGACATTTACAAAAAGCACCCCAGTGCTTTCATGACTACTTTAACTGCCGCTTTGCTTTATGCAAAGTTTAGGTTTACAGTTTTATCCCTTTGAAAAAAACTGTCAAGTTTTGACCTAAGTTATAGTGGAGAGGGAGAGGTACATGCCTTGCTCTGGCATGTTTATGTTTGGTTTTGCTCCATAGCTTATACCTTTCTGCTATAGTTTTACTAGTAGTAGGAGTCCTTGTCTTATCTGGCCTTGACATTGAGCATTATTGTAAGACAGTTTAGCTAGGAGATGGCTAGAAGCAACAAAACCTGAAAACCCTAACCTTTAAGATTATGGGATTTTTTATTTTTGCTATTAAACCCTGAAATGTTAGTCTTCAACACTGTGCATATATTTACTTTTAGATAAAAGTAGTCATGCAAAACTCAAAAGAACTGTCTGTGTCCTTAGAATTAAATATCTTCACTGTTCCTTTGAAATGCTCAATAATTGCTAATACTGGCCTTTGTAAAATGATTTTCATTTTCTTTTAAGAAAATAGATCTATTTGGCTTAAGCTACTTCATGTGTCCTTTCATTTGAAAGCTAATTGCATATCTTTGGAAGTGGGATTTATCATGATGGCAATAATAAGATTAACTGTAGAAGTCCAATGCCATTGTGATTGGGAATGAAGCTATTTACTTCCTGGGCATGTATTCCCAAGCAGAACATGCTATTTACTGTGCATGTGTCTTCCTTTAGTGAAATTAGACAAGCTAATTATAGTATTTACTTAATAATTTACATGTAGCGCACACAGAGAAGTACTAGATAGCCAAAAATACAAAGCAATTAAAAATTCATTGTCATCAAGAGACAGTTTTGAAGAGTGTGAAATCTCTGAGGGTAACTCAGAAAGTAGAGTGGTGACTATCTGAAAGAAAGAACCGAGGGGGTACGTACAGTGAGATGAGGGTATGAGGGGGAATGGGAAAGCTGGAAAACGGAACAAGGGAAAAAGAACAGGGGCAGGAAAAAAGGAAACGGAACAAAAAGAGTCTATTTTCAGCATTTTTTGCCTTACCTATATGTTAGTAGTACTGCATTACTACAGACCAATGTGTTTGCTGCAAATTCTCCTATTTTTCACTTCTCTAAAGCANATAAAAACTTGGGTTAAGAAAAATGAAGTTTACCTGACGCTGTGGGACTTATAATTCTTAAGGTCCTGATCAGAAATAGAAGGCTTTTATACAGTGCTCCAATTAATAATTGTGTGTACAATTCTTTATTTCTCAGCAATTTTAGTGTATAGTTATCCCATACTATGCCAATGCAATTACTGTGCCAGTATGCCAGTAGTATAGTAAATTTGACTGATGATCTTCAAATTTTAGGTATAGTGCTAACTGCTTATACTTACATATGTTCAGGTTTCCTATATAGTACCATATACATTTGAAAGTAACAACCTGGTGTTGAATTAAACATTTTTTAATAAGATTTAGTTCAGTTTTTTCAATTTAAGTATGATTTCATTTAGTCAGGAGCAATCATGAAACAGGAATTGTTTTGGCTATCAATATTTTACAAGACGGTCTCAAGGTCACTTTAAGCATGTAAACCATTTTACTCACTATTTTTGACTAATGACTACAATTTGCTGTCACATTAATAGCCTTACACTGGGAAATCACAAAAGCGTAATGTTGGAAAATTTAGTTGCTTAGGTTTTTAACCATGATGCTGATACAATTTGAAGCACTTGCTGAAAGAAGTTGCTGTTTTGTGGATCTCTAAATTACACTTCTGTATAGAAGCAGTTTTTAAGAATGATTCTTATTTAAAACAATTAAGAAAAGTAGCTCCTGTCAATATTGCAACAACAAAACCAATATAGCATATATTAGAACCTTGCAAACCTTTTCCTTGCTGGTGCATTTTTTTGTCATCTGCCCTTATGGAAACTGGATGTAGAGAGATAAAATTCATGGGTTCGTTTTGTAGTAGAAATTTGATGTACTTCGTTAAATGACACGGTAATGGTCAATTAATATTTTAAATGCTGTTGGTACTGATTTTCAATTGCTTGCTTAGGAAAGAGCTTTGTCTCACTAGGGAGTGTTTTATACTGCTGCCATGAGTTTTACTTTTTCTAAAGTTGAGTAAGCCTTATCCTTGCGAGCTTAGTTTCAAAATATTCCTACTTTGAATGTAAACTGGGGGAGATCACAATTGTACTGATACTGATCATTTGAAGGACTTTTACATATAGTATTAAACAAGTTATAAAAATTAAATAGATGATTTATGGGTGCAGTTTGTCACCTGATCCACAGCCAGAAGCCACTGACAGAAATTATTCCTCTCTCAGTATGAATATTTGTGCTCAAATGGATTTCCTGTTAAAAGTGAGATGTTCAGGTCTAGCTTACCATAAGTATTTTATTTGCTTAATGACTCTCTCTTGGACTTTCACCCATACATTTCTTCTGCAGTCTATTCTTAAACGGTGAAACAGGGAGGACCTGATCTCAGTCTAGACTTGCAATCATGTGCTTATATCCTAGAACATGAGACGCATGAGATTGAACCTCGTTAGTGTAAAGATTGGCTGGTATCCTGCAGGAGTATTTAAAATCTGTTTATGGAAAGTATTATGTACATTTTAGATTCTCAAAACACTGTTATGTACTCTTAGAAAAGTGTAAAGCCTGTTCAAATAAGCAGTTGCGCTCTGGAAAAACATAAAATGACAACTGCTTCATCTATACCTTGGGTACATACAAAAGCCTACACTGATATCTAAGAGATATATAAAATTTTATCAGGTTATCCACAGTAAGCCTGTCTAACCTTCTAGATATTACAATATTTTAAATTTGTTGCCTAAGGACCTATGTAAGAGAACTGAGGTTTCATATTTGTACAATGAAGAATGGCAGGGGTGTAACAAGCAGTTTTAATAGTCCTCTGCACACCGCTAGAATTGACCACAGTTCTTGTGGATTATGCAAAGTGCCTAGGGATCCTCCTTAGTCAGTCTGGACAGCTTTGCACCTCGGTGTCAGTTAAGCAGTCCGGATCTTGCCCTCAGGGTACCAAAGTGAGATTTGTGAGATGCGTTAGTGGCCATGCACGTACAGAAAAGTACCAGTGCGTCAGTAGGATAACCCTTGAGACAATAGCTGGGATGCTTTGGGGTTTTGTGAGTTATATTTCTGAAGAACTGTATTTTAGATTGCTTATGGTTAAGACTGTACGCGTTGGCTGGGTAATGAGAGATACAAAAATCTTAACAGAGGATGATGACTATTAGTAGCATTCACGAGTCTGAGTATTTCCAAGTATTTTCTATACCAACATTAAAAACCAAAGTAAATCACATGTCAAAAACATTATTTACATGGACGCGTTTACCATTGTAAAGCTACTATGGAAAAATTGTGCCTTGTAAATTTTCTTCATTCATGTAAAGAACTAGCAGGTACTTTGTTTTTTTCATTTGTGCTCTGTTTCTAGCAGCTTCCATTTTATTACCTCCTTTGTAGTTTAATTCATTGGCAAAATCTCCCAAATTTGAAAAGGTGTAGCCTTTCCTAAAGCTAATGCAATTTTTGATTAATATATTACAAAAAAAAATACTATCTTTCTTGGTAAAGGTGTCCTTTAATTTGCTGTTATTGTTTTCTTTTTTCATATTTATTTCAAATATTTGAGATGTGAGCCTTTCTTTTTTTTCTAACAAATGTGGCTTATGCATATACATTGATGAAGAAACCTTTTATTCTGATAGTCATCATTATTTTCCATTCACACTACTCAATAACTGCTGAATTCATTAAACCCCTAGAAGAACATACCATTGTTGATACTTATTTGGCATTACCTAAAGCATAGTATGGTTACTATTCTGTTAAAAAGAGACTAAGATAAAAATATGTAAATATGCCAGTTGAGAGAAGTTGGCTAATTTTACCGGGCAAAACTTGGGATCTCCCACCAGGCTCCACGGAATACCTTGAAACTGATTGTGGTAGTCACAAAAGTTAATTAGTTTTGTGACTGTGTTCTGTTAAAATGCTGCTTTAGGCAGTTTATTCTGAACACAGTATCTTTATCCATTTTGGTTTTAGAAGATTTTGAGACTCCTCTTGTGGTAGCAGAACAGTATTGTATCAGCGGTACGGAAGAACAAACTGGTTGTATTTTACACAAATGCAGCTTCTACCTAGCTGTTGTTTTGTGATCCACGTCACGATGTGAAGTATTTCCAGGACCTTCCTTTTAACTTGGATTTAAAGATAAAATACTTTATTTCAAAAATTTCATAAACATAGAAGCTTACTGCATACGTTACAAATTAATACTGTCTTCTTCCTCCCCATACAAAGAGCACTTATGAATTTTCTTCTTTCTCCTAGGTGAGTAACTGAAGGTTAACAGAATTGCCTGGTTGTCACGTATGCTTAATGCTTTTCTGTAGTATGCTGTGGGTAAGTAAGAAAAATATTACATATTATTTTGTTTGTTTGTTGTTTTTTTTTTAATGAGCACTTAAGCAAAAATGAATAATTGGTGATAACTTCTGCAATGGTGTTTTAATCAGTGTCATAACTGGCTACTATATTAACACTATGTAGAAACCTGCAACAGATTTGAAAAGGTATTTTATATGGAGAAGCGTCGAAGGTGGGCGTTATTAATTTTCATAGAATTTTCTGACTGTTCTCTTCTTTTATATTTTAGGGTAGAGTTGCAAACTTTGAGAAGTTTATAGATGTGTTGTATTTTGAATTTTGTTAATTGTCAACATTATGCTTTGGGGTTATGTTGGTTCTGCAGAAGTTATTAGGAAAACTTTTGTTTGTGGTGTAATACTCCAGAGTTGTTATTTACTCTTTAGTTGCCTTCTCCAACTTTAACGTGTTTGTTATAACTGGGAAAAAAAATAATTCTGAAAGACTTTTAAACAGAGTGGTTTATCAACCACTCAGTGATGATCAGAAAAAACCTAGAAGTAAAGTTTTCTTGTAATCCCAGCCCTACTGAAATGCATTGAGCAATACTACCAGCAACTCCAGTGGCCAGTTGCTTCCATTGTAAATGTCTTTTATATCAGTCAGAAATTAAAATTAATAGAAACACAGCTGTACATAAATACATTAAAACACTTTAAACCTGTAAAATTCTCAGTTCTCACTCCACATAAATTGGCATTTATTTAAATGCTAATTAAAATAGTTTGTGAGATTAATTTTTAAAGCCTGTGGTGTTAACTTAGTGATTTTTTTTTCTGAAAGAACACTGTGGTGTGAACATGGGTGTGTGGATTGTCAATTGCCTGGTAGATTTAAATATTTTTAAAGAAAGGAAGTGTTTCAAATATGCCTTAGACATTTTTCTCTTACATTTTCTTAGAAGCCTGATACCAGTAATACTTTTCTGCTTTATATGGTAAAACTAAAAAGCATGGGTTTATTCAGTGATACAAAACTTGTCCTATCAAATCTCAGACTATTTACTTCAATTCAAATACAATGAATAAAGTGGTAAGCCTCATGGAAGTGAGTGGAAATCTTGCTTTCGAGGGTCAATAATTCACCCCATATAACATTATTCAGTGTTGTATTATTTTCATTCAGTGATTCCTTAGATAATAGCTACAGTGTATAGTCTACTGATTGAACCAAACTTGATCCAAATGTGAATGTAGTTTGCAGACTTCAGAGGTATTTCATATTCAGTCCCAACTACCTGGATATGTAAATCTACCAAATGAAGTAACTGAACTTTAGTTTATTGTCTGTTCTCTGTATTACTTCTGGTGTTGGGAGCTATTCACAGTTGCACATATCTTTAAATAAGCTTAAAGCAAGTTCACAAGAGGAAATATTGAGGTCATGCATTTAAATACTAGGTTGGATTCTATCTAGAAACTTAGATTTAGAAAATGTAGTCCATGAAAAAGAAAATTAATATGGAATGTAAAACCAGTTCCTTCCTCTATCAGCAATTTCTAACATAAAACCAGTGTTTTCAACAACCTGGCATTTTTATGGCAGCATTAATTAGCTATTGGAGAAGCCTCTGACAGTATAAGAATAGTCCCAAAATGTTGGTGACTTAAGATCTCTTGAATGCAGAATAGATTGTATTCTTCTTACACGTTCTATAGAAAGAATCTGAATTGCATTTAGTGAAGCCCAAAGGCAAAGCAAAAGGAAGTGAAATTTTAACTTATGTATCTTAATAAACAGTATTAGGAACAAATCAGTTTGAAAATACCAATGCCATTTTCATTGCTACCCGATTAAGTAACTCTACTAAATATGTAGAGGAATACAGTCTGTTTTCTAAATATAGAAGTCTGTACATAAGAGGCGCTATATTTTAAAATTACAGCTGCCTTAAAAAGTTTCTACAGGAATGACATCTTGACATCTTGATTAATTATATCAGCTTGGTTTACATGCTAAAATTATCTTCATATCTTTCTTTGATAGGCTTGTGTTACTAACTGCAGCAGTAATAGAAAACACTTGTTTTTGTAAATATTGGAGACATTTCATTGGACAGTTTAAGAAAAAAAAGAAACAGAGTTGTAACTTCCATTTTTGTAGCCAGGTTGCTATTTCTTTTTGTTTCACATAAAACTTAATATGAACTCTTCACTAGTTTATAGTTAAAACTGATTAGATCTTCGGTTCTATAAGAACAAATCAGAGCATATCCATCCTTCCATCCTACTGTTCCTCCTCTTCCTCCTCCCCCAGCCCTTTGAGATTGTCTCATGGTGTTAATTGAACCATAAACTGCCTGGATCTAAAAATAACTGCTGAAAACAGGAGCATCTTCCCAAATCTTTTCATGAACAGGTTTAAAATTCAGCTGACACAAAAGCAGGCATTGCACTTCCTGTGCGATGCCCAGAGGCATGTTTTCTCCTGCAGCTACAAAATCAAGGTACACAATTTCTGAAGTACTCAACAATAAGAGCAGTCAGGACCATCTCTAATGAAAAAGATGTGTTTAAAATATAGCTTGATAAAGGATTTTCCTCATCTGCAGGTAACTTTAATACTTCATTATTTGCCCCGGTTTAAGATGAAATTTCAGTTTAGTAGGCACTATGACTGTGCCTTGGTTTATTCTAGTTGAAGGCAGAATAAACTAAAAAAAATAAATAGTCTCGTGTTTTGATAAGCTGTTACTTATTCTTTTCCTCTTGGAGCTGTGCTTTGGTGATTATTTTTTGGTTGTGTTTTTTTTTGTTGGTTTTGTTTGTTTTGGGGTTTTGGGGGGTTAGGTTTGTTTTTATTCCTTCCAAATGAACATGCATTCCTCATTTAAAACAAAGGCTGTTTCTTACCCTTTTATTTCTAGGACAAATAAATAATTTTGAATGTCTGCATTGTACTTCAGAATGAGACAATAAAATAGGAAGTCTAACAATTTAGACTTTATAGATTTAAGTTTCTTGTATATGGAAGTACTACTTATGGATCATTTGTGACATCTCACCGATTACAAATCAAACCATTTATTCAATACTATCTGCAAATCTTGTGAAACTAAGATCAGTTTGAAGCTTGTCAACTTATACACTTTGTAGGGGAACAGTTTTTGGCGTCAGTTATGGAAATATGTTTAGTATCCCTAAACAAAAGCTGTTCTTTTGTCATTTTCTGTTAATGCTTTTTTTTTGGTAATATCTACAGACTCAGAAGAAGGTCTGTGTAATGTGCTTAAAATCACAGATTTTGTTCCTAGCAATTGCTAGTTAGTATATCAAATGCGTTTTTCTTCTCTGAATTCTTTTTTATTACCTTGATAAATTTTCTGTATACAGTAGGTGGAATCTAGTACCAATGGTAATTCACAGTGTGGATTAACACACCTCAAATTTCAGATGATTTTGTAGCACTCCATTGAAAGTTGGCAAGTTAGCCTTTACAGTGGCAAGTTCAGTGGCACGGAGACTGCATTTAAATAAGGCATACTACCTGTTTGTGTACACCTCTATGTGAAAATGATTCTATTTGGGGTTTCCTGTGCATGCTATCTGCTGTTAAGTAGATGTCTTGCGGGCAGCCCAGGGACAAATGGAAAACAAAGTAGGACAGCTAAGTACAGCAGATCTCTGTGAACAAAAAATTAGGAAGAATCATTTAGTCAAGCTGAAGATCTGAAGTGGAGGCAATAGCAACTGAAAATGCATATACATCAGCTAACAGACAAGGCTCAAGCCTGCAAAGGTGGAAAGTCCATAATGGCAGCATCAGGAATGGGGCCAAGCCAGGCTGGATGAGGATCAGCAGCCGGGTTAGGAACAGGAATGGGCACTGGGGCTGGATGGGGCAGGGCTGAGGGTACAAATGTGGAGGACGGGTGAAGGGAGAAGCTTAAGCCAAGTAGTGAGCTGCCCCATATAAAACAGGGAGTGAGGCAGCTTTGCATGCCTGGTGGGTGGGGAATGCAGGCCGGCATGCTTTGGAGTGGTTTTTGCCCTCCTCTACCCTGGAAGGTTGATTCTGACCAGCAGCATGGGATGAGCTGCAGCTTGTTGGCCAAGTGGGCCAGGCAGGTGCAAAGAGCATGCGGAGTTCAAGTTTCAAGAGGAAAACATACAGCATGGGGTTTCTGATAGCTCTGCTGAAAGAGTTCATGTTTATTGCTAGTAACTTTGCACATAGGTATATGGCACTAAATATTTTTCCATATCAAAGCTACCACATAATGGCAGCCTGCATTAAGCAGAGTAATTACCAAGAGAAACTTCGCAAAGATTCCTCATATCTACAGCATATTTCTATGCAGCGAATGGAAGCTGTTGCTAGGGGCATGATGTACTTTGTCTATGATCCGCAATTTAATTGAACATCTTGTTATGTTTTTGTTTAATTACTTATAGCATGGAAAATATGCTATGTGACCTCAAATATAAATAAAATATATTATTCTTCATTCAGCTTGCAAGATACAGCACTGTGCAGGAGTAAGGTGATAATAAGGAGAAAGCAGGGAGGGAACATGAGCTCACTGAGATGGTATTCACTGGGAGGTAAAACAGTGTGTTGATATAAAGACTTGATTTGATGTTAAAGGAATTAAATAAGTAAAAATCTTTGGGTTTTTTTTGACTTCAGAAGATAGGCGTGTTCCAGGAAACAGGAGGTAACCTTCTACTTGGGTTAGCTCAGGAAAGGCAGCTGAGCAATTCAGCTGCCACAGAATGTCTTGAATAGAAGTTGCTTGTTGTTCTTGCAGATAAACTGTAGTCCAGTTTGTACTATGCAGGAATCAGGATAGAATGAAAACGACTAATTTATGAAGTTGCCAGTTTGGACAGCCTCGCTGACTACCTGGATGCTCTTTTCCGTGTTGCTTATACATTTATACTTTGAGACAAGTACAAAGCAAAATTGGCTGATCTACAGAAGCGTGCTAGTTACGTGCCCATTTCAGCGATGGTGACTTTTGTCAGTGAGCTACTGTTTCTCCCCACATTCCTCACTCCAGGCTCTTTATGTTCTGCTATGTTATAACTTTAATCTGGGGAAGCCCCATTTTCTTCCTTCTCAACTGCCTCCCATGCCTTACTTTACTATTTAGATTTTTGGGGTTTGGTTTTTTTTTTTTTTTTTGAAAGGAAGGAAGCACAAGTTAATCTCTTCTTCAGGGAATAAAAATGCGTGAGGCCACACAGAAAGATGGATCAGATGAATAATTTAGTAGTTGCCTTTTGTCTTATTTGTACTGCCTGTGGAAACTTTGAGGCAAAAATTGGTTTAGGAAGGGATGTGCCAAGTGCTTCAACAGGAAACAAATAGGCTTTCTGGAGAATAGTCAGTAGCAGCAGGCAACTTGTGTGTATATGGAGACGTGAAATTCAAGTGCTGCTTCTGCGTCAAACAGAAGAGGACCCTAAACATGGTTATTCTAAATGCAAGATGAGGATCATAAGCAATCTGCCACTAATATCAGTGTGGTGTAGTGTTCTCAGTGCTTTTGGCCAGAGATTGGCCAAATCTAGTTTGGATTAGAGACACATTTTCCGAACTGTTAAATTTTCTGAAATAATATTAACAGCAGTAAAAATTATTAGACTTTGATAAATGGTACCTTTTGTTCTCAGAGTTGGGTTTTTTTTCTGGAAAATTCATGATTGATACCACTCTTACGTTTCAACAACTCTAGTAAAATTCTACATGGAGCTTTATCTTCCTGCCCTACTAAGCTGTAGATACAGTATGTCCAGTATTGTATATCTCTTAGCTTTTTACCATTTGAACAGGTCTTAAATATTTTTGACTATAAAAATATTTTAGACTTTTCCGTAACATTTGCAGTTACCTGCATTGGATTTATTTTTTGCAGGCTTGCAACCATGAGCTAAAAGTAGAAAACTATAAGCAACTTTATTTTGTTGGGTCAGTGTCATCCAGGTCCCTGATTTTTTATTCGTAATCTCGTCTAACAGACAGATAGTTAATGTCTTATCCTAAGTACCCAGTTAAAGTCTGTCTGGTAAGTATGCCTGTAAAACCATAGTCAATGAGATGAGCTTCAAATTACTATCATATCAATGACATATTTGTGTTGTTATGTAAGTTACTGTTCAGGTCTATATAGCTTCCAGGAAAGGAGAAAAATGAGAATCACTATCCAATATTAAGAAAACTAAGAGGCCTACACTTTTTATTCATGTGTAACAAACCTGGTTAAGGTTCAGAGTTTTACTCTCATACAGGTTTTCTTGGTTTGTTTTCTTTTTTCCCTTTTCTTTTATTGTGCCAGGTGGTTTTACTGACTTTTCTTTTTCTTACTAAACAAGCTGGATGAATGGGATCATTTCACTTACTGCTATTTTAGGGAAGTAATAACAGGTTTCAAACATGAATGTGTTCTCTGTAATATAGTCCATTAAACAGAATGAAAACCAATGCCCTTTTTGATGATATTATGTATGGTTTATTAATAAAATGTTGCCCTCTGATTGTGAATATATTCAGGCAAATTGTTCTGAACTCAGTCTGGTTGAATAAAAGCACTGACATACAGTCAGATGCATTTACTAAACTGGATTCAGCCTAAGGAACTTCTGAGGTTTTTATGGGAGATACATGCAAAAAGCTAAGTGACCACATGTAGATCTAGTTTATTATTATTTTGCATGGATGTACTTTGTACACTTATAACTCTTACTGGTTGGAGGGGGTACTTTTCTAAGTGAATTAGTATTACCCCTCCTTCTAAGGTAAATGATGGTAGTTATAGACTATTTCATTACTCTTAGATATTTACTATTTCTTTTTTGTCCTTAAAATGAAATGACTGCACTTGATGCAGTATTATAAATTTATATAATTCAATTATACCTTCTTGTCACATGCTGTAGCTTCTTACAGGGCCCACAATCTATCAATAGGAACCCTTAATGGGAAAATTATATTTAACTGAACATATTTTCTGCTTTTGCTGTCTTTTTTCTCTACAAATTCTGATGTGCTTTTCTAGCTTTCTGGTTTGCTTCTTTCCACTTCATCATCTTTAGGCTTTGTAACAATTCTCTTTATGCTGTTTATTCCTCATTGTTCTCACTGCAAATTTTAATTTTCCTTTCTCCTTTTCTATAACTTAGCTTTATTTTCTTGACTGCTTTGTAGCTTCGCTGGTCAGTAGGAAAAAATAACTGAGACTTTGATCCTACGGTAAGCAATTGTCATTCTTTGAGGGCAGAAGTGACTCACAGTACAGAATAATGCTGTGTAACGTTGCACGTATTTCATGGATTAAGTAGTGCTGAAGTGTTAACCATGTTAATGCTAAGTAATCGAGAAGTTAAGTGATCTTGCTTGATCCAATGGCAACAGCCATTATACTTTTTTTTTAATAATTGAGCTGCAACAAAAATATTAAGACACTACAAGTCAAAGTCTAATTTGAAAAGTTTCTCCTATTACTTTTGGATGCAGAGGTGATCATCTTCTGTTTTTTAATGTTCTTTAATATAAGAAAGGTCTTGCTTGAAGGTCTTTTGGATGGATGAAGTTAGTCAAAATGAGCTGAAAACTTACTGCTACTGCTTCTGCTGAATAATTTTGTTTCCTTGAAGGCAAAATAGGGCAAATTTATAAAAAGTAGAAAAGTAAAACTAGAAGATGTACCTTTTATTTATACACTGACCTATTTGCAGACGTTGTGCTAGAGTGGCAAAAGCTTAGCACGTGGATTTTACTACCCACTAAAAGCAAAGGCACACACTTGCCAACATCAAGCCGTTTTAGGGCACAGACTAATTATTTCTCTAGCAGTAAATGTAGTTGTTTAAAATGGTTGCCACTTTACCAGTGATTACCACCTTTGCAGCTGAATTAATGGGCTGTCTGAATGTTGTTCTTCAAATCACAGTGTGGCTCCTAGCAAATCCAAGTAACTTTGTGCTGAAATGACCAAACTGAGTCGATAACAAGCGCCTGGTGCAGTAAGTTTTCAATCCTTCCAGCTAGCTGTGCCAGAATTCATCTTTCTGTGCCCTTAGTCATCGATTTTGCCGGGCTTTTGCTCATTCACTCACGACAGTGTTGCAATAGAAAGTCTTGACTAGCTGAATCAAAATCCTTTTCAGGAATGTAGTCAAGGAATGAAAAGATGGGGAAAAAAAAATAGAAGAAAAGAAATAAATCCAAGAAAATCTGAGAAAGGGCAAAAAAGCTGCTGTCAAACTCCAGATCATTTTCAGAAAGCATCAGAAATCAATAGAAGCTTTAAATGCTTTTTAAATCCCCTCTCTATGGTATGTTTGATCTGGACTAGGACAGAAGTGCCAAAGACAAAACAATTGTTCCTCGAATCCCAAAAGCTGACTGAATGGCAAGAAGGGTTGTATTCCTTCCTAATTTTAGTTCTGTTTTCATCGATGCCAGTGTGGAGTAATTTTTTTCTGATTACATCTAATTTAAAATGCCAAATTCACAGTGTGCAAAACAGGCACATCTTTCAACCTTCATCTTTCATTCACTACTTAGGCCACAATTTTTGCACACGTTTTGTTACCATCACTATTTTATCATCTTGAACTCAATGTTTTCAATGGAATAATTAAGTCTGTCTTTATTTTTTCTGTTTATTATGGAGAACTTTGAGTAACACCAAACTGAATAGCCCAGGGTAACAGTAGCAGTGCCAGATCTCTGGCTCTGTAAAGTGACATTCTCTACTAGCGTTGACAACACAAGATCATGCTATGCATTTATTTCATGTGACATCCCAGAGAGAAATGATACTTTTCTCTTGCCTTAATTTTCTTTTAAATTAAGATTTATTTTTCAAATAAAAAAGTGAAAGGAAGTTGATGGAGGAGTTCCATGCCATCGTGAACTCTTTCAGCAGGTTATTCTTTTATGCTGCAGTAATCTGTTTTGGATTAGACATTTGGTAACAGTTCCCTAAAGCAACATACAGTAGTTGGCAATGTCAAGAGATTTTTCAGCTGTTTGTTTTGTTTTGTTTTTTTTTTATGTTGGGATGTTTTTATAATAAAAGTGGACTAGTGGTAAGACATTGAATATTCTTTTTATAATCAAGACATGATTAATTCTTAAATTTTGTGTGAATATTTCCTATATATTTGCATGTTCCTATATTCTGTTTTGAATGTATAACTACCAGCTGTCACTGGAAGATCTCAAAGAAGTTTCTAGTACCTTTTTACTTTACAATTCCACTAGATTTGGAAATGGGTGGGAAGATGATATTCTTAGTTCAGGTAACTGTCAAATTTAGCCTGTCTGTCACTGATAGAAAGACCTTCAGGTGTGTTTTTTTTGCTTTAGAACACATGTACATGTTGTGTATGTACACATAATAAGTTACCTGAAGCATATTTTTTGAAGGGCGCATTTTTAGTCTCTTCTTTTTCACTCCTAATTTGGTTTTCTAAGTTTACGCTAACAGCTACCAAAACAGCTCTGCTTGTTTGTTGTTCTGTTTGGTTTTTCTTCTTTTTTTTTATTTTAAATAAAGGAGAAAGAGAGGGACGTTGGATGGTTTTGCAAATACTGTATTGAAAAGATTGAAGAAAAAAAAGTTCTAACTTTGCAATGTTTAAGTAACAAAAGAAAATTCAGCAGTTGTACTTTCACTCCATCGCATTAAAGAATTGCTGTCCACTGCATGAGTGGAATTCTCCGTTTCTTAAAAAGGTGGGAATACAGTTACCAGCTGGCTTTCTTCTGTAAATCACTTCCACGTACTACACCCAGGGAGGTTGCTTAGCAAGCAGTGACTTCTGCAGTTGCTTGCAGACCTCTTCCTTTAACATGTAGACACAAAACAAACATGCAGTTTGACACATCCGTCCGTAATTAAAATTATATGGCAGAGGCCTCTTAGTGACATCAGAATACATTTAGTTTTGAATGAATCAGTGCTGTTTTATTCTAAAATGTGTTGCATTATTTGCAATGCCCACGTAAGGACTTGTATGCTGATGGCTGACAATATACTTCACTGCATTTTTCCTGATCGTCTGAAAGAAACTTACTTCAAAGACAGGAGATCCCTCTGATTTATTGATTCTAGATGCCTGGGGAGTCCTTCAGTATCAAGTTCATTATACTTCAGTGCCCTCTGGTTCAGCTTATCAAAAGAAAGGGGATATTAGGACAGCCTGAGGTCTGCTGACTCTGTTTCCTGAATAGGCTTTGTTACAGTATTTGGGAGATAAAATCATTTGGAAAAATGCCTCATAAAATGTCAGAGACACAAAAAAAGGATTCATCTGAAAACTGATGGTCTGGCCCCAAGACTGATACTTGCCCTCCCAAGATGGGAAAAGAAACAAAATTAATATTATTCTTCTGGAGCAAATTATAAAAGAATAGCAAAACTTGGGTATGTAGGGAAATTAATTTTCAAGTGAGAAACTTCTCAAGAGGGACTTACCTCTGGTGGCCACTCAATGGTAGTTATAAGTTCCTAAGATGTCCTATATTGTAAATAATTGTTCATAAAGAAGAGGTTGTAAGAGTATAAGTAAGAATTTCGAGTAAAAATAAAGTGGCTGAGAGCATTCTTTCTAAAGAATAATTAATGGTTTTATTGAATAATGAAAATGATCTCTCTACACAGATATTATGCAGGACTTTTAATATGCTCTTTCTGTTTCTTTAAGACCCATGTATCAGTGGTCTTTTTTAGCCATCCACAGTTTTATCAATATGAAAGACAAAGGGAAACTTACAATCACCATGTGTCTATAGGAGATGGCTGGTATTTGAGACAAACAAAGCTTCTATGAGCAGTGGAAATTTTGGCTGAGGGGTAGCGCCTGCAGGAAATAAGGGCTCCGCCAGAATGGGTTGACAGCTTGCAGTGCAGAGAGCAGTAGTCTGAGTAACTTGGAGGCTCACACCGCTGACTGACTCTCTTGCTTAGCCAATGCATTTGTGCACCTGTACCAGGTGAAGAAGTTTTATTCAGAAAAGTCCTCAGAATACATACAACTCCTGAATCATCTAACATTGGCTTCACTCTGGTAGCCCCTTGGGAAATCTAATTGCTAGCGGCTTCTTAGAGGTCAATATTATAGATTGCTTTTTACAGAAAGATCAAGGAAAAGATCAAGCTGTACTTCGTATTTGAAGATGGGAGGGGGGAAGGACAGGTAGGAAAGGGCAGGGAGCTCAATAAGAGAATGTGATCTGCACACTGGGGCACAGAAACAACTTTTCATTGTAACCTGGTATTTGATGATGGTGTTACAGAAATAAAGACCAAGGATGAAAATGAAGTGGAATGATGAAGCAAACACTGGCCACCTCTAGGAGCACCACCCCTGTTAAACAAATAATTTCCCATAGAGAAAAAAAAAGTTCTATTGTAAAACTTTGTCATGTTTTGTTATATAAGAAAAAAAAATATTTTTACTGAGTCCAACCTATATTTTGAAGCTCAGTTATATGTATTTTTAAATTTAAATCAATTTAGATCCTGTTAGTTTTTGAGGAAGTAACTCTACCAAACAAGTACTGTGTTTGATATGACAAACATAAGACATACCTAGATGTACTTAACACTTTCATTGAAAACAATGATGACAGCAAAAATGAACTTAAACTTCATTTATTTCTTTATAAAATTGATTTATGGAAGAAGGTATTTCTCCCAATGTGTCTTATTTTCTTGTATATCTTCTTTCATCTCTTCTGAGTTGTTCAGTTGGTTCATTATGTGAGTGAGTGCTTTAAGTAACGAATGTGAGTTGAATACTTAGGGTATCAGGTAGTACTGGTAAGTAGATAAAGTAGATATGCGGCATAGGTAAATTAAAGCCACAGGATAGTGTTTTTTGGAGATACTTTCTTCACGAGTGCCTTTACTGCCCCTTATCTGAGCCTATATTAAACGTAAACAAAGTAGCCAACTGAAGCTACAAGAGAAAGCAGTTGCTTTGGAGAATCTGTTGTCTGATTAGCAGATTAAGTATTTCAATTTATATAATTAAAGTTCCAAAATAATCTTCTACTCATTAAAAAACATTTATGACATGTAAAGCCTAAGTTCTTTAAGCTCTTCAACATGACCAGGCAGGCTTTCAGTTGGATTTCTGTAGAAAATGTCTGCAGAATACTAGAAAGAATGGCTTGACAGAACATAGTGCAAAAGGAAGAGGCTTGTGCTCCATTTTTTTAGCTTTTATAATGAGATAACAGAAATTGATATAAATTTAGTTCACATTTAGGGGGATAATTTAATATAAAGAGGACTTTTTTATTGACCATTTAAGAAAGCACTGGGCCACACAGCAATAACTGTAGTATCATAATTCTAAAAGTATGTTTTATTATCATCTAATAATTTTGATTGTCACTACAGTTTTGAGATAACTGCAGTGCTAATCCTGGGCCTAAATTGCCACTGCCTGGCAGCATCTATTTTTTTACGCCTTGTTCCTTTTTTCCACAGTCCAACCTGGAGTAATTACTGCAGCAATTTCTCATTTGCGAAAATGAAGGGGGTAGTGAAAGGCTGGAGATGGATACCATGCTCTCACATCATTGTCTGCCTGTGGCTGTTGCTGCAGTGTCTTTTCTACAGTGCCATGTCACACTAAAGCTGTTATGTGTTTATAAGGGCTGGTGACTCCTGGGGTGGGAAGAGGGAAAGGAGAGGAGGTGGGCTGGAATAAGGGATGTGGTGGCAAGGAGAGGTGGGTGGTAGGAAAGATTCCCAGCTTTGCTTTTCAGTACAGTGTTTGGTGAAGCCCTCACCTTCATCATTCCTTTTCCGCTGCCCAGTGAGACCTGAAGTGTTAGAGCCACATCCCGTGTTCCCTCAGAACTTCTCCAGCAGATTTCTTAATATCAAGATGTACTGTTGAATTTTGTGAGCTATTATGAATAAAACCAAATTTAAACAGTATAACTTTTCAGTTTGCACAAACTTTGATTTGGGAAACTTAAGTCCTCAAAGGACTCATAATGAGCAAACATGTAAAAGGTGACAGGTTTGCAAGGGTTGACAGAACATGTAACCAGACAATACCACCGTTCATCAGCACTTCACAATGAAATTTATATCTCCATTAAAGTCTGAAAATGTAATGGGACAGTAAGGAGAAAATGAGTAAAAAAGGTCATCATTGGTATCTTGGGTCCCTACAGAAACAGGATCCTTGTTAGGTAAATCAGAGATCATCTTAGGAAGGACCAAACCCTGCACGGCAGGGGAGGATCAGTTCTGCCAGAACCCTCCTGGGTGAAGGCAGAGAACTCCCTTTTCTATACTGTTGTCAGTTTGAGTGCTTCCCTGGATGTTTGGTATACTGTGCTTTTACAATTAGCAGAGTGTTGTCTTACTCTCTGGGGCTTGGTAAAATCCTGTTTAGTTGAATGAACAGTTTTCTGTTTGTCATTCTGTTCCAATTATATTTGAGCAATGCATCTTAAATAATGCTTCTCTGTGAGACAAATATTTTGCAGATACAATGATCAGTCAAAACCCACTAGGATGTTATATTATAAATATTGTCACAGGTGCCTTACGTACCGCTTTAACTAGATCAGCATTTATTGTGCTGTAATGATTTGTTTTTTTGCTTGTCCAAATAAGCTTCTGTATTTTAGGCATGTATGTTTTGACTGACACTGGATATTTACTCTCATATGCATTTTAATAAAGTATAGAACAATTAAAAGAAAAGGAGGATGACACCTCTGAGGGAAGACAAGAAGTTTTCACTAGACTTTATCATTTATCATTTTTCTTTTATATTAGAAAAAGATAGAAAAGCTGTATACAGTTCTAGAGTGAAGGCAGTGGAGTGTAGAACCGCATGCCCCTGTCAAATTGATAGAGTGAAGATGTTGAGGGAGATAATGGAAACTTTCTATTCAGTGAGGAGTGGAATAAAGAAACCATTTCTAGTCATTCATCAGCATTGATTGCCTTCATGCTTTAGGCTTAGATCAGAACTTGCACATAATAAAGAGAAAGTTGAACAAACGTGGAGATCCACTTTGGAAAATGTAGTTAGATGAAGCTTATCCTTTGGTGCAGAGAAATAATGAAAATAGTTAACATGGAAATTAACTGTAGGTGATAATTATCGTGGTGATATACAAAGGAATAAACTGCAGGCCGTAGCTCTCATGAAAACTAAAACATATAGTATGTAGTGGAATAAATGGTCCTGTATAAAAAAAAATGGTTCCACATTTCTCATTTGACCTTATTGCAAGAAATAAAGGCAATAAAATAAACCTACATTTCAGTTGGAGGAGTTCATACTGTTCTTTCTTTGAGACACATGAGGATTCACTTATACTTTCTTCACACCTGGATGTATCAGTCAGAAGACACTTAGGTATTCTATACCTGTTAGTACCTTGCCTTTGCAATCATCGTTGCAACGATTAGTATATTAAATTAATCATTTAGGAATTTTATTGTGCAACCTTCTGAAGTTTTAGTATACTATAATTTTAAAGTAGTGTCATTATGGTTGCCTGCTGGGAATTTTATGTTCAATTTTCATGAGGCTTTGGTATTCATTATTTATAGTTTAGAGTTGTCCAGAAGACTGGATTTTGTGAGACTTTGTACAAGAATGTAGGAACACAGAGACTTAAAGTCGCAACAACTGAAAGCAAATGACATCCTAGAAAGCAATAAGAATAACTGCTGTTGTAACATATGCAAGAATCTGCTGTTCCTGCATCAAAAATTGCAATAAAAATAATATAAATGTTGAGCAATTTTCCATCTGCTTCCATTATTTCCAAAATATAAAGTTGCTATTAATTGATGGTGTATTTATTAGCCTGGGGTCAGGAACGTTCATTGTAATAAAAGCAGCGGTGACTGCTGTAGCTGAGAATAAATTAGGATTTCTGTGAGTCACAGTTTTCGGATATTTATCACTTTCAGAAATTTTTGCTGTAGAAGAATGAACGTGTGAGTTGGTGTACAAATAGAGCAGAAAGCCACTTCAGTATTATGAAAAACAAACAAAAAAACAAACCCAACTGCAACAACAAAAAAAACAAACCCCACTTAGTTTACCTTTTTCTACTAAGGGGTGAAGAGCGGAAGCAAGATTAGAAGACAAGATTGCAGGTAGGGGGAAGAGACAGACGTTTTTACACCAAAAACTGGTTTTAAACTTAAACTGAGAAGGTTATATACCATAAAAGAAAAAATCCACACATGGGAAATTTTCATCAGTGATATTACTCTGAGGGTGAAATATCTGTTGGAATAATTCAGATTTCCTTATTTATTCTGGACTGTTTCTTTTAGTGGAAGCAGTTCAGATGGTTTTTATGGTCTTTCTTTTCATTTTCTGTCATTGTTCTCTGATGGGTGAAAAGATACTATAAAATTGTAGATGATGATACAAATTTTTCTGTAATCCAGTTTGTTAGTATGTTTACTAGTAGATCTTTTTGTTTGCTAGTCTGACATCGAAAGAAGTAAGCTAGAGAAGTGGATGGTCAGAGGAGTTTCATCTGTGCTTTAGCTGACAACTTAATGGGAAAACATATGTTATTTGGGTCAATCTAATTTTGATAGTATGGTTCAAACTATTATTGCCCATGGAAAGATGAAATTGCAAGTATCCATTTGCCTGATTTTAGCTACAGTTGATTTTAATCTTGGCTTTAAGTCAGAAAGATTTAGGCTCTGTCTCATTTGTACACTGGTATTTTCCATGTAACTGTCAATATTTGTTCGTCAGCTTTGCAAGATTTGTGTTCATGTTTTGACTTCTAGGATTCCTTCTCTTAATTTTAATTGAAAATTATAATGTTTCTGATAAGATTCAGGCTAAAGCAAACAGGCAGTATTTACAATATAGCCTGTAAATGCAAATGTCAGAAGGAAGGAATTTTCTATTAAAATCTCTCATTTTTACCAAACCAGTTATATTATGGTTAAAAAACTGTTTCCCAACATTCTTTTTGTTGTCTCAGAACTGAAGACAATATTTAAAGGTTGTTCTCTATACCTATATGGAGGCAGGATTTACAAAAACCCAGTTGTTTCTTTCTATATCTTTAGGGGCTCAAAGAAAATAGAATTATTACGGTGATAGATAAGATGATACTGAATACATAGATGATATGTTCTCAGGAGCTACACTGGAATTTAGTGTGAGGTGCTTCCTATCACAGTGGCTAACCTGACTGGTTGCAATTCACACTGACAAGTATAAACAACTTACTATTACATTTCTTTTGTGTGAATAGAGTTTGTGTTTGTCCCTACAAATTTGTTTAAATTTTTCAGATCTCTGAAATCATTGTGTAGATAAAACCATTATGTATAAAAAAAATATATTTACTATGTTGGTCCATTAATTATCATTTTGTTGTATGCTACAATATCTGTGTATATATGTTTGTGGATGTGTGTGGAATTGAAGAAATTAGTAGCTTAAATCTAATTAATTACTGTATCTAACATCTACTTGAGGAGAAATTATTGAAAGTGTAAAACAAGTGCTGAAAAGCAGAAGCATTTTTAGCACTATAATGAATCATGGCTATGAGACAAAATGTTTGTCGACAATGTGATATGAATGCTAAACAAGTGGCAATATAGTAATGGTAACTAATATATTAGCCAGGAGTATCCACTATCTTTTATTTTTTTTTTTCTTTTCAAAATACATTCTTACATTTCAGATTTTTTGTTTTGCTGTTGTTTTAGTAAGGTATCTATTCTACAGTAAAGGCTACTGTGCAGGAGATTGATAAGGTTCATCTTTATGTAAGTCTCATTTGTGCAAAAGGTATTCATTGCTCATTAAATATAGTAAGGAATACTAGATAGTTCATATTTCAGGTGGGTTTTTTTCATAGCTTCCCTGAAATGTTTCAGAAAGTTTCCATCAATGTTGTCAATTAGTATTGTTGAATTACTGAGATACACTGAAGGGTAAAGCATAAAAGAAAAATAATGTTGAATGAGATACTTCACCTCGTGTTGATCATCTTGAAATGCGAAGAATCAACTTCCTGGAATTTTTCAGTGTGCAAGCAACAACTGAGGTGATTTGCCATTTTTAATAGCCATTCAAGAATTACTTTAGTTGCTAACAGTAAGAAAGAAGCAGCTATTTACTTCTCCGTTCTTACTTCATATTTTCTTTTGTTAATTTTAAACACTAGATAAATCTGGGGTATATTAGAATTAAAAGTTCTTATTAAATAACTGAACACAAGTGAAATGAAAACAGTATATTAATCCATTTTGTGATACTGTGCTACTAGATTTGTTAAATAACAAGTTCATCTAATTTTCAAGGGCAATCATAAAATTGCAACCCTGTAGCATTGTTCAGATAAGGCATCCACGTAATGAAATGAGTTTCATATTGTGAAGAAGTAAAATGACAAAGGTTATGTAAAATCATAAAAATTAATGATTTCTAAATATTTAAATGTGAACAGCTATTCATAACAAATACTGAACCTCCTTTCTAAAAGATTTCTCCCTTCTTGATTTCTTGTAAATTAATTACCGGGGGGGAGGTGGGGGGGAGATAGGGGGGAGAAGTAAGACTTTGTTCTTGTAGCAATATTAGCTTTTTCATCGTTTTAGTGACTTTTATTGGCAGGCATAATGTGTTGTGATAGAGTCTGAATACAATGTATCTATTATTTGTAATGACCAGAACAAGTATCACAGTCTGAAAGTAAACCTGAACTGGGAAACAAAATAAAATACCTTTTACATAGGTAAAAAGGAAAAAAAAAAAAAAATTGAAATACATAAAAAGGAAGACAGACTTACTGAATTCTCCGTTTTGCCTGGTTTTGCCTGGAGTATGGCAGTACTGAGTTCATTTTTGATTGAGGTGGGCTTTTCTTTTCCAGCGGTTAGCAAAGGGATATTAGCAGTTACAGAATCTGTTGTTAAAATCTATCAGTAAGAGGGTTAACAACTTGATACCAACAGTGTTTCTCCTTGCTAAAACATGTCTTCCTTGGTTTGAGGGAAGGTCACTCTGACAGTCATTTCATTCTTCGAGATTTGTGAACTTTATCTGTTTATGAGGCAGGAATTGGGTGAAAAATACATTTGTTGCCTTAGCAGATGACCTCCACAACATCTCTTTGTTTTTTCTTTGTGATTGTTTTGTGGTTTTTTTTTTTTTTTAATTGGACTATCTTCTCTACTAGGCTATCTTCTTTTATAAGACTTTTTTTGGACTACCATTATCTTTATTAGACTATCTAATCCTTAGCTTGAACGTTTCACTTTTGCTAAGGAAGCTAGGGAGACAGCATGGAAAACATTTTCAGCAGGCTGAAGAGATTTCTCTCTGTCCTTATCTGTCGGACTCTCCTGGGACAGTAAATCAAAAGAAAGTTGTTTATGTGAGCTTAGGGTTTGGAGAAAGCTATCTGCCTGTTAGCTAGTAATAAACAGCAGGTATAATGATTTCCTGACAAATGGTGAGAAGATGGTAAGAGGAAATCAGTGAAGTTCAACACTGATGTTCTGTGGAGTATTTTGTTAGGTCCTGTGCTACTTGTGACTTGCACAAGTCACAAGTGGTCCTTGCCACCATGTCTTGGTGGGCATTGAACTTCTTTTTCTGGGGGAACATCTTGTCAGCATGGTCCACATACTTGTTATTTGGAGATCAGACTAGTAGAATACTCTCTTCATAGGACTTCAACTGTTCTTTTTTTATCAGTTTACATAAAGACTGATCACCTAAAAAACTGCTGCTCTACTTACCGTGTACTTGCAGAGATGGCTGAGATATAGCCCTTTTAAAAAAAACTAGAAAGATGCTGATAGCAAGATGCAATTGGGAGGGACATCTGACTTAGAGCTTTTTCCTACCATTACTCCGCCAGCATCCAAATTGGTTAACCTGCCAGAACACTGCAAAAAACACCCTCTCCCTTCTCTGCCCCCCATTTTCTCCTGCCCAGCATGTGTGCATACCTTTTTCATTCGCTATTGAGGAACAAGTAGGTTAAGAACATTAATTGTTGTAGGCAAATTACTTTGTGGTTCTACTTGTTTAATGTAGTATAAACATGTATATTATGGCCTTTCTTAATGGATTTGGGTAACAATATAAACTTCTGAAGAAGGGAAGGACTGACTCCTTTCAATGAAAGGAACGAATACTTCAGATTCATGAGGAGGGAAAACAGTGACTTTCATCTCTGTGCTGTCAATCTGATTACATTTTCAGTAGGTAATGAGTGACAGTTGAAACAAGCTGATGGCTGCACGGTGACCTGTGTGAAAGCAATTGCAATCTTGTTCCATTTCCTGGTGTACAGGTGTCTACACTGCAGAATAAACCGACAAAACTGGCAGTAATTGGCACTGGTTTCAGCAGTCTCTGCAAGAAGTCAAGGACAATCCAGCATTCCAGGACATTCCAGGACATAATGCTGAGGCATTATGGAGCCATCATCTGAGGAAACTTCTGTGGTTTCCCAAGCTCTAGCTGCCCTGAGGATTGAGAGAGAGTTTTGGTTTCCAGGAATGTCATTTTCATAGTCTTCAGCAGGACTGTGTTTCCTTTTCAAAAAATAAACAGTGAAAGGGGAGCAAGATAGCCACATAGTTATGAAAATATTAATTCCTTCATCAAAATACCCAATTGGAAAATATTTTCAACATTTCTTTACATAAAATTGGAAATTACCTTTTAATAGTGGTTTTGATTTCAGTTTTATTTAAGAATTATAAGGGGGAAAAATAGTTATTTCTGTGAACATGTGTACGTATACACACGTATGTATGCAAACACACACGGGTTTTATGTAAACCTATTAAGCACAGCATATTGTGTGTAGTTGGTGATTTATGAGAGAAAGTGGCACAATTAATAACAATTAAATGCCAATAAATCCTTAATTGCACCTTATGCTCTATATATTTATGCAGTCATTTCCTTTTGTATTTGCCTAGGAGTCAACTATCAAAAGAATTCTAGGATCCACCATGAACCTGTGTATT
Organism: Ibidorhyncha struthersii; assembly: GCA_013398815.1. Taxonomy (NCBI): domain Eukaryota; kingdom Metazoa; phylum Chordata; class Aves; order Charadriiformes; family Charadriidae; genus Ibidorhyncha; species Ibidorhyncha struthersii. The sequence continues at coordinate 108,985 of VZSZ01001075.1, forward strand.
TTGTGGGTATAAAGTAATTTTGGGGATTTGTTTTTTTTTTGGGGGGGGGTGGAGGGACTCTTGCTTTGAGGTTTTAGTTCTGAAAGAAGATTTATTGGTTCTCTTTTGATTACAAAATAGTTTATTGTTTTTCCCTCACCCCCATTGTCTTGCCCAGTGATGGTTAAAGAAGCAGTAGCAGAAGTTTACCAGCTTTAAATTGATATTTAGATATAGCTACCTTGGAGTTCTGACAAGGACAGCTGGAAGAAACTCATCAGGTGTCTAATGTATCATTCTGCTATCAGATCTTTCTCTTCTTCTTTGGAGAGAAAGACAGTGGAAAGAGGAGTAAGGAATTTCATGCCCTCCAGTATAAACCAAAGACTATGAGTGAATATATATTGGGGTATACACTGGGTGGTATACACTAGCTAGCCTCTGGGAAGATAAAGGCTGGGATCGTTTCAGCTGAGAACAGTCCTGTTTTCCAGACTTTGGGATTAGGTTTGATCCTAATGGTGACATCCCTCCCTGTTCACACAAGATGATTAAGTTCTAACCATGCAATTGTGTGCCCATTCCTTGATCCCAGAATTTTACCTAACAAAATTCATATAAACATTTTAATAGCATCAACAAGATAGGTATATTAATTCATTATTCACTTGTATTTTCCTTTTCAGTACTCTGAGTACCACGAATATTTAATTAGCTAGCTGTAAGTACTCTACATCAAAACTTGTGCCAACTCTTAGAAATCAGAACATATCTAGAAAAGAAAAAAAAACAAACCCACCATTGTAAATATATCTATCATAATGATTATCTTTTTTAGTTTATCTTTTCTTCACAATTTTTGGATCCCACAGGTTACTGCTAATTCAGCACGCATTTTTAATCCTTCTGTGTCATTTTTCTCATTACAGACGTTTAAAGTATTAACTTTAATGTTTAGCAATATAATTATGCAATTGTAAATAAAAGGTTGAATACATAGTGCTATAACATCAAGGTTTCCTAAACCAACATTTAACTCTGAAAAGCATTTGTTGTTTAACTCCTTCAGATCCTTTGGATACATCTTAGTGTAACCATGTATTAATTTGGAAGGAGCAACTTGAGTTTTCTTCCTGTGTCTTCCTTCTCCCAGACTTTTTCTTTCTTTTTTTTTAATGGCACACAGAAACAGGGCATTTTATTCATGAGCCTTTGTCATGAAATAGTCTCATAATATAGGGGTTTATTAATTTTTAATCCCATGGCATAGGAACTTGTTCTTTCTGCGCTATGCTGCAATTGAACCAATAAAGCAATTTTAGCACAGTTTGCATGTTTACTTAAAATTCATGCTAAGTCAAGGAAGTTATCTGTTGTTTCTTTGTACTATTTAGGATGAAAACATAATGCGTTTAAATATTTTTCTGCATTATAATATTCATTGAAGAAGTATAAATAGTTATAGGTTGTCAATGTTATTAAATTATTGATGCATCTAACCTAAGTGATTCACATCAATGTTATATTTCATTCTGTGCTTCAGTGCAGAGCAACATCATATCTTCAGTAATGCATATTTACATAGAACCAATAAATGCCTTTACAAGTCTATTAATGCTGTCGTTTTGAAAGATATGTGAAGTAATGGCAGAATTTGCTTCATCCCATCACAAACAGCTTATAAGCAAAACAAAAGAAGTGCATGATAGAGGTAATAATGACGAGAGGAAATATTTCTCAGAGAGATCTATTTTAAGAGATCTGAGATTGACCGTAGGGGCCAAGTAGGAAAGGAGAACTGAGTTGATGAAAGGAGACAGAAATATCTCTAGAAACATAGAACAATGCTCTTAAGGCAAAATAGGTAAAGAAAATGAAACATTTAGGAAGTGCATAAGAAAAGCATGGAAAGTTATTTGAGATGCAAGTCTGGTACAGTGACAATGAAAAACTCAATTTCTGGGATAAAGAAGAGGTTTGGGAAGCTACGGAGAGATTCAAAAGTGAATTGTATGCTTTGGATGGTGGAATACAAGATTCATTCAATAATAGCATTTTGAGAAGGGAATAAGTAAAGTTTGGTTAAATTATTTTACTTAATATATTCAGAAGTCTGTTCCAAGCCTGAATAGCTCACCCAACAAGAGACCTTAAGGCATGTTAATCTTCTATAGGGGCTATCAAAGAAGAAAGTAGTATGATTTGTACAGTTCAAATGACCAAGGTCTCATTCATAGCTGGATTAAAAAGGAACAGCTTTTCACATAGATTCAGAGCAAGGTTGATGCATGACTGACTTTGTGGTGAGATGCATTAACTGTATATTAATGATATAAAAAGTAAGTTTAAAGATAAACCAGATTTATTGCAGCCCATTTCTAATTGAATTGTATTTGCAGAAATTTCAGTCACTAAAGAAGAGGCATTCTTTGATTATAAAGTGGCATATTATAAACATATTATGGGTCAATAAAAAGTAATATGCAATATAATTTGTCTAAATGTGTGCTGAATTAATTGTTACTTTTAAGCATATTAAAAGAAGATATCTGTCTTTGCCTCTTTTATTTTTGTTGTGAAAATTAAAAGTATTTGTTTTACTATTGTGTAAGCTCTTTGATAATTAAGATATTATTGTCTGTTTTTTTTTTTTTAAGAGTTATGAATATTTCTGTATTAGGAATTAATTTTTGACTGTTTACCAGATTTTCTCAATCTTTTTTTCTGTTTCTGACCAGCTGATTTGCTACATAGTTTCTATTTCTATGAATTTCACTAGGGTTAGAGGAAACCCGAGGGTTTTTTTTTGTTGCTTGCTGCTTGCATGACAGATGCATTTTGATTCTTGTTATGTTCCTTGAATGAGTTGTATGTTTTTTTCTGTTTGAATCTGATGCTACTTTTTACTATATTATATATACATGATTTGAGAAATCTGTGATCCGTATCAATTTGATTCTCTTGCAGATGAAACCAAAAAATGTCCATTATATTTAAATGTATGCTGGTTGTTTATTGATCTGTTCTATAAACTTGCTTACCATTGTTCAGGATAGCATACTGTGTTTTTAAGTATGTGACTGCCATTAAGTGCTATGAGTCATATAGGTAAAATCCTATGTGGTGATTTAAAACTACATAATTTAGGTATTACACGTGGCATTTACCTCTGCAGTGTTTATCATTCTGCTGGTTTAGGATAAGACGGTGAGTCTTACTCATTGTAATGCTCTGAGATTCTTGAGAGAGAGATGGCAGGAGTACAAAATACTAAAGACATTCATTTTCTCTAAGACAACAGTATATGATCAATCTATAAATATGCATGAGAAAAATGGGAGTTTCAGAAGCTGGAAATAATTGTTCAATTAGTAACGTATTAGTAGACAATTCAGAGGAATCCAGGTGAAATCTTTCTCCTGACACAAAACTTGTTTGAGATCTTGGGTAAATGACCGAGGGACAGATTTTACAGAAGCATCAAACTCACTTGATTTTTATTTTTAAAACTTCCTTAGTTTTTGTGTATTAGTTCCCCCCTTGTGCTAGGAGAGTAAAATCATTCAAAATGTAAACACAGGGGTGAGTGTGTTGCTCTAGCAGTAGGGTACTTGCATATGTGTGAAAGCTTCTAACATGGATTAAGAATACATTGGTAATGTCTAGTGCAAGTTTTTGATGTTGTACTAAACTCTATATTTGAAGGATATGAGTGAAATCCTTTCTACCCACAGCATTAATTTTCTTATAAATTAGAGGGACAGAAATATTTTTTCAGGCTTTTGGGAAACTGGAAATTAAGTGCTTTAAAATAAATGTCATAATACCAAGGAACAAAAAATTAAGAATCCAGACCTTGATCAGAGCAGAGAGTGGGAAAGAAAGAGGAGCAGGACCCTGAGCCTGTTAACTACACAATGATACCTATTTGCTTAACTACACAAGCAAATGCTTGTGACAGACCAAGGCTTTTGAAATATTTATTGTCAAGAAACTAACTTTAGATAATGGTAAAATTTGGTGTATTTTGTATTTCAAGAAAAAGCCAGTTGTTTGTTCCCTGAATTACAAGTCTTGATTCCACCTTCTCTGAATGTACAACAAAGTCAATTGTTTAGTAAAATTCTTTTTGTTTTTCACCTTAATGCGGGGAAATTGACTTAGTCAAATTGACATAGTCAAGTAAGTTTTGAATATCATCAGATCTTTGTCTGCACTGTCACAATGGAGGATGTTTCAACCTCCCCTTCCCCCCTAAATTAATATGTAATCTGATGATTCTGGAAAAAAATAATTATTGTGGAATAAGTAGAATCTAAGATTAAGACTAACAAGTTTTTAACTTGGATGGTTTTATTTTCCAACCAATTTTCCAACCAATATTATTTTATTTTATTTAAAATTCAATCAAGCAACTAGAAAACTTTCTTGTTAAATCTATCTCTCATATTATGCTAGAAATTAAGCAGTCAAAGTTACAGTTTTAAATAAACAGATTTTGATGGGTCGATTGAAGTAATCTAGCCTCCGGTTCCAGCAACCCACTGTTTCATGGTCTGCGTAGGGAGTGAGGAGGGAGGTATATTTGTTCAGTTGCTACTAGGGTAGATGAACAGAGCTAGAACTGCTGAACAGCCCAGTAGTATTTTGAAGTAGCTATGAAGTTTAGCTGCTAGCTTTTTTACCCATGCTATGTTCTATGAATTGGCTGCTATTTTTTTCCTTTCTTTTTTATTTTTTTACACAAATTGTTTGATTACAAAGGTCTGAATGGTATGAGGTTGGAGACATGAGAGAGAATACCTGCCCTTTCTTCCTGAGTTTCTGCAGTTATATTGAAGTTCAGGAGATATAGCATGTCTCTGTGCTTAGGCAGCATTCTTAGGAGAAAAACCTGACCTGTGGAATCCATTGACTCCTTGTCCAAATTTTTCCTTCTAATTTGATAAACCTGTGTTTGACTTTTACTTAGAATGAAATCTCACATGAGAACTTTATGACAATCCTTCATCTGTGAAAGATTTCAAATTGATTTACAGCAAGAAAATAAATCTAACCTTACAGGGTTTTGTTAGGTTTCTTCATACAATGCTTGAAGAAAGAAGGAAATAAAAATGCATTAAAACAGTCTCAAATTATTTGTAATCATTTGCTCTTTGTGCTCTTTATGAAGTTATTTTCTGCATGTGCATAGACAGGCATCTGAGTGTACATACGTGTACTTATTGTTTCCTACTGCCTAAATAGCTGGCGACTATAGAATAAAGTATGTTTTTAACTTTAAATAAAATGTGTCTTCAGAACATATGAAGATGATCCTAGAACAATTCCTTTTGCAATTTGTGCATTTATGCTGTTGAGGGCCTAGATCCTTTTCAGTGATATAAGATATATTAAAAGTTTAGGAACTAACTCTCAAAAGCAGTGCTAGTTAAACATGAAATATCCAGCGGATACAATCTTCATTAGTTATTATTATTCTCAGATGTTACCATCTTTTAACTACAGCAACACTCAATAGTCTGAAAAATGTTTTCTCTTTCTTGTTAAATTGAAGGTAATAATTCATATTACTCAAATCAATATTTAATTATTAGTCATGCGGTGTTTTCTGGGTTTCTGGACGATCAGATTTCAAAGCAGATATTGAGGTTGTGCATTTATCTTTTTTTTTTGCTTTTGCTTTTGTTTTTAGAAAGACAAAATCTATTATTTCAGATGTCAGTATTAGCAGGATACTAAAATTCAAACCATATGACTGAATAGCTATGATTTAAAGCTTTCACACATGAAATTGGGTGGTTGACTTTACTTACCAGGGACCACCTTATTCTTAAAGATATTTAGCATTTACTCCTTGAAATAGGTTCAGAAATAAGATGTTAGAATGTCTTACGTCTTCATCTTGATATTGATGAATTTTTATGCCTAACTTTAGTGTGTTTTGATGCGGAGATAACATGTGAACCAGTGCACTTAATATGTATATTGATTATTGTTCAGATATGTAGTGGGTTTTGGTAACTTCTGTGAAAATAAATGCAAATTTTAAATAGATTTTTTAAAAAGTAGTGTACCAATACATCTTAAATACTATTGCAAAGAAATCTGAAGTTGTTTAGACAAATAAAACCATTTTTGCCTCAAATTCTAGTTTACACAGTATAGTCATCAATCATTTTTTATTTATCACCCTTTCAGTAAAGTTTATTGTGACATGTGTATTAAGATGTCTTAGTGTTGATTGGTTTCATGCCCTACTTGTGAGATGATATATTTTATTGCTCTGAAGGTTTTTAGATTGAACATTATCAAATGTTAGCTTATGTTGAAATATTTCTTCTCTTAATTTCAATTTTTAATGTCAGTGCTTGATACTCTGATGGCTGGAAATGATTGTTTGTAGGAATGAACATTTGCACTTTGGTTTATTTCAAAATGCAGCCCTCTAACTTCCCAATATGACTACAGTCACCCATGCTGTGAGCACGGGTTTGGACCAGGTGACTTCTGAAGGTCTCTTCCAACTTAATTAGCCTGTGATTCTAAACTTCTCCACGGTCAGTTGGTTGCCAAAATTCTTAGGGAATTCAAGCTTGTAGGCACTCCTGTCAGTAAAAGCAGGATAAATAGCTTACACCTGCAGGAATGCTTCATCTAGTCCATGTAAGAGCTCGCTTACTTCTAGATTTTTTCCAAATTCTATGGAATAGCATATTTTAATGAATAAAAATGTTTGCACACTAGTAACTGCAGTCTTCTTTACATGTCTAGCATTTTGACTTCCATTCTCTGATGTATTTGTCAGGACACCCCTAATTTTTGGGGGGCTGTTGTTTCACTGCTGTGATTTTTTGTTTCATCGCTTGTTTGTTGTTTCGTTGTTGCGACTGTGCTTGTGCCTCTGAGGATAAGCTTGAAAACATGAGGTAATACATATCTTCATGCACGGGTATGCATGCAACTCTTTCCTCTCTACTAATAATTTGTGAAACTTGAAGCAAAAGTTTCCTGGTCCAAATTTTAGGTTTATTTTATGATGCTTAATTTTGTATCTTTTTTTCTCATTATGTTTACTTTTATTTACAGAGAGTGGTGAGTATAGCTGCTGTAAGATGCTAGGCTAGGTCTTAACTGCTATATGAGATTTTAAATTTGCCATTTTCTTCATGTACCATTTTAAAATAAAATCTGTTGGAAGATACAATGGTCATTGGAATTTCTTTTTGAGAAATAACACTTATTAAAATGAGCCTAGAGGTCATTATGTGTGAGGTACAGCGCTATATAAATGCCTACTATTATTTTTTATTACTGAATAATTTACAATTCCCTTGTCAGTCAGTGACCCATGTATGAACATTTCTGTATACCAGTCAAAGCAGATCTTTTCTTTCACAGAAAAAAATCAAGTCCTCATTGCATTACACTATTCTCTGACAAAAGACATTATCATGAGATAATTGATTGTGCTGGAGAATTACAAATGTTGCAGCACCACCAAGGTCATCTAACCCTCACCAATGTCGGTTACCCTATGATAAGAGTGCTTTGTTCAGAAATATTGCTATTGCAAAATGATTTAATAGTAACACAAAGAGGATGTTCAGAATTTGAAAAAGCCATATTTTGAGAGAGAAATGCTACCCAGAAGCAAAACCCATCCTGACAGTGGTAACAGTTTAGTGGTATGCTATACATGATAAAATGCTTATGGTTAGAAGTTAAGTATCTGTCCTGGTTTGCACTGGGGTAGAGTTAATTCTCTTTCTAGTTGTTGCTGGGTTTTCAGATTTGGTATGAAAGGAATGACAATAATGCATATTGTTTTAGTTGTTGCTAGGTGATATTTATACTAGTCGAGGACTTTTTTCAGTTTCCCATAGAAGCTGAGAAGGAGCAATGGAATGGCCAATGGAATATTCCATACCATAGACATAATGCTCAGTATATAAATGGGAGTTGGCTGGGGGTGTGGGAATCCACAATCACTGCTTGGGATGGGATGGGCAACCAATTCACCAGGTGGTGAGAGTGACTTGTGTTTTATTACTTTATGTTGTATATTCTTTTACCATTATTATTACTGTTGTTTTGTTGTTATTATTATTATTATTATCATAATTTTCTGTTATTGTTCTATTAAACTGTCTTTATCTCAACCCATGAGGTTTTTTTACCTTTCCTTTCCCCTCCTTTTCTCCCTGTCCTTCTTGGGGGGAAAGGGGAGAACTGCGCGAGTGGCTGCATGGTCCTAGCTGCTGGCTGGGGATAAACCATGACAGTATCCTATACCAAGTTCATACAGTTTGCAGTACGATCTTTACTTTTTGAAACAACTTGGATTTTTTAAGAGCTGAAGCTGTGTACCAAGGTGTTGTAGATGCAGAACGCATGCTTAAACTTTCTAAATTGCAAATATTGAAGTCCAGGGTGTCAATGATTGCAGTAATAGTCTGATGACACTTAAGAGGTCAACATAATTTTGTATAATTGGCAGGATTTCTGTCATCCCTGAGTAGATAATTTACTCTTAAGTATATCGTAACAGAAATTCAAGCTGTGGCTGGTTGAATTGCCCCAGGAAGTTGTGGAGACCCCATCCCTGGAAGTGTTCAAGGCCAGGTTGGGTGGGGCTTGGAGCAACCTGGTCTAGTGGAAGGTGTCCCTGCCCATGGCAAGGGGGTTGGAACCAGATGATCTTTAAGGTCCCTTCTAACCCAAACCATTCTATGATTCTATGACTCATCTCTCTGTTTGTGGCAATGAGAGCCTGATGATGGATTTTACTCATGTCATTAAGATACAGAGATAAAGAGAAAAAGTTATAATGAGGACAAACCTTGTGTGAAAAAGCATACGTCAAAACCAGCGGAGAGGTGCTCCAATTTGTTTGTTTCTTCATTGAAGAGACAATTCATCTGTGTTCCATATACTTACACTCCCAAACAAGATTGCATTGGAAAAAATATCCTTCTATGTAACTAGTACTGCTACTGCAATGAATATGTCTTTAGTGGGTTCCAGATTATTGTAAAAAGACATTAGCATCAAGAAGTTACTGCAGTAAAGTTATACTTATAGATGGTACTTTTATTCCATACTTTGTGCAGTAGCTGCTTCAGCAATTTTGGAGTTGACTATTTATACATAATATTTGTTAGGGTCCTTATTTATGCACTTAATGCTCCCACATTGATCTTTTATGTCTAGCAATTATTCATTTGCATAGACTGACTTTCAAGTTAAGCTCTGAAAGTATGTTTTAGAGCATATATTTTCATCTCTAAAGATCTGAAAATGGCTTCTAGTGCGTACATAATCTGCAGAAAGACCTATGGTATTCCTGACGAATAAAGATAGTACAACTTTGTAGATGTCATAGAAGAAAATGCATAAGCTTTCTGATGTTCCTCCATACATTCAGCATTAGATTTTGCGCATAGGATGACCTCTTGGCCCATCCTGTGGAGGCCTTTCTGATTTAGTTGGTATCTCAGTGGGTGCAGGGGGGAAGACACACAAGAGGTGAAAGGAACTTCCTTTACGTGATGTACCAGCGCTTGCTTGATTGTTATACTCATCTAAAAATTCTAGCTAGCAGGTCTCCTTGGGAATGGCTGAATAGTTGCAGTTTTTTTTGTCATGTATAACAGTTTGGTAAGCTTTTTTTTTATCCTTGCCAGCATACAACTTGGATTTCTGTTATGAGAGATTTGGCAAACCCGCTTTTTTTTAAGTGGCAAAAAGTGATCTCAGAGTTAAGACCTCTTCTCTGCTGTGGAGTGATTGCTGACAGTAGTAATGTTTGTAACGCAGAGCCAGTTACCAATGGTGAATGAGTGGTCACACACAGCCTCAGGATTACAGCAATTATAGTTACCAGGGTCTGAGACCATTCGTTTTTGTGTTTATGTTACCATCCTTTCTCATTGTATAAACCTTCATTCCTCACATTTTTCTAGCTTGTTTGCTGTAGTTTGAAATGATTAATTTTATAAGTACAATATTTTGATTAGTGAAATATTGGGAACTGGTATTAGTAATGTAGGTTCAGAGTACTTGGTTCTGGAGCATGACTGCCTTTCTGAATTTCCAGTAATACTTTTTAAAACTACTGCTCACTAAAATACTGTAGCATGTCTACTTACAGTAAACAATTTCTAGAGGTTTTACAGTTACTTATTTATTTTAACAACTTAAATTCTGTGCTGGAGGGGGATTACACAACTTTACAAATACCAGAAACTGAAGCACAGAAAGGTGAAAAGACTCCAGTGTGATTAAGGAAAAATGTAGGCTATATTTGAATACCAGACTATTTTCATCTCTGTGAGAATATGGCAAGTGTTATTTTTATTCCTCACAACAAGAACTGTTCATCATTTGATATTATTTCCAGATAACCACAATATACCGTGCTGGCAGCTCCACTATGACATATTTGTGGCTTACTTTTAAGTCATCTTTAGTTGGCATAAACAAGTTTTCATTTTATCTGAATATTTGGCACTGTGAAGGGTAGCCACGGAGAAATTGAAGTTCTACAATCATAGAAAGTTGGGATTTTTTTGATAAGCATATAGGAAGTGAATACCAATACAAAGACTAATTTACATCAGTCTGGGAATGTGAAAGGGTCACTATCGTGCTGATAGAGTCACAATGGTTAAAGAAATTACGTATAATCATGATCAGATATCAGGTGATAATTTGAGTTTGCAATGAATGTGACTGGAGTTTAGAAATCATTTCACTTACAGGAGCTGTGTAGTGTTTGATGGATAATCTACTTTTTTTGTTTCTTGTCATCTTTAATTTACTTTTTTTAATGCTTCCTTGCATAGTTTTTGAGCTGTACTAATCAAACTGAGAATTTTCAGGTAGTAGTAATCCCTCTTGCTGTTACTTGGAGTTTATTTTCATTCCTTTGTCAAGTTCAGTTCTGTTCTTTTGGCTGTTCATCCTCTTCTAACTATTAATGTAGCTGCACCAAAATGGTTAATTTTATCCAACTTCGTGAATATATGTTCATGTCTAGTTTGACATAGTTTAATTGTCTTTGTTAGTTTGGGGGGAGGGCTCAGATTTGAAGTCAAGGGTAGGGAGGGTCTGTTGCCTCAGGACTAATATGGGGATGACTTTTTAACTTAATGGTGGAGAGTTCCACTTTCTTTACCACTTACCCTGATACAGTGAGGTGCACTTCTATCAGGTCTGTATCTAGTGAACAGGAGAGTGGGTTTTGGTCAACTGACCCTGTAGCCAGCGATGCATCTTCTCACCTTTAAAAGGAGGACATGGAAGATCTAGGAATTCAGTTTCTCCACGTGAACCGCTGCTGGCAAAGCTGATCCTGTGTATTGCTCTACTGGTCAGGCCACACTTTTCATTTAATGCTAGCATTTCCTGTCTGTTTTTCAATATTAGATCACTTAATGATATTGAGCTTCTCTTTTCCTGTTTTACAGATAAACTTCTGGCAGTCTCAGATCCATATTATTTGCTTGCTTTCAATTTTCTGTGAAACCTTTATGTACTCTTGGATAGTCTTACTCTTAGCTGTTAGCTTTCCTGTCATTTTTCTTTACAGTCAGTATAAATTTGTCTCTTTTAAAATCTTAACCGTATTGGTTGAACCTTCATTATTTTAACTTTCTTTCATTTTAATTTGATTTGGTTATCCTGAATATCATGATTCCTTTGTAAGATATTTCCTGCACTTTTCTTGTTCTCCTTACTTACCAACATAGCTAGAAGATAAATCTTTACAGATTGTTCTGTTTAGTTACCATGCATGTTGACTGATTATATTTTTTTTATTATTATTCATAGAAGTGCTTGACACTAGTTACTGTAAACAGTGGGGGAGCTTAATAAGTCTTCTGAAAGATGATCCAGTAAAACATCTGTCTTCATATGTAGTGATCCACTGAAGTGGAATTTCATCCTGTAATATTTTATGGTTACATAGTGCTTTTCATTTCAGAGTGTTTTGCACTTTTTATCTGGAGAGTTCAATGAAAATGCAGCCATTCTCATTGCCCTCATGCTAGAAAAGCTTTAAAGTGAAGAAGGCTTTTCACAGCAACTAACTGAAAGCAATATTGCTTTTGCCCTCAATATTGCTAAAGCTTGGCAAAGAATCAACACTTCTGAGAAGAGCTGGCAAATGTGCTTTATCTTCTGCCAGAGGAGGAAGGGAAAGGGTAGAAAGTTGTCCAACTTGATTGAAGCTGCTTATAAAGGATGTCCACATGAAGAAGACTGGGAAGTCTCACACCAGCTGGCAGGTGGCTGAAGTCCGTGCCAAGCCATCCAGATGACCACATGGACCCACCTTTACTGATGCCAAGTCAGTGTGAGTTTTGTGGAATCAAACGTGCGTTTACTCTGCAGCTCTAAAGGGACAGCAGCTTTTCCCATCAAACTTACTGGTAAATAGAGGCCATATTACTGAAGTTGAGATCAGAAGTGTGAACCAGTCACACACTGGGACCACCTCACTAAACAGTTTTCTTTAGAAGATTGCACTGTGGTTATTTTTCCTCATTTTTCCTCTCTTAGACAGTCCTTAGTTTTGTCTTAGGCTCTGCAAGTGTGTTTAAATACGTACGTGTGTGTCGCTTAAGCAACAATTAACTCTTCACGCTACTTAGTCCCACGATTCTCCCCCCAAAGGCTGGTGCTCCCCAGAAGTTGTTTTTCCCCATCTTCCTCATCTTCGCTTTTGGCTTTCATAGCTTTCTTCTCTTCAGTTTCAGTTTGAAACTGAAGAGAAACTGGCTATACCAGTGTCTTTTCTCCTTATCATGCTGTTTTTTGACAAATCACTGTGAGCCCTGCATTTTTTTCCATGTATCTACACATTAAGATTTCAACATCATTGCTGAGTTAGACTTGCAACTTCCCTATGACAGAGGTCGCAAAGGGTGTTAATCAAGCTCATATCAACATCTGTGGAATTCTGTGTTCCCGTACTCTGACTCCTTGATCCACCATGTCTGACTAAAGCTGTCCTTTATGGAGAAAAATATCTCTGAATCCACTTATTTAGACAGTGTTTCTGCTTTCAGTGACATTGGGACGACAAATGAATGTCTTTTCAGTAACCAAATCTGTTGATATTGTACAAGACTTAAGCCTGTACTGTGGATTTACTTTTTCCCTACTCTTTCTCTGCAAGCTGGAGTAAACCAGATTAGTTTACTGTACCACTGTACTGCATCTACTGATAGGCCATTGTCCTTCACTGCTTTGTGGAGAACCAGAAGCTCCCATTGCAAACCTGTCACTTGGTCATTCACTTGTCATGTTTTACTAAGCTCTTGGTAAAAGGAGGAGTTACCTAAACAAGGCTCATAGCCTTGAGATGATTCTTCTGCCCACAAAGTGTTTTAGAGCAAGAAAAGCCTCTTGAAATAGACTAGTCATAGTTCGCTTTTCTTCTTAACTGTTATCTTAACCTTCCCTTTTTCACAGACCAGCTGAGATGGAAAAAGGTTTAAAATGTTTGTAGAATGTGTCATGAGAAGCAGCATTAGAAATATTTCTCAAAACTTGAGAAAAACTTAAAACAAAATATTGTCATTCAATATATAAAACAGAGGGTTACATTTCTTAGAGGTAGCTTTTCCAGCAATAGTAGTGTATCTGTTGTTCACATTCTCTGTTACCTTAGTGTAAGAACGATCAGTTTTTCTTAAATTCTTCTTTTCCATAAATACAAGTGAGGCAATAGTCAGAAAAAGCATTGTTACATTCATATTTATGTTTACCCTAGCTAGAGGACAATAATCCATCCCAGAAAGGGAAACTCCTTTTTATGAAATGTTTTCTCAATAATTGATGCTATATATTTTGAGACTCAAAACCTAACAAATATTGAAAACCAAAGCATAGAATACATTATTTTTTTGTATTTAAAAAGTTTATCCCCCAAATGATTGTAATTTTGGCAATATATTTAATTTCAGTTAATGTGGGAAAAGCTGTGTGAGATCCATTCAAGCAATATGTTTTGTATTATATACCTTCAAAAATATTAACCTATTTAAGCAAATATTAGTTTCTTGAGTGAAGTTCATGTTATATGGAATTAATAACCTTCATCCAAAGCAATTTCAGTCAGGCTTTAACCTACTTCTCTATCAGTTGGCTAGTGAGGAGGGAAAGGAAATAAGACAAAAGAAAATCTGAGATGCAGGCAAAAATAACATTTAGACCATTTTAGCAGATTGAGAGAATATGAGAACCTGTGTCCTGAGTTGAAATCTGCCATCAGTGAAATAAAAACCCTGCACATGAACTACAGGTATGTCCCCAGAACTGTCAGGTCATGTATAATAGATCATCCTTGCAGATACCTGGTTCTCAAGGAGTAGGGAAGTATTTTTCCAACTTTGCAGGGCAGAGGTCAGCATAAATCTTCTTTCAACTTAGAGGGCAGCAGATAACGAAAACTAACTGATTCAGAATTCCTTAAGACTGCAGGAAAATTAAGCATTTTCCTTTCTCCAGTGCATGTTTCACTCCGGACAGGTTTAGTTCTTAAGGTCATGAGAAAAGAATCTGAGTTTCCTGTGTCTCGCTTCTCTCCTGTCTGCGTATTTCTACTTACTTAACAGAAAAGAATCTGAATGTGCCAATCTTTGTGCCTTTTTTTTGTTGCTTTATGTTATCTTCTAAATATCTTTTCTTTCCCCAGAATACTTGTAGTTTGCACAAGGGGACAGTTTTGTCCTTTCGCAATGTATTGGCAAATTAAGCATATGAGTGGACATGTCTCACTGTAAGCAAGGGCCTTTAGATTCTGAAACAAATTAACTTTCACATTGAATTGCTTTTGGATCCTGCTGCATCGAAGGAATAAAGTGGGAGCTTCTAGAAAATTTTAAATATGTAATGTAAATATGAAAATGAATAATTTAATAGTTTTTCATGTGTAAGGTAGTCCAATTAATGACCTCAGTTCTTCAGCCAGTTTGGGTCCCTTTGTTCTATAAAAGGCTTCCTGAAGCAGTCTGAAAACAACAGGAGCCGCGGTTGGGAGACACCCCTCCAGATGTATGCTTGTCTGTGGAAAGCAAAGTTTCCTCAAATTATTCTTAATCCAACCATCCCTCACTGCTGCTGAAAAGAAAGTTGTATGAAAAGTACTTTGCAACTGTTGGAAGTAATATTGTGGAAAATGTCTACCTGGAATGAATTTAATCCATAATTTAATATATCTTATATTATTTCAATCACAAAGTCAAAATCCAAAAGAAGCAGACTTTGGGATAGGCTTAGTAAGCATAAAAAGGAATACAAATGAATCAGCAAGTAATATCAAGATAACAGTAAAGCTTCCCTTTTTTACAGAAGTTGTAAGGATAGTTATAACTTTTCATATTAATTTGACATGTAGCTGGATGCTGTATAATTTACATGCAGAATTATAATTCTCATAGCTTCCAAACAGCAGCATGTAGGTGTTTGGTTATCTGTATTATAATTTGTTGCCATGGACAGCTTTTAAGAAAAAATTATAATGAATAGACATGTTTTCCTATGCAACGTGTCAATTAATGAAAATATTCTTGTGTACAGAAGCTTTGTGTGACCCTCATAAAGGATTAACTTATCTTTTTCTCTCATCCGATAAGTTACATATATTGGAAAAATATGTTTGAGGATTTCAGATTGTTGGGTTTTTTTTAGGTTTTGTTTTGTTTTGGTTTGTTTTTTTTTTTTTTAGAAAATAGCTAGAATTTACCCTACTCTATGAAACATTTTAAAGCTGGAAAAAATGCCCATCTTTGAAGGAAGAAAAAGGCTTTTTTTTTAATATTTCAGTTACTGAATGGTATGATCAATATATTGTCACGTGATGAAATTCTGTGAATAATAACTCGTAAGAGCAAAGTGGTATAATATGTGTTATGTTGACGTTCATATGCCTGTGTATAATTGACAACTATTTTCAACTCTTTTCCTTCAAGCATCTCAGTTCAGAATTTAGCATCTTTCATATCAGGATAAATTGTCCAAAATAGTGTTTTACAGCCTTTGCTAGCTAGAATTCATTTCTCATAAATTTCATTTCGCTAGGATGACGTTGCTGTAATGTGGCATTTAGCATTATCTAATAGGCTCTTTTATTTGCGTTAGAGGAACAGCATTTTCTGTCTATGAACTTTTATTATTTTTTTTAGCAGTAGCTTAAGTGTTAAAGCCTGAAAGGATTTAGAAAGCTGCAGTGAATGTGTTAAGACTGTTAATGAAGCCTCTGAATCTAAGGACAAAATTAGCTCTCACACCCACACTGCACAAAGTACAGCAACTGTCTGATAGAATTGCGTCATGACTTTTACCTGGGGACACTAGTATTATATTTACTTGAAATGATGAAATTGGGAAGACAGATGTGCCCAAAGGACACTTTAAGGAGCTTGTACCTACATAAATTGCTTGACAAAAATCCCTGAAATTTGAATGTGAAACCTATGTAAAAATGCTTACTGAGTGTGAGCGACAGATAATACATTCTATCATGTTATATTTGCTTTTAAGAGTGTACAAGAATATACTTTTGATACAGAATAACCTGAGAAAGGAAGACTGAAAGGAACTTTTGAAAGCAAGGGCTTTGAACTACTCAGTTTCGTTGGAGGGAAGGATAGGTCTGCATAGTTTGTGATTCATCAGAATCAAATGCTGAGAACAAAAAAGGGGGAGCTACTTGTTTCCTCTATTTCAGTGAGTGGGAAAGATGTGCGTGGCTGTAGTCATGGAGAAGAAGAATCTCCAAGATCTAGAATATCCTGTTCTTCTCACCTCTCAGCCCACACAAGTTCCTTCCTTCAGGTGTAGCACAGCCATCAGGCCCGGCGGATCTGTAAAGAACAAGACCAGGAGGACTGCCATTCCCTTGGCATCATGCTGCTAGTCCACTGCTGCTGATTTCATCTATTCCTTACGGATTTTATCTATCTGTTTAACCTGCCTGTATTTGCACAAGACCATGAGGACTGAATAGCACTTGGCACTATCCAGGAGTGTAGGCTTGGAATAGGCTGTCAGAAAGCATTACAGGAGGAAGAGGGAGTAGAGGGAGCAGGGAAGAAAGAATAAAATTGGATTCTCATAAAGCACTGAAATAAAAATATTCTAGATAGGGATATGTAATGGAAAATGTATACACAAAGGTAAATGGATATAAAACCACTAAGGAAAATTGCTAATTGCAAGAACAAAAATATTACCATTGCAAATGTATTTGCACTGTACATTTTTGCAATAATTTAAATGGTTTCTCTTCATCCAGTTTACCCAGAAATACCAGATATTTACCAGCAATACAGTGGTGCTCTTTGTCCAGCAGAAGCTCACAGATAAGCAGAAGTTATAAGCCATTTTTTTCTCTTTTTTTTGACAGAAAACTTAGAAGAATGGGAGTCTTAAGCAGGTAGTAATTGAGAAGAACCTTAATAGAGATTAAAAAAAAAGGATATTTGTAGTGTCATCCTTGTTTAAGAATGCTCATGGCTCTTCAGAAAAGTATCCATCAAAGGCACCTTACAAAAGTAAATAGGGATGAAGCTTGAGATGTCCGGTCTCCAAGACAAACTTCCCAACAAAGTATAATTTCTTCATAGTGGGCTACTCAGTGTGCTGATAACTAAAAGGAAGCACTTCATAAAGAAGGATTTAGTTATTTCTCTGTAGTGTTTGTTGACTCCGATAGCAAAGAACTAAACATTTACATATTATGTCTACTCATATCTCTCTGACTTCCACAGTACTATGCAGCATTAAAAAAAACAGTGGCTACTTCCTCCTAGAGGAGGAAAACATGTTGCTTTTAATAAAAAGGAGGAGATGTATTTCATGTCCGTCATTCTGTTATAATTCCTACAGGGAGATTCTTACAGGTATCGAGACAACATTTGTCCTTCACTTTACTAAGGTGAATGTTATTAAAACGATATAGTCCATTGTTGTAAAATGGAACTTCTAGACCTGAGTCTTGTAGCTGTTCTTAGAATCCTTTGTAAAATTAAAATGATAGAGTTTGGAACTACTGAATGCCATCTATTTGCATTCAACAAAATTTAGAGTGATTTTGCATCATGTGATAATATAAGGACATCAAAGTTTAGGAATTTATTTTTCAAGAATTTTAGAAATAAGGAGTCTAGTGCACATGAGAATATTCAAATTCTTATTATATTATTGAAGTTAATAATTTATGACTGTTTTATCATCGCTGTTTTTTAGATGAAGAGGAGTATTGTATAAACATGACAATAAGGTGAAGTAAACTAAAAATCTTTAGAGATTCATTTTACAGCTATGGGTTAAGACGCACACATATTTGGCCTGTTACCAAATATGAAAGGTCAGTTGCCCGGGATACTGAAATCAGTTTTAAGGAGGACTCTTTAAAAAGGAAAATTGAAAAAAAAGCACTTATAATTAGGCAATGAGTTAAAATCCTGTAAAATATTGATAAAAAACAAGAAATAGAGTAACTTGAAAATGCCTTTAAGTATGCGTACAGTTCTCACAGGAAGATGTATGTATTTATGTGCATGTATTTATTCCTTATTTACTGTTTACTCAACAATTGATATAGATTATGACTTTCGATATTTACCTTTAGGATTTCTGTGATGAAGGTTGGATCTCATTCATGTTGGAAACAGATTGATTGGGTCCTAACCACATTTCCATAAAACTTACAGTTCCTACAGCTTAGAACTTATACTGAAATCCTACCAATGGACATACAGATTCATTTAAAGATAAACCCATTTTTACTTGCTGTGTAGAGCATAAGACTAGATTCCTTACCATTTGTTCGTCATCAGCTCAGTACTTAGAAGGCAGCCTCTACTACAACATTGCCTATTACTTTTGAAATACCACAAGCTGTAAAGGAAATCTAAAATACAGAGAAGAAAGCAGGTGTAGTATAAAATATTGTATACAATATCTAAAGGTTATGATACAACAAATACATAGGATATAGTTGTCAATGAATTTGGCAAATAAAGCTTACTTTTGTAATTGATTTAAAAACCTACAAAATTTGGAGGAGCGAGTGGGGGAGGAATCAATGTAGTAATTTTGGATTTTTGCAAAAGGTTGGCTGTTGCCTTGCTAAGCCTTACTTGCAAAATTAATTCAAATTGGCTTGGATAAGAGCACTGTCATGTGGATTAAAAGCTGGCCGGAAGACTACAAACAAAGGGTGTCTTGAGGGTACCACAGGGATCACTGCTAGAACCAGTCATTTTTAACATCTTTATTAATGATCTGAGAGAGAGCGTCAGCAACATGCTACTACAATTAGAATGTGATACTAAATTGTGAGGGGATTGCAATACTTGAANGATTAGCAACACTGGCAGAAGTACCACAGTGAGCTTCAGCTTCCATAAAATGCAGCCCAATTAGATCTTGCGGGGAGAATGTGGAAGTTGGATAACATCCTTAAAGAAAATTGGAAGCAATTATGTAGAAAAAAAAAGCTGAAAGTAGCAGTGATGATCAACAGCAAAACAAATGTGCATAAGCCACGTAAGAGGGTGGCAAAGAAGGACGATGGCAGCTGGAGCAGCCCATGACCCCCGAGGGCTGTGGATTAGGCTCTCAGCAGCTAAGTTGGAAATTTTTAAGTTTGTTAGGGCAGACACCTGGTAAATAGTGAAGTAGGGAACAGCCATGAAATGGCAGATTCGTTGTTTATGGGTTTTCTTCCTTCCTAATTTCTTTGGATCTAGCACAATGTTCTCAAGGCCACATTGCTCGGATGTTGCAGCTATTAAATATGATCATTTAAGATAATACTGGATAGGGGTATGTTACTAAGTTATTATTCCTGAAGTACCAATGGCAAATATCTGGCAGAATCTTAAATAATGAATAAAATCACAAATAAATAATGGAAAATACAGTCGTATTGAGTACCTCTGGGAGTGAAACCAATTTAGTGCACATACAGCAACAAATAAGCATCTTCAGATCTCAAAAATTTGATATTTCTGTAACTGAAATATAAACACTTTCTATATCAGAATAAGAAATGCTGAGTGAGTCATGGTTAACACGCTATACTTATTACTAAATTCTTAAAGAAGTAGGTGTGTTTTCTTAAAACTTTATTCTGATCACTTCAAAAACTAATGAACTGCTTTTGGAAATTTCAGTATGCAACGTACAAAAATACAAGTCTTTTAATTTGTATTTAAAACAGTGTCTCCCCCACCTTGAACTATGTTAGTGTAAAGAGGTAACTTTCTTCCTGTTTACTCCATCTGTCTAAAATTTGTACTTAGACTTTGGAAAAATAACATAATGTTTTGGATGCTCAGGTATTATATAAAGAGCATAAATGATTATAACTGCATTCATAGTTTAATTTAATTAATACTTTCTTCCATTTGAGACTTTAATTTTGATTTAAATAAAATTCTATTTTGTTTTCAGCTGGAATAGCTGTATGTTTGTCTGAGAAGTGAAGATAAAAAGGTTTATTAACTGAAAAAATGCATTGCCTTCCTTTTTAAAAGAACGGATTGCAGTTAGAGAATAAAGCTACAAGCAAGCCATGAAGTTTACAGCTAGTTGTAGGGGTTTCTCCATCCTGACTTTAAAAAGAGAAATTTTTTTTTTTTTTCTCACAGAGAGGTCTGAAGACAGTTCTGGCATGCAATAAACCTGAGTCATTAAAGTTGTGGTCTTTCATTCTTTTTTCAAATACACAAAAATATGATCAGTCTGTTTTGCTGCTGACAGGGTGGCAAAATGAATCTTTTGTCCTCTGGGTGTATTTTGTCATAATTGCTTACACATACATGTTGACAACATGATTTGCTTGATTAAAGTGGCACTTCTCACTGTTCTTTTAGTTTTGTTAAAGGCCGTTTTCCAGCCTGGCTGTTTTCTCTCACAGAACTCCACAAAAGTATCACTTATTTTTGAGGATTCTGGATCCTCCTTATTTGTAACTCTTTTTTATCCACTACAGTAAATCAACCCATTTATGTTGGGAACCTATCACATAAATATTTTAGAAACTACTAATTTTTTTTCTGTCTGTTCAAAAGAATCTTTCTAACCTGTTGAAGTTTGAACAGAGTTGCAGCAACAAGAATCTGTAAATTAAAGCATCATTTCTCTAGTAGTGCTCGGTGTGATTTTCCAGCTTTATCAGCTGAAGAAAGGCAAGATTTGTTGTGGAAATGTGTAAAACATGGACAGCTGATCTTCTTTGCCAGCTGTTTATTCTTACGTATCTGCTTCCAGTTGGCCCACACTACTTGTTCTGGACGTAGCCCAGCAGCTCACGTTGTTGGAAAAGCATTTGCATTGATTTTGAAGCCGTGCATTCAGTGAGCACGTTTGAAGAGGCAGTGATAGCCCGTACAACATTTACTGCATTAATTGTTTGTGAAGGTGAATTACATTGGAAAATTGATTTTGCTGAACAGTAACCATTATTTTATCTTAAAGCAGTTTACATAGCAATGTTATGTATGAAACACAGCCTCAACAGAGAGCATCTCATATTGTAGCTCTGTTGCTTAAGCAAGAAAGAGCTGAAAGTTTCCATCACCTCTCATGGGATCTATCCTCATAGCACCCATTGAGGCTGTTTGGGGTGTGGGGATGTAATTGTAAGGACTTTTTGTTACACATACATTTCTGTGAAATAGCTGACAGAACCTAGGGAAGAAAATGCTGGGGGAAAAGCCTTCGTGATGTCTCATTTATAAGCTACACCTCTTTGAAAAGTAATAGACGTTTCCATCTTCTATAAAATTCTGAAAATTAAATAGACACCAGTTGTGAGTTTTGTTGGTTGCGGTTCCAGTAATCTGTTTAGTATGCTACTGAAACCTGGGTCTGTCTGAGTGCTGTCTATCAATAACAAAGGTTCAGTTGTTTTGTTTGCTTAGAGGTTTGCTCCAGCTTTAGTCAGCACATTGAAATCTACATTTTGAGTGCTTTTTTGAAACATTCGTTAAATAGATTTTTGCCTTCTGTTGATGATTAAGGTAACATTGTACAGTTCCAGACAGCAGTAAAATACACTGGTTTTTACTTGTGATTGAATAAATGCAAATCTGCATTTTTATTTTTTTTTTCCATTTAACTTCAAACTGTGGGGCTACTTGGTCTATGGACATATTTATTCTACTGTAGCACTGGCACAAGCAAATAAAAAGCGGGACAAGAAATTCGATTTTGATCAGAAAAAGAAGTTCTGTTTAAGTATTCTTTATGTGTGTAGTAGTATTATAAATTTACAATATTTGAGAGGACAAATATAATATGCATCTTAATTTCTGAAGACTGAAGTGTAACTTTGTCACACCTGTAAATATAAACAAATCGAGTTCATTAAGTGAGGTTTGTAATCAACTAAAACTTGCAAGGCCACTTTGCAAATCTTTTGCCACTTTTTAATCTTTTGAAGGTTTTAAAATATTAACTATCTAATCCTTTCAAAAGCTTAGTGAGAAAAGCAGGAAGTACATTCACACCACTCAGCTCCAAGCAGCTCGAGCTGGGATCCACTCTGGCACCCAGCAACACTTGCCTGACTCTGGATTTAAGCGTGTGCCCTGACTCCAGGTTGGGCTGAGACCTAGGCACGCTTCAGTTCTCCTCTTTCTTCCTCTCTCACTTTTGCACGCCGTGGTTTTCGTGAGAATCAGCCAAGGCTCGTGGATGGCAGTGACCATGGAGCACGCTACAAGAGCACCACAGACTATTCCTGCCTTGAGGTCTCAGTGCAGCTTAACGTTAGCCCGAGCAAATAAGAGAGAGCCAGTGAAATGGAGTGCTTTATTCCTTTTTCAGTGGTGGGGCGTTTTATCAAAATGTTTAAGCAAACAAGTGATCATTAGAGTGATCTGCTTGTTAGAAGAAGTGATTGCTCTTTCTTGAAGGCTATACATTGCATATTCTTATTGACATACTGTAGAAGTATGACCTGTTATTAATGAAAAGGCACTTGGAAGAATCAATTAACATAGACATTTGTTTGATTCATTATTGTTGCTCTTTGTCGTTCTATCAGTTATTTATTGAACTTGGTTGATTAGCCCATTCTCTGTTTGCATGAACAGTGGTAAAATCTTCTGAAGACTTTCTTTAAAGCTTTCACTTTGACGTGTAAGGCTGAAACTAATAAGATGCACTGCTCAGATGCTATTCAGGAAACTCCCAGCAGTGATGTAGTACAGAGCTGCACAAGACACGTTAAGCCATCTAATTTTGCATTTAATTCACAAAGAAGGAAGCCAAACATTAGTGGTTAATTGTCTGGAGAACTGGTGGTAAAAACAGGATGATATTGCAGCGAACGTGCCAGGTGAAAGGAAACATAGGAAGTACAAGGCTAGCATCTTTAGAAGGGAATACGGATTACCTAATTTATTGCTACAAAAGTCACCATCTGTTTTCTCTTTGCCCTGCAAAGAGGTGGGGACACTGTAGTTGTGGGTTGGATTTTTTGAGTTTTAGATATGTGGAAATCTTATCTTTTTTTTTTTTAACATGAGGTAAAAGGGACCAGAAAAAATATTTGAAAATCTGTTTTAGCTGAAATTGGTAATAGAGTATACTGTTTTAGTTGTTGCTGTAATGTAAAGTAATGTAAAGTCTTGTACTGCAGTTACACAGGTGTCAGAATGGTTTTGTTTTTAGGGAATCTCTATGACTTATCCATTGTGTGCAAGGTATATTGTTACTTTTAAAAAGTCTTTATAGGTTTTGTTGTTTTATAGCATTTACTAGTAATTTCTTATAGTTGAAATAACTGTGGAGCATAAAACCACTTCGTATTGTATGGTTTAATTGACTATAATTAGCAATTTACCACACATTGTTTGAAAGGGACTGAGTAATCTCAGCTAAGAATATTGCTTATAGGATGAAGCTCCTGCACAAATTGCTTTCTTGAACAAAAAAATGTAATCAGTTTTAAATATCGAAAACAATTTTTGTGAAATTATGTAATGGTGTGCTCACCGTGTTATAACGAAGAAAACAGCGCCTTATTTAAACGAGTGGGATATTTGAATGTTAATAACACTTGGTGGTGAATTTTATTATGGAGTAGTTGAGAACTTGAAGTATAATAGCAGTATTTCAAAATAACAATTAACACACTGACAAAAACCAAAGGCTACATTTTAGAAAGAAACTAGGTTTGACGAATTAAGCTCATGTTATCCACAGGCTGCTCAGGCACTGATTTACAGAGGGAGGACTGGAAATTTTCTTTGATAGTGTTCAGCCTGTAGTTTGTGTGTGCCACCTTCTGGATGCTGCCCCGTGGGGGCAAGAGGAACCAGACCTGGCCCACCTTTCCTCCAGGTTATGGAGGAGAGAGCTGTGCTGTGTCAGAGGGGGCTGCTCCAGAGGTGAGCAAACAGCAGGAGAAAAGTGAAGGGGGAACAAGATGTGTTAAATACTCCGAGGCTTGAAATAATGAAATGCAACGGGATTTAACTGGCTGGAGAACCCGGGTGGGCCCAGCACGGTGTTGCTTCATTTGCACCCTGTTTGGACATTGGCTGGGCTCAGTATAGGCATAATATTATAAGCAGTGTATGGTAAATAAGAGATCATTTTTTCTTCCAGGACTTTGTTTCATTGATTCCTTTGGTCTTACCATGCCACAGCTAAGAAGCACTTCCATAAATTTATGTCTGTTCCTCTCGCATCTGTCTTGGAGTAAGTCAGATGTTACTCCAAATCCTAGATGAGAAATTATTCATAGCTCATTCCCACCTCCAGCAACCTTTGAGAGAAGTATCATATTGCTCTCTCCGTCCACCATGTCACTGCTTCTGCCGCGCTTAATAACAATAGATTCACTAGTCCCTTTCTTCCCCTGTAATGTTCAGCAGTGAAACAATTAACACTGACTTTTAAATTGTTATAATTTTGCTTTTTCATTAGCACCTGTTCTGACAAATAGGATCAGTTCGCACCTCTGAATAGCTGTCAGCCTCTCTGCAGCCCTCCCCAGGTATCATTGTAAACCTAACCAAACTGTTTGAAGGTTATTTTCTCCGGCATATGGACTAGAGAATTTGTGCTTGGTGAAGTTAAGATTCTGGAGTACAGTTAGGAAGGAACCTAAACTAGAAATTGTAACTGTGGAGGCATTTTTTGCAGCTGCATAATTGCTTTATACAGCAGGTCATGACTGTGCTGCAGTAATAGATTGTAATGTTGTCCATGCCTTTTAAAATGTTATCTTTGCTTTTGCATGCAAGGAAATAACAAATAAGATGTATTCCAATTTGCAGGTAATCCAGTTCATTTAATTCTAGTTTGCATACATCACATTTCAGTTGAATTTATCACCACTACCAAAACCACCTTTTAGAAAACAAAGTCTGAATAATTTTGAATAATCTTGGCAATGGTGCAAGCATATTGCTTTTATTTGCATTTGGTTTTGTTGCTTCATCTAACTTTTCCATTTTTAAAAAATATTTATACAAGAAATATTTTTTTTTCAGTTGCAAATGTTTTCTATTTATTCCCACAGCTTGTGAAATCAATTACCAATCCACAATGAACCCTGTTTTCATAAAACAGTTGCTTTTATGATATTCAGGAGCGGTTCACTAACAATAAGTTAAAAGCAAAACTCCTGTAAGGTTCCATACCACCCATGGCTGCATACTTCTAGCTTTAAAAAAAATCACTATAATTTGAATCATTTTTATTCATAGTTTAGGATATTCATACAGAATAATTGTGTCATATATTCCTTTCCTAAAAGTGAATTTACTCCTTTCATTTTAATAGAGATTTCACTACTTAACAAATGCTTTTTCAGATCCAGTTACTGAATGTTTGATTCAAAGCTTTTGCTCTAGTCTCAAAGTTAACAAAGTTTAGAAAGAACTGAATTGAAATGTGAAAGGGAATTTCCTAATAGAAGAATACTGAGTTTTCACTGAAGAACTCACTACTGGAAAAGTAAAATATGCTGAATTATCTTCTGTATTTCAAAAAAAAATTTTTAAAAATCTACCTGTAACGTTGTCTTGTGAAGTTTAATCATCAAAGCAAATGTTATCTGTACATTTCCCTTGGCAAAATGTATCAGAACAACTAACAGGGACTTGGAAGTCTAAGAAGAAGTCTTATCAGAAGAACTAGCAGTCCAAGCATGCAAAAACTGTTTCTGCTGTGAGGGGAAGAAATTGTTTATTTTTATTTTTGTTTTTTACATGTGCAACTCATCAGTCTTTTCTGTCCCATTAGGAATTTCAACGAGCTAGCTAAAATTCTTCTGTTGTTTGGATTAGAATAACCTTTTCCTTTCCTGTGGCAAGGTGGTTAGAATCAAACCTTTATCAGAATTAAGCAAAGACTATGTATATTTGTTTGGTTAAAAAAATAAAAATTAAAAAAAATTTGAAATGCAAGTCTTTCCAAACAGGTGATTGATTCCCTTGGGGTAAATGCCCATTTACTTTCTTAATCACTCAGCGTTGTGTGGTAACAAATAATTACCATATCTGCAGTTTGATAGCACGTAGGCTTACCTTTACATAGATATAAATGTGTCACTGTCTTATCTTTTTCCTGTACCTGTGCTAAGTCTTACCTCTCTCTTAAAAATTAAATTCGATAATAACCCAAGTTGCTTTTTGGACTTTGAAGAGGTTCTGACCTTTCTTCTCGTCTCCTTAAGATCTAATGTTTAAATGTTTTAAGCTTACGTGTTTTCACTATGCAGGTGAAAATCAAATTTCATATAAAATCATAAGACTCAGAACCCTCTCATAAAGTGCTTAATGGATTTAGCAACTCTGCTCCCTATTTTCCAGTGACTTATGTATCAACTTGCTCTCCCCCTTGGAGGGGAAACACAAACTTGCCTTCCTCCCTTGGCAAGACTGAAATGAAGCTACTTAGATCCGAGCTGGTTTGTGCAGGGTTTTTTTTTCAGCATAGTTTTAATGAAGGTTGTGTGTGTTTGAGGTCTCGTGCCCTCCTGTGTTCTGCCATCAGCTTCTGCCAAGGGTCAGCAGACCTTCTGTAGACCCCCCCATCTTAGCAAAGACACGCTCATTTACAAAATTGACTGTGAATTTGTTTGCTTTGGCAGTTATTTTAGGAAATATCTCATCTTTAAGAATTTTGTCTTTTTTGTGATTGAGTGTCAAATCAAATTTTTACTCTGCAGGTTAAATCATCACGTTCATCTGCTGCTTCAACTTTGTTCAGCTTTAATGCCAGGAACCCAGAACCATGAAAGAAAACAAACTCCTTTTGCTGTCCTTCTTTTTTCCCTAAAACCTCCTATTCCTATTGTTACCTACTACACTATTTTGGATGCTGCATATAGGGGGCTATCTTCCCTCGCACTAAGAAATAACCGATTTTTTTTTTTTTTTTCAGTTTGTGTGGTGACTCTGTCACTAAGTAATTGAATCTGTGAATTATTCATATACTGACTAGTGACATGAAGTGTGTTACAAGTTTTCCAAGTATATATAAAAATGTTTTTTCTAGCTGTATTGTATTAATTTGTGGTGGAGGTGATGAATTTCATTTGCCTCACTGAGAAAGCAAACCAGAAAGTTAATTCTGTTTTCAATTAGCATGTGAAAACAACAGAATAATAAAATGCAGGAAGGGGAGAAGTACATCTAAAAACTTGATTCAAGACTAGAGAAACACCTGAGGGAGCACAGCCTTGAGTTCATGCAACTACAGAAAGCATATATGCAATAAGATATATGACATATAGGAGGGGAAAATAAAAAGTGAGAGGATCTTTCCCGAGTCACTCGATGCTCGGTGTGTTGGGGTTGCAGTACTTGATGCTGGGCACTCGGGCACTGACCGCAGCCCAGCCCGGCCGGGCTGCGTGGCTCTGCGTTACTGCTGACACGCGTGCTGTGGGCAAGGGAAGCTGAAGCAGTGATTCACAAGCCAGGGTCGTGATTATTATAAGTAAGGACCAAAGCCTGTCCAGAAGCAATGCTAGAAATGCTGACTTGGAGACTACTTCTGTAGATAAATATTGTTTCAAAAATTGGAGATCAACTCCTTTGCAGTTGCTCAGAAAGCCTCGTCTTTTTCTCCACAGGAAGACCTTCTACTGGAGTTTAAAGAGTCTTCTGTTTCACAGAGGAAAAAATCCAGCTTTGTTGATGGATTGGTAGGATTTTTGTCATCTTATATAGTTTTTAGGACAAAGTGAAAGGAAGGGATAGTTAATAAAGTACAAGAGCAAAATGGACTTTCTGAACTAGCAGAATTGATACTCTAACATACACTGAGTACTGGAAAAAGAGGGAGTCTCAGTCAGAACCAGTGAAAGGCTGTCAAAGAATCAATGAGTGTGCAAACTACTTCAAGGACAAAATGGATCTGGATATAGGGATCCATTCTTTAGACTAAAGAAGAGCACACATTGTTCCAGCTCCTACTATCAGGGATCTGGAGACAAATCTGGTTTGAAAGGCCTGTAAGGCTGGCCCTGAGAACCAAATGATAATTTATCTCCAAGCTGTTTCTTCTTCAGATTCCTCACTTGAAAGATACTGGAAATTAAGTTGCTTAAGTTGTGCTAGGATCCCTTTGACAATGCTTGAATAAGAGAAATTCCCAGAGTAAAAAGCTCTAGTCAAAAATTATGGCTTTAAGTGAGATTTTACACTTATATCTAAGGAAATTATGTTTGTTCTTGAGTGGCCACCAGACTGTCAGCAGAGATACTTACTTATTAAGCAGAAAGTTGGAAGCATTCTGAAACGGAGAGAAATACTGGTTTTATCATCAATGAAATCTAAGATGTAGATGGTTGCAAGAGTTGTTTTTTAGATTATTCATATTACCCATATGTGAAACTGAAACGTCACAAATGTTGCCGTTTTCCTGTCTTTTTAGCCAAATAGATATTTAACTGAAGTAAGAAATTAAGCAAGGAAAACTCATTTAATACCGTATTGAACACTATTTTGCCTGTCTCGTCTGCAGCAGCTGAACTAAAACAAATGAAGTGTTTCTGGTCACACTCAGTTTATCAAGCATAACAAACTTGAAATACAAATAAAAGAAAGCTGGCACCAGAACACCATAAGCTGGGATGGTGCTTGTCTTGAGCTCCATGACATTAATTGTAGTCCAGAAACATTGTCAGTTCACAGTTAAAATAACCTATTCATTTCCATACGGTTGTGTCTTTGACTAGATCAAACTGCATCTGCTTATTAGGTTCAGCACAGCAAAATGAATAAAAGCCCAGCCAGAATTTGTTTTGGTCTTTAGCTGTGAAATATTGAAATTGTGTTCTGCCTTACCTAACACCGTAAGCACTGCTGGGAGCTGGGGCACCTTGATTGCAAAACTCCTGAGAGGATATCAAAGGTCATGTAGACTGTCACACCAAATTTCAAGAAAATATTATAATTTAAGACATACTAATTTATGTAACTGTAGAGATAACTTATTTGTTTTTTCAGTGGCTGTATGTGGTGTATCAGATATTTAAAACATCCTAGAAATAGAATGTGATTGACTTGACCTTATTCTACTCCGGTGGTTAAAGTAGAACTTTGTTACTTACCTTGACAGGCGGTGACTGATGATATGCTCAGACTTGTCTAAATACAAGCAGTCCACCCATAATACTCACGGCAAAGTAATTGGCATTTCATTCTGTCTGCACATTCTTGTGACTGCTGGGCCCAAAGATCCATCAGCACTAACGCAATTATGTGAATGCCTGGAATCCTTTATGCCCAAAGTACTTTTAATCAGCATGCAAATAATGTAAATAATGCAAATGTGAACCACTCAAGAAAAGTAAGAAGCCTCACCCCATATTTTTTTATTTATTCAGTGATTGTTATGCCTGCATTTATGCCATTATATGTCCGTATCATACCATACCTATTTTCTTTTCTGTTTTGAATGCTGTGAATTTGGCAAGGCAACTTTGTGCACAAATTGCAAAACCAGTATGACCTGAACTAATACATTTTCTATGAGTTGGGCTCAGTTTCTCATTTAGCTGTAAGAAATCTACTCAAAATGTGCTTTTTAAATGTGTGTTGTGCTAAATGTAAGTCTTTGATCATACAGTACATGAATAAGGAATGTTGTTTTTCTGAATTAAGTGGAAATGAGGCCTAAGGCAGCCTGCTGTCAGGATCATAAGTACTAAATAAAATATAAACTAGTTAAACTTTGCAACCTCCAAGGAGAGGCATAATTTCATATATTGAAAGAAATCTCTTATCCTGAATTAGGAGTGATTCGTCTTATATCATGCAGTATATGCATTGTTACAGCTTTAAATAAAAGGTTGAACTTTAAAAGTACTTAAGTTATAGAACATAGAGAAAAAATCTTTTTCTCTACTTCCTCTCTATTAACATTTATTCTTTACTTACCCCAATAATATATTTTACCCTTTTATTTTGCTAACCTTCTTTAAAAAAAAATAATCCTACTTGTTTTCCTTCTCGGTGACCTAAAGACATAATAAAAGAAAGTTCATTTTTTATTCAGTATTATTTCTCTTTTACGTTCTTTTTTCTTTTGTTTCCTGTGGCTGACTACTCCAGCAAACTGTCACAGTGGAACAGAGATGAGTCTTGAAAAGTGGTGACCAAAAAGTAAATGAACAATTTAACAATATTTGTTCACAGTCTTGGGATAATTCTGACAATATTACAGTTTTCAGCCTTCATTGGGTGTTGGGGAACCATTCTTCTCTGAACACATTACTTTTGCCTTCTTGGCTTCTTTTTTGGTCATCTGCTAACATTTTTCTTCCTTTTGTTTAACAGTCCTTATATTTCAGTTTTCTCATTTTCCAATATATCAGCTGTGTTCTGTGCATCTAAGTTTTGATCTTAAATACTAAGATTTTTACACTTTGTAATGTAATTTATTCCTTAACAGTAACAAGAATAGAGCAAGACCCTTGCAACTCTCCCTGCAGTCCCCCTCTCCCCCTCTCCCCCTCTACATATGATCACAGGCGATGGCAGCATTTGTGCCAGGCTGTGAACCATTTAAAAAAGGCTTGTATACCAGTAGTGGTGCATGTGCTGTGGTTTAGAAACTCATGCTCTATATCGTTTGCATACTCTGCAGAGCTCTATGGGATGTTGTTTGCAGGTCACTGGCATTTACATTTTGTACGATCCCCATGAGCTTGGACTGCATCACAGCAAAATCTGAATGAGTACTTGTATTTTTCTCAGTACTTGTATTTTTCTTATATTTCTCCAGATAAATCTTCTTTTTTTGTCCTTTTTTTGTCTTTCCCGCTGCGCCCTGCAAGACGGTTAACTGGATCCAGGCCTTCAGTGTGTGTGTAGGCATATTGCTTAGAAAAAATGGGATGTCACTGAAATCACTCAAGAGAAATGCTCCCGTGTTTGTGTGGCACTTGGGTAGCTACGCAGTGTCCTGCTGACTGGAAACATTCCGATCTGCTTTTCCCTGCCTTGTTTGTCTGATGTCGCCTCACTGTATCTTGTTTCAACATTTCTTTACTTTTTTTTTAATGCATTTTAGGTGTAGTGTGTCATTTTTACTTGCCTTCTAGGTATGTTCATTCATTAAGTTCTTTATTAGAAATATTTAATTCTCAGTACAAGCCTTTCAAGCTAATAAATAGAAAGCGCTACAGGTGTTCTGTCTCAAAACTGGGGATAAGTGTCTACGAATTTTTTATGTTCAAATTTTATTCTGTGCACTGTTTAGCTAAGTTATTACACCTTATACCTATATTGTTGAAAAAATTTGGTAAAGATGTAATATTTTCTTGTGTTGCATTATCAATGGCACTTCGTTGAAGCCATTTCTTATTTCAGATTGAAGCTTTTAACTGACTAAACTTTCAGCCTTCTGTGAAAACATTGCCAATAATATTGTAACAAATATCAGCTTTAGTATCTGTATAATGACAAAGATGTTAAAACATTTAATCGGCACAGAAGCTTTGCTTTTTTAATCTTATAATCTTGCCTTTGTAAGATATAAAAACACTTGATATGGGGCTTCATCACTTAAAGGAAAAAAAGATAGCTTAGGTATTGATTCATTTGCCTGTGTGGTTGTCAATAATGCCACAAAATGAATACAAATTAGCTTACCATTTTTATGTGCAACCACAATTTTTTGTGGTCTCTGAAACTGCTGTCACTGAAAGTGTATTTTATTTCAACTTGTATTACATTCATTAAACTCTGGTAGCTTTTCCATATAGAGTGAATAAAAAATAGGTGGTTGCCAAGGTGGCGACAATAACAGAGTTGACTGACCTTTCTGCCTATGTCTGGACTTACCTCACTTCTACTACTACTGCTCTTCTCTGGAGTCCACATAATATAGTGGCAGAAGAGCACGATATGGAGGATTAGGAGACAGGAACCTCCACAGATTTTAATTAAAAACTAAAATACTGGATTTACTAATGATTTTGAGGAAGCTAGTAAGCCTGAACTCTTTCTTCAGCACTTAAATCTAAAACATTTATATTCCTCAGTAGCTTGGCAGCACTTGGAGGAGATAGCTGTAAGAAAGTGATTGCCAGAAGCAGCTCAACAAGAAAGACCAGTAAGAAATATATGCGATTTGAAACAGGAAGTCAGGAAGAGTAACTATTGATAACTCTTCAAACAAGTAATTTATATAGATATTCAAACAAGTGATTTATCAGCAATTATTTATTTTTTCAAATTCGGATATGATTTTGAATAGGCAATTCACTTTTGTTTCTGTTTTAATTATTTCTTAGTTGTTTATTCTTAATGAAAAATTTCTTTATTTTTATTCGTTTGAATGTATTCTATAGAAATGCTAAACAAATCTCTCTACATGTGTATTTAATGGACATTCATTGTTTATAGCTTCTATGCTTTATGGCTAAAGTTTCACTTTTACAGCAAATTTTACTGGAAGCTTCAAATAATCATATTCAGTTTGTCATGCATTCCACAGATTTTTTTCCTAGTGCTGGGGGGGAAGCAATAAGAAAGTTGTCAAATAAACTTTTTCAATATTTTAAGCACTTAAATCTTGCAGTCTGATCTTACAGTCATCTCAGTAGGTCAGCACTCTTATTATGTAATTTTGCAAGTTCTTTTCTGTGGTGCATAACCAGGCTTTCAGTCTTGTCACTTTGTTACTTGATTATGCAAGTGATGTTTGAGAAAATGATAATGAACAGCAAGAATGCTTGTTGTCTCTTTGCATCAGCTTTTATCTGTGAATTATTTCCTGGGAGGAAAACATAAGAAGTGATTACTTGCAAAGTTTTCATGCCCGGCTTTCTTTTAGGACCTTGGACATGTAAAATTAAAAATAGCCTGCTAGACATTTATGTATGTAGTCTTTCTTTGGTAAACTGATGTACAAACCTCAAAGCATTAATGGTGTCTTAAGCAGGACTTTAGGCTGGGAGACAGGGAAAACAATACAGCAGTGGTATTTGACATGCAGTATAAAATATCAACAAAAAACCTAGTCAACATTGCTAACTATTTCTTCATATTGTATTAAGACTAGGTACAACTGCAAAAGATTTAAGTTTAGAGCTACATCACAGATGCTTAGAATTGCTATTAAATTTTCAGTTAATTTATACCTTTTTACACTTCTTTAAATTGATAATGCAGTGAAAGCCAAAGCAGAAGCATTGAACTCTTTTTAACATAGTGTAAAACAACAGTTTGAAGATGGATGGCCTTTGCTTCCTCCTTCTAAATGGTTGTTTAAGAATGATTTTAGAGTCAGTACTATTTAGTTTTTCATTACTGATCGCATCAGGAAAGGAGAGATTAAATTCCTGATCGCTGTTACTAATGTCCGTATCATAAGGAAGATGTTCTGGAGAACAGCCAGCATCTTTTTTCTTCCCATTTGTTAACTTGTAGAGTCAAAAGGATAAAAATGACAATTAGGCAGTAGGACACATTTATCTAATCTCAAGCCACAGCTTTGCATCTTAATTTTAACGGTCAGTCCTCAAAGGCAGGGTCAATATTGAACACCCCATGTATTTCATGTGGTGTAAAGAAACACACTGTGTATGCAAAATTAAGAATTTGTTCTTAATCTTGTTAAAATCTTAAGTCTACTCAAAGAACTATTAATACTTTTAGACAAAATTATGCAACTATTACAGCTTATTCCCTATAATGATACAGTTAGAACTGATATACATAAACTTTCTGTATGTACCCCTTTCTCTGGTGTTACCCTTACATTTCTTAAAGCCTCTGAGGGGCTAAGACTGATGGTTGTAGGCTTATTTAGCAAAAAAAGCAGGGTGGAGTTATGTTGAATGGTCAGCAGCTCAAGTTTTTCACCAGAAATTGTTGATGTTAATGTTGATGGTTTCTTCCTTCTCTTTGGTGGAAAGAGTATGATATTGACCTAGGGTGTTTCTTCCTCCAGGGTCAGTGTCTGCTTTGGTTAATTTTTATTATTTTGCTAACACAGTCTGTGAACTTGAGCTTTATTCACTGGTAAAACCATTTTTTTCCCCAGGTCACAAGGTGCACTCCCTTAGTGACTAGTGATTGCCCGTTTCTGATTTGTGTTTATAGCCCTGGCAGCTTTGCCATCCTCCTGTGCTCCCGCTGTCATGGCCTTTGCTATCATCTGGTGTTTGTGCTTTGAGGGGATCTGTGTTTAAATCCCCTGTTTTTCTTCAAGTTGTGGTTTTCTGATAGCCTAATTAATGTCTCATTACCCCAAACTGATCACATGTACATCTTTGTTCTAAGACCATTAATAATTCACTTGGCAAAAATAATGATCCAGTAGAAGACATGCATGCATCAAGTAACACGTAGACATAGTGCTCTGTTACCCATTTGCAACCCATATCTTCTCGTTACAGCAGCTTCACTGGAATGTTATCAAAAGTACTTTGAAACAACAGTTACATAGACCTTTCCCTCTGTGGCAGCCTCAAGTTAAGCAGCTCTTGCCCTTAGCAGTTAGTTCTTTTCTCCTGTCCACTTTTTTCAGTATAAATTCCAGCTCATATCCAGCTCATCTGGTTCATTTTACAGTCTCAAAAATATTTTTGCCAATGTAACTAAGGTGGGGTGAAGGAATGATTAATTGTGGGGGTAGGAAAGAGGGAGAACAGACAATGCTCAAATCAAACTGCTGTTAAAGGGAATGCATGTGTAACTACACGTTTAAAAATCCAGTCTGTTCTCCCACACCTCTTCTCTGGTGTTTATCAGACGAGAGGGTGAAGGTGCAAGGACAGAGGAGGGCACAGGAATGCAGGAAAGCCTCCTGACAGTCACGGGAAACTGTAGGAAACTGTCAGCGAGAGAAAAGCAGGGAGTGGAAGATCTCATGTTAAGACTGAAGGATCCTATAAAAAGTTACAAGCTCTGAGAGAAGTTGGAGATGTCTTGATTCATAGAAAAACTATCCAGAACAGTGAGGAAAGCCATACAAAAGTATTTTTTTTTTTTTCTCTCAGGGCTGAAGGGATCATCTTTATTTTTTTTTTTACTAGGTCTCTGTATTTATGCTACTAGGTAAAGCTGTACCATCTTCTACATAGACTGTGTTCTCTTTCACAGTGAATGTAAAGAACACGTGGAAGAGAAATTCTTGTGTATTATCAGAAATAAGGTCAGCACTGATCTTGGAGGGCGAAATCAGTTTGGCTTTTGGACTGCTTTCCTGTCAAATATTAATAGGCAGATGCCACAGCCAGGAAATATGCCAAGAGGCTCAGGGATTGAACAGTGGGACAGCTTAATATAGTGTTCTTTCACATTGCAAAACAGCTTTGGAGTTGGAGGCATTATAGCTTCAGACTAAATTATTGGTGTACAACCTGAGCTAAGTAGCCTTGCTGTCAGCAAGACTTACTAACCTCTCTCAGCGCAACTTGCAGCTGGCATCACATTGTGACCAGACTGTTCTCACAGAGCTGACGTGGGAGCTGAACTCGAATTGGCAGTAAGGCACACAGACAGCGCCTGCGATTCACGGAAACTTCAGCAGCTACGTGGATTAAGACCACGCACAGCAAGTACTGCACTGTAACAGCTCATCCAACTTTCAGAGCTAACTGCAAACCTTCAAAAAGAAGGTCTAGCTCTTTGTGTTAGCAGATGTAAGGTGAAAAAAATAAAACATAAAAAGCCGTGTTTAGTTCTGCTCAATACTTTTCTTCCAGCTTGTGCAGGCTCAGGCAAACATGGCTGCAATAGTTGCAATTGAGCTGTGTTTTCAGCAAGCTCTTCAGGCTTTTTAATTGTGACCGACAGACATTTAAACATCTTTGGGGTATTAGTTGGCTGGTTGTGTTTTTTTTTTTCAAAAGCAAAAGCTTTTTTGCCATTTTTCAGTGTCTCTGAAATCTGACATTTTTTTCTAAAATCTGCTCTTACATCAAAATTTTAACTATGTGTGTGAGATGACTCATTTTTAACAGCCTGACTTTCAGCCTGAGCTTTGGACAGAACCACTTCTCCCCACTCTCTGCTTTGAACCATGCTTACAGTAGTCATTATGGGTCATTGTCTGAAGACCTAACATTATAACTTTGTCTGTGTGTAGCATGATTATAATTAAGTCAGAAATAAGAATGCTATGAGTTTACTAGAATATTTTTGTGAGAAAAACACACAAAAAAAGTCTGAGGGATATGTAAAAGGATTTTGTAGAAGAATTTACTGAAGCTTAAGAAGAAAAATGTTGTGTTTTTTTTAATTTCTTTTTTCAGAAATTTTGACTAGCTGATGTGAAATGGAACTCAGTAGTGTTTTTTGTGCTCACTCAGTATCTTTCAGGCAAGGGTTTTAAAGTGCATCACACATTTGTGGCAGAACCCATAACTGAAACTCAAATTTCCTGGCACATGTAGGATCTAATTAGTGGCCTTGCTTTCAAGTGGATGCATGTGGCTAGATCAATACACATGTATTAATCTCTATAGAGCAAAACAGAGCTGAGCTGAGTATTTATATTTTCACTTGCAGGAGCAGATTCTAAATTCTAAATTCAGTTTTATTTTCTCAAATATCATACAACAGCCACTGAGAACAGGAGAAGCAATTGAATATGATTAACCTGTTGTGCTAATTATATACGGTGTAAGGTTGGGATGGTATCAACACCTCATCAGTTTTGTTTCAAACACAAGACTTTCAGGAAAGTGAGGATTTAGTAAATTTTAATTCCATCACACATGCTGAGGTTAAGCTCAGTTGGAAGAACTTTATCGCTGAAATTTCTCCTCAAAGTTTAATCACTCGATTAACTTTCTGAAACTAGAGGATTGACCTCAAATCCTCAGCCTCAATAAGAACTTTGTAGTGGGTAAGATTCAGTAGAAAGCACTTCTCTATCTCCAGAAAAGCCTTTCTTTACATTCTTTAATGAAACTGGAAGGACGCAGTTAGCCTTCCATTATCAAATCAAGCTTCACTGAAATTAAACTTCATGACTGGTACCATTCAGAATTACAGGCCACTTCTTATTTGACTTTACAGGGTTCCTACTTTCTCTCATTGTAAAAATATAATTACTTGTTTACCAGTTAATGCTGCCTGCCTCGACTCAGTGAATGGGAGGTGGCATCCACACTGCTGTCAGTCCTTAGTTTCTTGTTGAGACTGATACGCTGCTGTAAGCTTTCTTGTGGTGTCTTAGGATGTTCATCCTGACGAAGCATTGGGACGTTTTTGGTGAAATAGAGATCAACACAATAAATCATACACCTTCAGAAAAATGTGTCAAAATAGATTTTTGCCCATATTTTGTATTGCTGTTTCTCAGCTGAACTGTTTCTCAGGGGTCAGCTGAAACTTTATTCAACTAGAGCTTTTTCAGACATGATAGCACGCCTCAGGATACTCATTCAGATTGAGATTTGCAGAGCAGACAGTTGGAGTTCATTTAACACTTTGGCAAATTGTTGTTACTTCGACATTGTTCCTTACAGAAAAGAAGTGTAGTTTGACTGAATTGCCAGTGTTTTCTAGTATTTGTTATCTAGATTTTTCCTGTCCCTTNTTCTTTGTTTATCTCCCCCCCCCTCCCCCAAAGCTTTTACTGAATCTTTCAGATTTGATGATCTACTACTGCTGGAAAGCAGCAAGATTTCTTTACTTTGTTTACTTATTGTTCTTCGGAGTTACACTGGCAGCTTTTTCATGTCATCCTTTGCAATATGGTGTAACATTTGGGATTATCAAAACTCCCTAGCTGTTAGGAACTTGGATTCCACTTAATTACAGTGAGATTTGTATTCCTAAATCACTTAGTACAGATTGCCATATTCCCAGGTGTTAACCCAAAGCAGTCAGCATACCTGAAGACCATCTACTGGGCAAGAAATTGGACTTTTTCCAGACAATTACCAAATGCTAATTAGAAGATGAAGTAGGTCAAATGAGAATGAATAACTTCTCTTGCTTGTCTTTGCTCGAATTCTTTGAGTGAGCTCCCAGGCAAGGCTTGGGAGAGATCACAACTTCCACGGGCAGATGTTTTATGTGCCCTGGCTCATTTCACTATGGGTCTTTTACACCAGATGTTTTCTATCACTAGGGCTCATCTAATTTTTGTGTGACTGATAATTCTTCCCTTCTTCTGTCCCTCAACTCACACCTCCTTTATATGTAGTACTGGTAATTCTATAGGTCAGAGCATTCTTAAATACCTCCCAAAAATCTAGTAAGACTGGAACTGGTACGGGAAGCCAAATTCAGAGCCTGTATGAAAGATTATGTAAACGTGTGTGGTAGTAAATTAGACAGGGAGTATACTTCCACGGTTTGAGGGCCATGGACATTTTTGGTGAAAGCTTCTCAGTCCCTTCAGTCAATGATATTCAACAGTAAAATTAGGAGTGATTTACACCAAGGTTGATAAAGAATTTGTGATAGTCCTCAAAACATTTTGATGTTTACCTGTTCCACTGGTACAAAAAACTTTGAATTTCAATTACCTATATTTAAGGAGTGAAAGGGTGCAGAAGATGCTGAATTTCTGTAAACAACAGATTTTAAAGATGTTACCTGAAAAGTATGATGAAAAGAATTAGAGTACATTTTTAAGCTTTAGCCTAGATTTCAGTTTATGTGATTTTTATTTTCAGTAGTACTAAGGTGGTTGCTACTTAACGTACTGCCCATCCAATAAATTACACATTTTCTGCAGCATTTTTCCCCTTTTATTTATAATAACTATTTCTGCTCCATGAAGAGGCCAAGACCTCTCCCTCCCAGAAGGAATAAACAAATGTAGATTATTTCTTTCCTCTTCTGCTGTCTTTAAAACCTGATCTCATGGAATCTTTTGGGGTTTGTCATTTGGGTTTGGGTTGTTTTTTTTTTGGTTTTTTTTTGTTTCTTTGTTTTTTTCATTTTAAATCCAGCAGTTCTAACTGACGGAATTTGAACTTGATCAGGTTTATAGACATATTAAAAAAGGATGGTCTTGAAGGGAAACTGAAACAGCCAAGAACACATTAGATAGGTTTCAAAAATGAGATAATTTGGCTTTGATTTGTTTTGAAGAGAAAGAATGACATCTGCTAACTGCCTGGAGTTAGGAGGAAATTTCCCCCTGAGGCTTTTTTATGTCTTCTGAAACACCTTATACTGTCAGTGTCACAGATGGAGTATCCTATTAGACTACTTATGCTGTAATTTTTGTATTTTATCTCTAAACAACTCTAAAGGAATGATGGCAGGAGAAACAAAGCACATCGACAATGAGCTCATCAGTGAGTAAGCCTTTAATGCGATTAGAAACACACATAAATATCTTCCTGAATAAGGTCAA
Organism: Ibidorhyncha struthersii; assembly: GCA_013398815.1. Classification (NCBI taxonomy): domain Eukaryota; kingdom Metazoa; phylum Chordata; class Aves; order Charadriiformes; family Charadriidae; genus Ibidorhyncha; species Ibidorhyncha struthersii. The sequence goes on from VZSZ01001075.1 coordinate 148,795, forward strand.
TGGTATGAAGAGTAATGTAAAAATATATATTAGTCAGATCCTTCCAGCATGGACAGTATAAGAATATGTTTTCATTTAGTGCTCGGCATTTTATTCCTTTGCTTAACACTGTTGAAATCTGGTTTTATGCTTTCTAATTTGAACACTTTTTAAAGGGACAATTTCAAGTCCCTGTAAAGTGGGTGGGGAAATTGTTCTTCCTAGAAGTTCTGTCAGAACTGTTATAGCTTTTACATCTGGAAGTCTAAACCCAAGGACTGAAGCTTTTTGCTTTTATGATGAAAAGCAAATGAGTCATTATTCTAATTATACATTTAAAATATCAGTAGAAGTACCCAGTAAGTAGCAGTAAACATCTCTATATAAATTTCCTGTTGTATTGATTGTATCTCATATAATAGCACATTAACTGATTGCCGTTGATCAGCAAAATGAAATGAGATTATATTTATTACTTTTCACTGTTGGGTTCTCATCATAAATTATTATGGTAAATGTGAGAGGCAGAAAAGTAATTGCTGCTGCATTTATGTTAATTATTCATTATTTTTAATATCAAACTTCTTCAAAATATATATATGGAATAACTTAAATCAACAGTTTATTATTGTACACTCAAAATGCAATAATTGTTTAATTGTTTTAGGCTTTAAAAACAACAAATATTTTTGTAATTTTAACTTTCTACAGTTCTACAGCTCTCTCATGTTACTTTATAGTTTAATTTTTCCTATGCCAGGAAACAAATATTGAGAATGATAGTGCAGCTGCTGTGCATACATGTAATCGTTGACCTTGGTGACACTCTACTTTTGCATTGACGATTTCAGATAGAAGGTCAGTGTGCTAATTTCCTACATGGAGAGAGCATAAACTTACTCTGAGCTTTCTCAACTGCTTTATTAGCAGGTTGACTTGCGGAAGAGCCTCTGTTCCCTTGATGGGTCAGTTTCTCTGTTTTGCTAAAACTAATTTGTGTGGCAGCTCGGTCGTTATAGTCTGCAGAGATTCTTATATTACCCTCACCTCTGTCAGCTGAATGGCAAGAGTCAAATTGCCAGAGTAGCGTATTTTCTAGGCATCGAACTAATGCAAACTCAAAATACTAAAATATTTTGTCGGCTTTTTGTATTTGGGTCATATTTAAGTGTCCTTTGACTGGCAAAAGGAAAATACATGATCAGGTGATAGTGAATTTAAGTTGTGATTTTGGAGTCATGCACTCATCCTTGTATGATGTATCAGAAATCCTTCTGCGTACTGTGAATTATCATATTAATAACATCTCTCAGAACAGAAATGAGTGGCTAGGTCTGCACTGTCCTCTGAGCTGGTTCTGCAGCTCCCCCTCACAGTGTGCACTAAAACTGTTATTTATGTCTTTATTGCAAGCTCTTAGGGTTTCTGCAGGCTGCTTCTGTCAGGAGGCCACGCACCATTTGTTCTGCCACTGACTTGCTCTTGTCCTTAGCCTCTTAGATGTTGTTGCCAGAAACAAAAGGAACACCATGCTCAGCTGGCTCACGGCTGTTGCTCAAATACATTTTCGTCTAATGTCCCTAAGCGAGGCGACGTTAATGGTCATCTATATAATGTATCTGCAAGCATTGAAGATCTCTTAGTATCGTCTATGAGATGGGCTTGATGCCACTGTCAAACCCACCGTGTGTTGCTGTGTGCTTCACAACGGGATAAGGAACCTGTCCCGTTGGCAAGAGGATGGGTATTGTGGATCCTCATCCAGTGACAAGCTTGGGCACTGCATTAATGTGTATGGCTCCCTGCAGAAAAGAATAACATAGTTTCTTAGGTGACAAGGTTGGTGTCTCTGCCTCACCTTGAGACTCTGAAATCCCCATTGCAACCCTGAAAACTCCACTCCCGTAAAGGATGTCTCATTATTTTTCTTCTCCATCCGATTTTCTCCTTGCAGATGCCAGAATTCTCCTTCTGTTGCTTAGTAGTGACCAGAAGGTTGATTGTGTCAGCAAGGTCATCTCAAATTTCTCAGGGTTGTTTCATAAGTTCCTCCTTAAGTGAAAAAAATGTTCTGTCTTCTGTGCCTCAACCAGGTAACTGCGATGGAAATATGGTTTTGCTCCGCTTGGGGTGCTAGCTGTCATTACTTCCATTTCCTCATCACCCTGCCACTTCCTCATCTCCCTGTTCCGCTGTTCAGAAAAGGTAGTCTTCAATGCGCCATCCATATGCATATCTGTGATACTTGACTGTAGCCTTTATGGGACTCCTTTCATAAAGACACAGGCCAAGATGAAGATGCGGTCTTACAACTCCCAATTACAAACCCCACCTCCCTCTGCTGTTATTTTCCATTCACTGTTTTTCACTTGGTTTGTGAAAGGCATTGTGAAAGCTGGCTGTTTTGTAGCCTTCCCCTGATTTACCAGTTGTGGTGATCACGGTGCTCCAGAGCATTCTTCAAGAGACAGGCAAATTAGATGAAACTGTGTACTTAGTGAAGTTCCCAAAGGCAGTACAAAATGATGACCCAGTATTTTCTACCCGTAGCGTCCAAAGTACTCTCATTATCTGGATTATAGATCCACAAAGTTAGTAAGTAATAATTAGATATACATATATTTATAGGTAAGAATGGCATTGATAGTAGGTATTTTCACTTATTTTCTGAAACATAATAGGATATTGTAACTCCAAGATACATTTCAAGGTACTATACTGTTGCCCATCTATCATTGTTGTGTCTGGGTGCCTTTCATGTTAAATTGATAATAATAGTGGCATCTATAGTGAATTCCCTTGTGGTTCTTTTGTTTAGGGGGAAATGTTCAGACGCAGTATTTTTGCTTCATTATAATTCATTACTTTACACTTGCAGGAGGAGGTTGCTTTGGTTTTTTAGATTCAAGGGAATGTCAGTTTTCTTCGTAACATTTCTATAATGGAAGAAGAGTTTGAGGAAGAAGACAACTTTACAGTGATTTTACTGGTTTGTCAGGCTTGTTTTGCCTGAAGTCCTTAAAAAGCTAGAGGAGCTAGAGGGAAGCTAGAGTATGCAATGACATTATATGAACCAAACAATCCATTTAATGGCCAAAAAGAATGAGAAAGTATCACATTCTAAACTTCATATTTGTTGTGCTGTATGTTATATTCACCAGGACTGAAGGTTTGCTAGAGAAATGAACCTTCATTGTTAGTATATGACTTGCTTGAATGGATGGTGAAAAGTCAGGGGTCCAGATAAAGACAGATTAGCAAGATTTAAGATTTTTCCATGTTACAGGAAGTGTATGCCCTAAAAACATCAGAAGGCCAGGCAAAAGTAATCAATAGAAAAGAAAAAAATCAACAGTCTCAAAGCTTCATCAGCCAACCCTGCTTTTTTGTTTCTGTCTTAGACTCTCATTCCCGTTGACATTAGCATTTTGCCCTTCAGTGCAAGGCTGCAAATAACATGAATGAACTGAGTAAACGAAGTTACTATCTTTGGGGGGAAATGCTGGTTTCCATGCAATACAGTCAGTTGTAGCTTTCTTGCAATGCATCTCTCTGCAAACAGCAATAAGACCTACTTCTGAGTATGGTGAGTACCTAAATGCTTTGTTAGTATGGTCCATAGATAGCAAACCTTATCCCTCAGACCTTGGTGTTTTGAATTCAGCAGGCAATGGTTGAGCTCCATTTATCTAGGCTTCCTTTATCTCGTGCAAGAGAAAACTGTGGGTTTATGTAAGTGCACTGAGCTGGTGGAAATGTTTACCAGCTGCTCTTCAACCCTGACGTCATTTGAACAAACTATAATCAATGGTTACGGTAAAGATTGCAAAAGAGAAAATGCTGTTAACAAAATGCATCAGAGTTGCACATTCTTTTCTCTGTGCTTGTGTTTTCTATTTGTTTTTATTTAAAATAGCCATGACCTTCAGTTTTGTGTAATAGTGAAGCATAATTCCTATATTTCGGTGTGAGTAATATGCCCGTACCTTTCTGAAAAACTAAACAAACAAATAAACTATCACTTATCACAAATTAGCACTTACCCCAGTGGCAGCCAAAGGTAAGTGTAGTTTTTTGTCAAGTCTATGAAATCCCTCTCTGTGTGAACAGCAGTACACAATGGGCTGTAATGGGAATTTCTTACAAATCCCTCCCTGCAGGGATTTACATTGTCAGTAGTCTCCCACACATAATATGCCATAATTGAAGGGCAACTTCAGTATTTTTTTTTCTAATTACACAATAATGTTTTATATGTCATGTAAAGTCTTTTCATGTTTTGTGCATTTATATACTTTCAGAAAATCAGAATGTGAAGGTAATTTTTGACATCTTTTTCTTTTCTTCAAGGCTAAGTATATTTTGTTACTTCTTAATCACTGGCTTTCATACCAGTAAGTTGTTTCCTGTAGCTTATTGGGATTCTGGCATAGTCAGAGACAGTTATCACGTCAAAAACAAAGGGTGACTGAGAGGAAAAGAATGGACCGTCACATAGGTAATTTTTGGTGAACTATGAGTCAAGATCTTTTATCATGTATTTATTTGTGGCAGAAATTGATATTTAAAAGCAACCAATCTAATAACTGCATTACTTAATTAGCCTGAATTACATATATTCACAGACGATAAAAGCTTCTAGAAAACTGGGCAAACCCAAATGAAAATTAAAATAAAACTATAAGAAAAGACTGTGGCAGTTTGAAACCTCGGCACGCTGAAGTTATTTGTGGTGATCGCAAAGATTAAAGTCTTGACTTGTTCTATCTAGGCAAAGTAATCTTGCAACTTTATTAACATGTACTGAAAATTGAATCACTGATAGGTGATGTGTCGCAGGTTTGTCATCAGTAATTTCCATAACAGATTTTTCCTGTTGCTTAAACTCCAGGATAATGTGAAATTCAGTCAGCCTCTGAGGAGGAAGTGAATCTGAACAAAGCAATCTATATATACACATATTTCATCTCTGAGGATGAAAACCTGAGACCCCAGCACTGGGAAGCAGTCCCTAACAAGCTGCGGTGGTCCGCAAGCGCTCAAGTTTGGGGAAAAGGTTTCTCATGTGGACACAAGTTATAACTGTCCTGCAGGAACATGAGGCATGCAGATGCTGTACAGCTCCAGGCAAACCCTGAGGTGCCATATGTGGCTTTGCAATTTGGCTTCAGCTAAGTAAATCCTTTCACAACAGCTGAATTAGGAGAGACAATGTAGGCACGATTGCCATTTTAGTGCAAGTCTAATGTAGAACAACTGAAAGAGGTGGGGTAGAAGTGACACGGAAGACCTGAGCAGAAATCAAAATTTTTGAGCTCGACATTTTAATGTAACAATTGCAAAGAACAAGAGGCCAGATCTCACATTTTCCTGTTGCTGGTCAATAAAGGACACAGCTAACAGTGAAGGAAAGAAACTTCTCAGATGTCTGAGTAGTCTTTCCCTTCCTTTTTGGGCTACTCATCACCTTAGAGTTCAATCAAGAGTTTCATCTGATGAGGAAGATCATTAGCTTTCTGCTGGGTAACCCAATGTGATCCTCTGACACAACTGTAATTATTTGGCATATGAGCTGAAAGATAATAGATAGAAATTAGAAAGTTGATACTGATTTCGTAGTTAACTTTAAAAAAAACCCCACACTACCATAATATACCTAATTTTGGTATCTGCTCTTAAAAAAAAAAGTTGGAAAGGGGGCAGAGAAGAGTTACTCTGGGTATTTCAGGACTGGAAATTACCCCAACTCTTCAGACTAAAGAAACTCGGCATACATATTTTATCTAGTGAGAGGACATAACATCGCTTTTATATCTATTGTGCTATGTAGTCTGTGATGCTGTCCATCTGGGCAGCAGTTGTCTCCTCTGACTCTTAAGATCTTTTGAGATTTTATTTTACTGGAAAAGACCTTATGGCAGAAGGGAGAGTTTGTATTTAAGCACCTAGGGGTGATTCTTGACTTTTGGAGTGAACTTTGCCCTGTGGATGGAAATTGCCTCCTGAAGACTGAACAAAGGTGATTATAATTCTACTGGTAAGACAACATTGGAGTAAGAAACATGATTATGATTTCTGCTTTGCAGACAACGTGTCAGACAGCATTGTAAATATGCAGTATAAATTGTATAAAAAATGAACTACTAATGTTGACTGAAGAGATGTCAATGTATATATCGCAACAGTTAGAAAAGCCAGACATCTTTTCTTCTCAGGACAAATCGAGAGCGCTTACAAGTATATTGCCCATTTTCTGTTTCTTTCACAGTTTGCAGATTGAATGATTGAGGCTAACAAGTTTATAACAGTTTGTATATTTTAAAAAATTAATTATCAGAAAGAACCATGAAATATGAAAGTCATGTAATACAGATGAGAAGAAAGCTATATAGCTGGTATTTTTATGACAACTCTTGAAATCTCCAGCATTATGATTGCAGGGGAAGTGGAAGGCTAACAGAGGGCTGGAGGCTGCAGTGTTTTGTCTGTCATTCCTCATCTACTTGCATTGTCTTCTGTCGAACTGTGTTATTTACTCTTGATAGGGAAATATTGCCGCCTCTGCACATAAATGGTTATATTTTCTTCAGCAGTGTATAAGTTGATATTATGAGTTTCTTGTCTTTGCATGTGGTATTAATTTTAGTGCAACAATCAAAGGAAAGGAAATTAAACTTTTTTTAACCCTTAAAAGTTCAGTTTCCTTCTAGCTTTAGATGATTCATGTTCGTACCTTTCGAAAGGTCTTCCACCAATATGGATATTGCATATGCTGTAATACTCTGTGTGTGCTCCTCTTCCCAACAGGGGATTAGCTAGTCTTTAGATTGTATTACTTCCCTGTCAAATATAACTACTGTTCGTTACCAAAGCACCACCCCATGATGAAAATATGAGCGTTGAGCAGTGAAGCATGTAGTGCATTAATTCCATATTGGGAAAAGGTGTAAATTTGGACTTGGTTGCATATTACTCGCAAAAGTAATACATCAGTTCTAAAATGTATTCTAAAAATAATTGGATTTCCAGACACTAATTAAAACAAACTTCACCACAAAACAAAAAACTGTATAGCTCAGATAAAAGCTTAAGATTAAAAAGATGAGTTGGCATATCTTTGGTAATTACCTCAAGGTTTTTACTGCAGTGAAGGAAAACCACTTTTTTCCCCCCCAAAGGAAAAACAAAACAGAAGTTATGGCAGGTTTTTAACAGTATTTTATAATCAAGAAACAAGGGGATTGTTGTACATTTTCTACACGATCTATCTTTCCACACAGATCTGTACCTGCAGCACTAGTTTTAATTCACCAGAGCATATTTCTTATAAATTCATTTATCATGGGGATTACTTTAAGCACAACATATAATGAAAATGTCATTCATAGTTTTCAAACATTGGAGTATTACACATTTTATTTTTAAAATGGTATTAAACACATGCTACAGGCAGAAAAATCTTTTAAAATTCTAAAATACGCAATAGCAAGAGAAGAAAAAAAAAAGTTTTTTTACATCCAAACCCTTATTTCTTAATGCCAGCAACAGCCAAATTTTACGCACAGGGACCTTTCCATGTTTTTCCCCTCACAAATTGCTGTTTTAGGGCCAGGCTAATGTGGTGGCACGCCAGGCAGTCAGCAAGAAAGCAGTGGATAATGGAGAAAACCTTGAAAATACCCACACCATTGGGATGTGCAGCACATCCCAGCATGAAAGCTGTCATATGGACCCAGCTTATTAGTGCTGGCTCCGTTCCACGTCAGCGGGACCGAGGCTGGCTCCTGCTGGCTCAGCCCACTGCTTCCTCAGTGTTTTGGACCCAGAAGGGGCTTATTACCTCAGGTGCATCGCCTTGCAGGGCCAGGTTTTGCCTGGGATTATGCAGAGGCTAATAGGAACCCGGAGCTCCCCGGAGTCGGCTGAAACATTGCCATAAGCAGCTGCACTGCTGACCTGGCTCAGAAATCTGTACGCGGCCCTGCTAAAGCATCCTGCTGGACCAAAGATGCCTCTGCAGATTGCCAGGTCTAATTTCTCAGCATCTGCGGTGCACTTCATCTACAACCCAGATAAACTATACACGGGTATTGCGGAGCTCAATGTGTTTTTAAAGAACGGCTGTGCGACTAAGCGGTCTCGGACTCTTTTGTGCCTTCCCCTTTCTCCCCGTTTGCAGCTTGCTGGTTACCTGAAAAGGCAGAGGAGGTTGAGCTTAGAGCGAGCAAGCACTGATTAGTGGGCTAGTTAACCAATTAGTTCATAATTTTTCCAGCCCTGTCTCTAGTTGTCTGTGCTGCATGTTGCTTAGTCATGTCTGAGGTATTTTGGAGGCCGCCTAAAATTCCTGTCTGAGCTAGATATTGTCATGAGCTGTCAGCTGAGCTGTCTGCTTCCCGCTATTTGAAAATCAATAAAGTAAATGTGTTTTCGTGTCGAATTTACTAAATCTGTACCCAGTAAGAATTAAAGTATTTACATATCTTTCTGATACATTTTCATAATTTAATTAATTCAATAAATCTGTGATTTATAAATTTAGCTTATCTTACTTAAATTAATAATCTAGCTTGTCATTTTGTTAAATTGGCCGTCGATGTAAATCTAAAATCAGACAAAGGGAGAGTGTCAATAGAGAGAAGAGCACATAAGGATATTACATTACTTTCTTCAATAATCAAGAGATGCAGAAACTGCATGTCTTCTATTCCTTTAATGATTTGAACTCTTCCTGTCATAAGATATAATAGTATAACAATATTATATATTATTATAGCCATATAATAATTATTATTACTAAAAATAAGAGATGTTGGAGAAGAATAAAAATGCTTATAATTATCTTTAAAAATGTCTTCCTTTTTAAAGCACCATGAAAATCAGCTGGAACTTATTAGTTAATAAGTACAAACAACTGTTTGTACTCTCTCTCCCACTACTCTTCCAGATACAATTTTTCTCTTGCCGTAGGGGGATCATTAGCTTTAACACTAATTTGCTCATCTTTTTCTGTGCTTTCGAAGGTTCCATGAGATATTGAATGTGTAGTTGATCACAGCAGTTAACATTTATATTGGTGGTTTCTATTGTCTTGCCGAGTCTTGCTGAATCCACTGGTGGCCTGCTCTTTTAGGTTTGGACAATTTTCACTTTTTTAAGAAATTAAATATTTTATGCTAAAGAATGCATAAAAGTAAATGGAATTAGATTAATTTTGTAAATTAATATAAACCTTCTCTTACATATTCCAGCACATGCTATATTTCTGTTTCCTCAAAAGATACTTAAATTTTCAAAAGTATGCTTAAAAATAGTGCCTGAAAAGTATATTGAGGGGAACCAAGCCATTATTTTACTTTGCTGATATGCAAATTTGCTCTGTACAAAGTATTTTCTGTTTCTGGACATAGCCACAGCATTCTTAGCAGAGAAATAATCTATTTTAGAGAAGAGGGCAAACAAAGAAACTCAAGATTTGGGGTCTTCTTTTTTTTTTTTCCTTTATTAAATTTTATTATCATAGGCTCTAGTACAATTCTCATTGGCAGATTTTCAAGCCATTTACCTGCCTTTTTCTTGTGGGCCCTGGAGCTTGTAGCTGTTATCCATATTTTTGAAAAGAGCCCTTTGAAAAGGGGGGAGGAAAAAACAATTTTCTTTTAAAATATGACTTTTGTCCTACTAGTATTTTTGTTGGGTTTTTTTTTCAGATATTTTTTGTGACTGCCTGCTGCTGATTAATTCCTTTCTCTTTCTTCCACCTTTTATGATCTAGTCTACTTTTGTGAACATAAATTTCTCTTTCTGCAAAACTAGTCGTGTCAAAACGCTTTCTACCAGTTGCTTATCTATAGTGGGATTCTATTACAATCCAAGGGATTGCTCTTTTAAGAATCTCATTAAAGTCAGAACAAACAATATGAAATGAAAAATCCTTCCCCAAGGCACAAAGACTATAGACAATACTGCATTGCAAAACTAGCTAGGTGGGATAATATTAGACAGGCGGTAATGAAAATATCAGAAAGATTTAATAGCTAAATATATGTAACAATTAAGGTCAAGACAGCAGCCCATTTTCTGATTTTAAACATTAAATGTAATTCACAGATGAGAGAACCTAAATGCTTTAAATTTTTCATCAGAAGGCATTGGTCGGAGGGGTTTTTTTCTTACGGCCTTTTCATAGATCTACTGAAAATCTTGTAGTAAAGACAGTGCTTTAAAGATCCCCTCAAAAAATGTACCAAAAGCTGGGTTTTAGTAGCTTGTTATTAAAGAAAAGCAGTTAAAACAAAAAAAAAAAAAATAGGTACATTAACATGCTTTCAAGCTTGCATGCTATAAATATTTTCAGTAAATTTACTAGTACTAATGTTGCTGCCTGAGACTTGGACATACTGTAAGAAAATCTTGCCAGTCATTAATCTGTGGGTAACTTCTGTTAGTTTTAAAAATATTTGTGTTTAAACACGTGGACATCTTGACATAGACTGGTCTATAATTCAGTATTTTATAAAATTTTGTCTGTGGCCAGGGCTTACCTCTTTTTTCTAAATTTTTATTTCTGAACAGCTTTTCATATGGTGGCTCAGCAGTTTGTTACTGGAATTCTCTTCTGAGAAGGAGAGAAGTGCTTGAATGCTCTTATTCCTGAAGGGACGCTGGGATTAGAGGGATGCTCCGGAGACAGTAAAAAAAGTATTCTCTAAATTAGACCCTTTGAAAATCGTTGTATTCACTTGGTACTGAAACTTTTAGTTTTGGAGTTATTGACAATTCCTGTACTCTTCTGGGTGGCCAAAGGCTGGTATTGTTCAGAGAAGATAGACTTGTGAGTTGTGTATTTTTTTTTATTTTTGTATTTTGAATGGAAGGCTGAGCATTTTTGATTTTGATACCGACCTCATTACAAGTACTCATTGCCTTTGTCACCTCCATTTAGAATTTGCTCATTTCCGTAGCTGCATATTTGCCATGAAGACCCCAAGAGAAAGTAATCTAATTTAACAGAAACTGTCCCTGAATTAAAGCTTGAAGAAAGGGATAATTAATGTTAACAATATCCATAGCTTCTAAATAAAGATATACAGTAACTTGCTTTTGTGTGCTTTGGACGGTTAGCATTTTTATTTTGCTGTATAGTGCTGTTTGTCTTCATACTGCAGTAGTGTGTAACATCTGGGTTTACTGTAAGACGTTAACAAAGAGTTCATCGACGGAATTAATTTATCAAAACAGGAAGGTTTAGCTATTTGAGGAGTACACACTGTCAATTGAGACAAATAGTTATTGGCTGGTGGGAAGCTCATGAGCAAGTAATTATAGAGATGTTCCCTTTTGAACTACCACACATTATTCATCAGATTTTAAGTGATGTGGATTAGGCTGATAAATTGAGTTGCATCTTTTGTTCCTTTCTCCACTAAGGTCACTTGCACTTTGTAATTTTGTTTGGGTGGGGGAGGGGTGTGTGTGAAAAGAAAAGCTTTCTTTTAAGTTCATTTAAGTCATTATTAACTGAGCTGAGAAAGTAATATGGAATCAAAGATCCTACTTAATGCCAGCTAGATGCAATCTCCTTTGCAGTGAGGATGTGCCCCAGTCACTCTGGAAGGGGTGGGTAACCTTCCATTTTCCTTTCCAGGAGCTTTCAAGGGTAATCTAGTTCTTGTGAAGTTAACACAACTAACCAGTAAAAATTCTTAGAGCGACTCAAATCACAGAAATATGGGCTATTTTCCCACGTGCGCAAGATTAGAAACAGTGGGTACACAGTAAGGCAGGCTGAAGCTCATGGCGAGAGCGGTTGGTGGAAGGCTGGGCTGCCCCTGCGCAGCTGGGAAATGCCATTTGGTCCTGACTGTGTTTCTCTTCATCTCTTGCAGTCCAGAGCAAGGACTGCAGAATAATCAAGAAGTAGTAGTTACCTATTTCCAATTAATTACCACGTAGCTCAAGGCAAGCAGTCTACTGAAGGCAATTCCGCCGAGACAAGGGGCCACAGGCAGGGTACAAAGCAGGCAGTGACTTACTTGAAATCTCTGCAAAATAGGGTGTTTTTTTTTGTCCACTTACTGCTATTCACAGAGGAAAAGTGCATGAATAACTTTTAAAGTGCACTGTGGAAATACAAGTTTTCATACCACACACATCAGTGTAAAAATTCTACATTTCCACAACCAAATACATTCAAACGATTTTATAACTGAAAAAAAAAAAGGGGGGGGGAGAGAAAAACGTTTTCATCTGGAAATATTAGAGACATAATGGTCAGAAAAATCACTACAGGAACAAAATTGTAAAATTACTCTTCCTGTCCTCTGACACAAATTGTTTTTTCTATTCAGATAAAATTTGCTGGCCACACAGGGGTTGGGTCCCTTTGGAATAAGAATGTCAATAAACAAGATCAATCCCTTAGAGAAGATACGATCCCATTACATGCTTTAGCTTTGGAGATGATTTGTATATTTTTTTAGTGTTCATTAGTGTAGGTATAAATGGAAGTAAAGAAATGAACTTGTCTGCATTCATGTTGTGGAATAAATAGACAGTATCAAAAATTAGAATTTTAAGAAACAGAGGGTAAAACAATCAAGTGAAAGTAAATAGATACATCTGGGCCCTGATGGGTTAAAAGTAATTTATGTTTGTTTGCAGTTGCTTGCATGTGTTACTAAATTGAAAAATAGACACCACCAGGCACTCTTTTCTGTGACTGTTCCCATGTGGTATTTCATACCATATCTGAACACAATGTACAGAAAGAAGAAATGTATAATTACATAGTCAGGACATGGAGAACTCTTAGGCCAGACTGGAGGCTTTTTTTTTCTTTATCGGTGGTTAGAGCTTTTGGAAGAAACCCAAGCAGAGACTTCTAGTACATCTTTTGGCTTCAAAGGACCATATTGCGTACGTATGTTGGATTTTGCTTTAGTGAAGACATGGTCATCTGTGTGATCTATACCATGAAGCTGAGCTCAAATTTCCATGTCCTCCTTTCTCTGCCTGCACTGAGAAGAATGGTATGAATAGCAAACGTGGGCATGATTCATGGGATATTCACCCAAATTACTGGGGCTTGTTAATCTTTAACACCCAATCAATCATGTTAGAATTGTTACTCTCTACTGACTACTTCTCTCAATGTTATTTTCTTAAGGGTAACTTTGTTTGTACCTGGGCTGTTACCTTGCCAGGTTAAACTATAGTGTCTTGCTGGATGTAGATTTTGTTGTGAATGCCTGATTAGGAACACATGAATAAGAACCAATACAAAAATCCACTTATTCTGTTAAGTAGACGGTTTTTGTCATAAAGCTATTTCAGAAACATTACTCTGAACTCTATGGACCGTATAATACTAGATTATTTGCATGGGATACAAAATGTCTGGATTTTTGTCAACAAGACAGAAATCCTGTAGGCTGCATCAACGTGTCATCTTTGATTTAAATGGATGATTTTAAAAAAGAAAACTTGTAGGATGATGTATCTCTGTAGGCATATTTTTGTGTCTAATAATGCGATACAGTATCAATATATCTGATTTCCAGTGAGGATGAGATGTGCTTTGTGTTTAGACCAATCTATAAACGTACATATCTTTTCCATCTAAACTGTACTGTTTACCGTGGGAAGTTGGCTTGCATAAATTAAATGTACAGTGGCTCTGACAGCATGCCATACTGAAGCAATTTGTGATAAACTGGTGTAATTTGGTTGAGCTATAGAAACACCTGAAACTAAAAGGTACCACACATAGCGTAACTGAGAAGTGAAGTGCATATCCATGAGTGAGATTTGTGAGGCTACTACGTTCACAACTTTTCAAGGGCTTTTCCTGTGGTTTGGGAATCTGGGGGGAGACTGGACTGATCTTAGTTATGGAGAAGCCAAAACTGGAGCCTTGTTACAGAGTAATCTTTGGCACTGATAATCAAGTTGTAACTGCCACTCTGACACCGTCCGATGACGCTGATCCACCCTAGCCCTTTCCCTCTCTCTGTTTTGCTAAGTATATTAAAAGATAATCAAAGAGGGTTCTTAAGGTGTCATAGCAATAACTGGAGTAACTGGTCTCCATTAACTGTAGGTATTTATATCTTTTGAATGTTTTTATGTATTGGGCTGCTTCTCCCCCCCTTCCCCCACAATAATACCATATTGTAAAGTGAATTTGGGTATAACTTGACTACATCGCCAGTATTTCGGCTGTTTTGTTGGGGTTTTTTTTGATTAAAACCTTAGTCAGACAAATCTCATTAGGCATCTTCCATGTTATTATAAAGAAAATACTGCATGTATTAAAATGTAATTTTGGTTAATGTATAACAAGACTAAAATTATTAATGACTTTTCTGATAGTCATTACTCTTTGAAACTCTTCCTCCTTGGAAATCTACAGCAGCTGAAATGGCAGAGTACTGTGTAAAGATACGGTATCTATCAGACATTACTGGGGGTGCTAGCAACAATGACAAAAACATTTGTGAAAAAAACTTCATCTCTGTTTCTGCTTCAGCAAAGAAAGAAAATATCTGTACAACTGCTTTCAGTGTACCTAGATGTGTATGAGAGCAGAGCGCTTTGCACATGGCTAGATAGGAATACATTTAGTATAAAGAAAAACCAGATGAAAGTTGGACTGCAAGTTATTAGAAAATATTCTGATTGACAAGTATGCAGATGAGGGAAAAAAGCATCCTACCCTACGATGTTGTCTAAATAGTTCACTCTGCAAAGCATAGATTCAGTTCAGATTGAAGCTAAAAGATGCAAAGTAAACCCAGTTTCTTACAGGCTGCAGTTCATTAGTAACATGTAAAATATTTAATATCCTGTCCTTTTATGAAACCCCTTGGATTGTTCAAAATTTTTCAGTGTTACTTTGACTAGACTCTGTTCTGTAAATCTTTGTCAAGATGTTCTTAACGTTGACAGCGACTCCCGCAGTCCAACTGACGTCTTCTGTCTCCTGTTTGGAGATAAAACATTGTTCCAGTCGCTCGCTTGGAACCAGGAGATTGCCTGCTGCAAAAACAGGCTATCAGCATTTATTAGTACGACATTCTTCACAGGTTTAAGACAAATGAAACGTTTAAAAGGAATGAAGCTCATTTGGTTGTTTTCTTCTGTTTCTCCTAAGAGATGGGAGAATGCTGTTCTCTGTGACTCATACATATGTACATATATACACATGTACGTATGTGCACACAGACCAGGTAAGACTTAGTATTTACAAAATGAGTTCTGTCTTTAGGTTTTATTGTTGGTGGATTTTACCAACTCAGAAATATTAGGCATAACACTTCGAAGTTGGCCATGGTTTTGAAATTATTAGCCCTTAATTTTTGGACAGGAAGCGAAGAGAGTTTATTGCTTTAATTACAGTGCAATGTTCATATTAAATATAAATATATTTTAAAATTCCAGTTTTAAGGAGATTTTAATAGAAGCTGGAGCTGATGAGGCAAAGCAATGCAAAAAGGCTGTTCCAGATGGCATATATCCAGAGGGAGACATTTGTATATTGACAACAGTGGAAATTTATGAAAAGAGAAATAAGTAACGAGTACAAGACTAGTGAAGAGAATCCGAGTGAGACTAGTTCAGGACTCAATCTGTTGTTGTAAGGAGAGGAGTAGCACTATTCTCTACATACTGTAATCTGATCCCAGGGAAAGGTACTGAAAATGGTAAGTGCTTCAGTCAAACGATGGAGGACAGCAAGAATGAGTCAGCAGGGCAGTTATAGATGAAATTACAGAGCGGGAGAATAAAAATTTTGCAAATACGGGAGGAAAGGGAGAAGAAGATGAATTTATAATGAAGGTCAGTCTCGAGGTGATGGTAGAGATATAAAGGTCATTTTTATGGATTGGAAACAGAAAAGATTATGTTGTGTGTATGTAATGTGGCACAATGGTGATTCTTCCTTGTGTTGAAGGGTATTTTTCTTGTCCAAGGAAAGCACTCTGTGAAGCAAAATGTTTACATTTGACTAACTGCATTTAAAATTAATTGAAAGAAATATGAAAAATACTATTTAATGTTAAAAATCTTTCCCATTCCTTTATGATGTTGTTTAAAGTGACAACACCAATTTTATGAATACCTTATAACTAGCTCAGGCAAAGGTTAGAACTAAATATTGCGTCAAGGAAAGTAGGCTCTTTAGTTAAAAGCAAATAGCAGCTGCTACCTTTGGTTGCAGAAGGGGAGTTTTCTTGCTAAATGCCTAATTACAGCGCTGTGTGTCTGCTCGCCTTCAGTGCAATGCAACTTCTGTTCAAACTCCTCACTCTGAAGATTCTTTCAAATTTCTTATTTAATTTTTAGCCCAGTGCTATTTAGATATTTTTGTATTCATTGCTTCTCCACGGGCTTTTTTTCTCTATCCTATACAGAGTCTGCAGTGTGGTGCCATAGGCACAGTGCACCAAGGGAGGCAGTTTTTTACCTCCCCAGATAGTAGTCAGCAAAGGCTCCCTGGGAGCACTCCTGGGAGCACGGAGAGTTTCATAAATTGCAGATTAATTAAAATTACCCTGCTTGGAAATATAAATGTGCTACCTTGTACTTTATAACTTCATCTGCCATCTCCTACCCAACACGGCAGTATCCTCACCCTGACTCTGCTGACCAGAATATCGGCCGCTGCCTGGTTGACAGATTCTCCTTTGTGATTCAAAATAAAGGGTAATGTGGAGTTTCTGTAGCCACCCTCTGGAAGTAACAGAGATTGTTGTTGTTCTGCAGTGGTAAGTAGGTTCACTTTGTAACATTGCAAATTTAAAAGAATAAATATACTGAATTAAAGTATGCTGATTATAACTTAGAGCTTAAAAAATATGAGAGTTCCTTTTTACTGTGCCAGAAAGAGTAACAGTTATGCCTCTCGTGAAGCTAAAGCGAGTCTGCTTTTGTAATGAAAATGATTATGAGACAGTAGAGACATGGTTCAGTGGCTGTATCATTGCCATCTTATCAACTTTCTGAAAGTGCTATCTATCCATCAACTACTGATTCATTTTCCCTTATTAAAATCACACACGATGCAAAAAAGACACTGAAATATACCTAAACAATTACATATTTTTAAACATTTTTACTGCAACCGCTCTCTTTTTGCAGTCAGAAAATGTTTTCTTTGCGTTATCCTAAATTATTGTGTTGTATCTGAATATTTTAGTACATTTTCTTCAAGTTATGATAAATACGAAATGCAACATGAAATCTACATCCTATAGTTTCTGCAGAGAATGAGCCGTTTGAAAAACCCTTTTGAGCAGTAAGGCAACGTGCTAACTTAATACGTTGGGATTTTGAACAGGAAAATGCTCAAGGGCATGAAGGGAAGGGAACGTGCCTGAGTGCTCCTGCAAACGAGGGGCTTTAGCTGCACCAGGGCTGGGTGGGTTGCGGGGAGCGTGCTGCACCCCTGCCCCTCTGGCTGAGCTGCCTCAGTCCCACCTGGGCAGGGAAGGAGGCTCAGCTCCAATCAGGAACCCCAGGGACACTGCTGGAGCGGACACGGTGAGCAGACAGGGAAGGAAAAAGGAGGATAAGAAATAAAAGCAGTATCAAAAATCTTAAGGGGGGGGGGGGAAGGAAAAATCTGTGCTTTGTGGACATTTGCTGAAATAGAGCTGTTTTCTAGAGTATGTCTTCGTTATCAAGGCGAGTTGGATATGGCTTTTTGTTTACACCAATGTAAGCTGCAGGGTCTAAATTATTATACTTCATTGTACAACAAAGATGGAGCTACCCTCTGAAAAGAACCTGCTAATACAGGCTTGTAATTTCAATTTTTCACACATTTTTCACTCTGTATTTCAGTAAAAATGTAATCTGCACAATCATTGCTTTAGGCTAATAGCCTCTAATACAGTATAGTGTCAAAAATGTCAAACTTAATGAAAAAAAATAAGAGGGAAAATCATAAGTGTTCATTGAAACCACTTCTTTGAATACTTTTTTCCACAAGAGCTGTGCATTCTCTTTGGTGGGTTTTGTGGAATATGTATTCATCAAGTCTGAAATAAAAGGGGAAAGCTGTACCACAATGAAACTCTTCCATGTCTAATGTATGTATTAAGGCTATAAATCCATTAAATATATTTTTAAGAAATCATTGACATATAACCTAAAAGAAGAAAAGTGTTTTATCCTATGCATGTCAGATATATCTTACTGTAGCTTGTTGAAACTTCCACTCAAGCTTTTTAAAATGAAAAACTGAAAAATTTTGTAATCTTGCCATCTGTTGGGCAAGGTGGTCAAATTCTTTACCTTTAAAATGGTTTAAAATTTCTGTTGTAAAGTTAAAAGCAGAGAAGGAATAGATTCTACAGTATTCATGCTATTTAATTGCAACAAACAGTTTAATTACCTGACGCACTCATGTATGACAAACCCCTGAAATCTCATAGGTAATTTGATAGTACATACAAGATGAAGCACCTGCATGTCAATACTTTGGTCCATTTGCATAACTCCCTTATACAGGGAGGCAACGGAAAATCTGCAACAATGATTTAACAAGTCTTTATGTGTTCATTGCTGCCCTTCCATCTCCTCCATTAATATTTGTTTTGTTTTTCTCCTTCATGCTACAGCAGTAATGCTGATGATGCAACCCCAGACAGTCATTTCTGTGTAATAGCTTTGGGCATGAAATGCTTGATTTGCACTCCTGAGCAGCTATCACGGGCTTTGCTCCCCAGGTCTGTATGTGTGAGGGGTCATGAAAATGAGGAGTTTTCTTAAACTTAAGGATGTGGGTAATGCATAGATTAAAAAGGGAATAGAGTGAACGAGTAGTGCAGGCATAGTGGAACTGAAGGCAGGAGGAAGAAACTTTCTGCTCAATACAACAGATTTATTTGATTCAGTTCTTGGATGTTTGCTTTTATAAAAGAGAAGAATAAGCAAAGGCGTAAGACAAGAAAAGAAACAAATTATTCTTAGTCCTTATCCTACCATATATAAAGCCGTAACAAAAACTGTACGCAATAATGAAGAGCAGCTTTTTTCCTCTGCATAAAGACTGTCTGGACTCACGAAAACTTTCTCCTTAGTTACTTAGGTAGTAAATGCAGAAGAAAAGATTATTATATGCCAATATATTAAATATTCTACTTTTGAAGAATCTCAGAAAGGCGAACAATTACAGCGTTGACTGTTCTGGGTTTAGAATACCATTTAGGATTTCACAACTTTTTTTTTCCCCTGCATATGTATTCAAGAGATTTTACAGCTTTCCTTTAAATCCTCTCAAATGGTCTTAGATAATATGATAAATGTCAAGTATCATTGAAAAAGTTCTGAAAACCTAGTGTCACAAAATAATTTTGAGGCTGAGCAATTCGAATGTTTTTGTCCGTGTAATCAAAAGTTCAGAGGAAAAATCCAGAAATAAAAATTTAATTTGCTGTTCGAATTTGTAAAATTGTTTGACCTAGGTGAAAATTAATACATCTGCAGAGAAAAGAGCTCCTGTAAATGTAGTCATTTTGCTTCTGGATCAGAGATTGAGAAATAAGGCTAGATAACTAAGAGTATATTAGTAAAATATACTATATGCTTTTATGCTACTGTACTCCTATGTACTAATATATTACAAAATATTCTATATCCCCAAAATGCCCAAAACGGCATTCAACAAAAATGTTAATTGTTTGGACCTGTTCTTTTCAAATTATTTTGAAAAAAATTTAAGGGCATTATTCTGAAAAGTTGAAATATTTGAAAATGCTCAGGATAGATATTCAACCGATGTGAGTAACTGGTCTACACAGATGTTAGGAGTGCCAGTATCCTCTGTTTGCTGATGGCATTTCCAAATACACTTTGTTTTTGTTTAACATTGTCTGCAAATTAAGTGAAGTAGTCTATTTTTACTTGACTTAGAAGCAATATACAGACTCTGGTGTTGAGCTTTGGTTTTTGAGCTTATCTCCACCCTCGGCCCTTATCATTTGCTGACCCCTACTTGGGAGAGTCCTGTAAAAGTCAATGATCTGCCCCAAAAGTCTCTTTACTGGAAGTTCACATGTTCACATGCACAGAAACACACTACAGGGTCACTGGCCTTGTGTAACAAGCTACTTAACCATATCTGAATGAACAGGACTAATAGCATTTCTCTACAGAGATTTACTCATGCTTAAAGTTAGATGCAAACTCTCTTCATGTATTTATGAATTAAATTCAATACTACTGAATCTCCACAGTGGAGAGTTTCTTTTTGTTTAAAAATAGTGCTGGCTGCATTTCCTAAATAATTCAAAATGTTTTAATTCTGTTAAAGGGCAAACTTGTGGGTAGGAGTGATTTGGAGGGGCTGAGATAGTTCTGACAAAGTTGCTCCATCATGCGGAGGTATCTCACCGTCTTAAACAACAGGCATTCACTTGTTAAATAAGTACATTTATGGTCAGTGACGTACCAAATAAATTGCCTGGTTTTCTGTTTTAGTACCAGATTTCCCTTTGGGTCTTGCACAAGAAAAGGAAGGAGATTGCTAGATTTATTTCTACATCTTTCAGTATAGTAAATTGTTAGAGGTATTACTCAGATACTACTAACTGCAGTGTTACTTATGGTAGTTATATCCATTAGAAATTATGTTATATTCATTAGAAGTACTTAAACTCTTACGCTTTCTTTGTCTTCAGGGAAAGCTAGGGTGACTCAGCATCTATAGAAGACTAGCTTTAAAACATGCATATGTCTGTGTACGGGTACATGTGAAGTCAGAAGCCTAATCCATGCAAATCTGTGAATAATTCGATGACTATATTTTAACCTATTTTCTACTAATCAGTACATGAGCATGTCTACATGAAATGCATCCTTTAAGTGAAATCACTACACCACAGTTTACTATAGAATGTTAAAGAAAAAAAGACTTGGTTATTGTTAGCATCCTGCAGTCTCTATTTTAGTTACCTTTAATTCACTGTCATGGTCTTAACCTCTTTCAATTTCTTTTCTGCCCCCTAGATTTTTTAAAATTTTTTATTTAAAATTAAATGTGGTCTAAAACGAAGAGCCTATTTTCCATTCAGTACTTCATAGGAGTGATGGGGAAAAAAAAAAAGAAAGGGCTGGGGGTGAGGTTGATTTTTTTGGTTGAGTCAAATCCTTCAGTTTTTCCTTAACAATAATAAAAAAAGTAAAAGAAGTAGAAAGAAATTGCTTGAGTAAAAAAATGTCATTTGATCCTAAATTAAA
This sequence comes from Ibidorhyncha struthersii, assembly GCA_013398815.1. NCBI lineage: Eukaryota > Metazoa > Chordata > Aves > Charadriiformes > Charadriidae > Ibidorhyncha > Ibidorhyncha struthersii. The sequence goes on from VZSZ01001075.1 coordinate 170,020, forward strand.
TTTTTCACTTTATATTTTGAACAGTTACCTTCTAAAACATGAATTTTAAGAATTTTGTTTAAAAAAAGATCTACTATATTCCCCTCATATTTTTTTTAAATTGATTTAAAAAAGTTAAAACAAAAACAGAGTAACCTGCTCATTAAGGATAACTTACCAGATTTGCTTGTAATTCTCATCAGCACTATCTTAGTGTCAGGAGGCATACATAGTTATGACTGCATTCCTGCCTGTACAGTTCTTGAAGAGTGTTGATGCTCTTCAATTTATTCATAATCCTCTCTAGTTCTTCACTGAATTTTTTTCCGATATTAGCAATGTGCATATGATAAAAACATACACAAAATTGTTGCACTGTAGGGAAAAACATGTGTGACAAAGATATAATTCATTACTTAAATCTTTCACAGCTGTGAACTGTGATATAGAATAGAATAGAATAGAATAGAATAGAATAGAATAGAATAGAATAGAATAGAATAGAATAGAATAGAATAGAATAGAATAGGTTTGCGTTGGAAGGGACCTTTAAAGGTCATCTGGTCCAACCTCCCCTGCAGTGAGCAGGGACATCTTCAAGTAGATCAGCTTGCTCAGAGCCCTGTCCAACCTGACCTTGAATGTTTCCAGGGATGGGGTGTCTACCACCTCTCTGGAAAACTTGTTCCAGTGTTTTACCACCCTCATTGTAAAAAAATTCTTGCTTCTATCTAGTCTAAATCTACCCTCTTTTAGTCTAAAGCCATTACCCCTTGTCCTATCACAACAGGCCCTGCTAAAAACCTGTCCCCATCTTTCCCATAGGCCCCCTTTAAGTACTGAAAGGCCACAGTAAGCTCTCCCTGGAGCCTTCTCTTCTCCAGGCTGAACAACCCCAACTCTCCCAGCCTGTCCTCACAGGAGAGGTGCTCCAGCCCTCTGATCATTTCTGTGGCCCTCGGAACAGTTAAACTGTGACATCAATAGTGTATCCAACAAAAGAACTAAAGTTTCAGGAAAGGATGATCAGCACCTGTACGTTTTGTAGATATATTGTCAGTGATTCAATTGAAAAACAAAACTTAAGAAATATATATCATTATGCTAGTATGACATTTTTGTGCTATAACTATTGTATTGTTGGGAATAATATCAGAAATTACACTGAGACGTATGCAAGTATTCAAAACCTGAGCTAAGAAACTGATTTTCCTCTTTAACAGAAAAAAATCCAACCAAACAAAAAGGAATCAAGAAAATTGGTATTACGGTTTTGTAAAGTACTCAATAAGTTTCCTCTTAATTATGGAATGAAGTGCAGTTTGACAATGTCTTCAGTCATATTTCTGAAATCCCTCTTTGAAAGACATAGATGGCTTGTATTGATAATACTGGTGAAAAATATTTTTATGAGTTAATTTCTTGCAGGGGATGCGTTTTATTCTTAGATTTGAATTCAGGTTTTTGGTTGAGGAGGAGGGAAGGTATTTTACTTTCTAAATTATAAAATAAATATTGAAGCAAAATAGAGGCTCAGTTTTTTATATTAACTTATATGAAATGGTTTGACTTTATATATAGTCATGTCTACAAGATGCCATTTATAGCTATTTAGAAGTCACTTTACAAATACTAAAATATTGCACAGAACTGCATAATTTCAAGCACAATGGCTCGTAAGTGCTACGGCGTGTTCTTTTCACTATGCACGGTGCGTAAAATGTCAAATTATAAAATTATAATGAATACGTTTGAAGTATTAAATATACTCTTTTGGCATATTAATATTATGCTGTGGATCTGTTCTGGAGGATAGAAGTTATGTATTTGAATTTTTAATTCGGTTCAATGGTTATCACTGGGTGGGAAATTCTTGACGCAAGTATAAAATGCTGCGACACCTTGGTGTGTTCTGTGATGCTGGAGGCTTGGGCAAGGGATTCTCACGCACCAGCAGTTCCTATCAGTTGAGTTATCCTCCTGCAAATACGTAGGCCTTTAGGACAATGACGGCAGAAGGTGCTTTTAAAGATAGGTTGGCTGAGAGCTGTTATATGAAATTGCAAGCAATTTTACCACTAATTAACTCAATCATTAAATCCAGTGTTTCTGAAGTTATTTTCTCCTATTGATTTCAGGGATATTGCTCTGATACTAAATGAAAAAAACAAAAACAAAAACAAAACAACAAAGAACAAACATATACAGGTGCTTTTCACTTTTAAGGATAAAATGCTTTGTAATTTGCAGGATTAAGGCAAAAAATCCTTTCTTTTTCTCAGGTCTTCACTTTCTCATTTAAAAGAGAAATTGTTATAAATTTATTGTAACTGTGAAGATGCATAAGATTAACCAGTAATTTTTCTCTTCCGTTACAACCATTCTATTAATTTCCTTCAATTGTGTTTAAATCTGAAATTATTTTATTAATAAGTAAATAAACCCAGTTCTTAAAAACTTGTATTTTTAAAGTGTTTTGGGGTTTTATGCAATATGTTTCAAGCTATTTTAGAAGGGTCTTTTTTTTTATTTTTCTTTTACAGAGTGCTTTCAAAAAGTACATTTCACATGTCCAAAGGCACATAATGATGATTAGATGATTAGGGGATTGGAGCATCTTTCATATGAGGAGAGGCTGAGGGATTTGGGTCTCTTTAGTCTGGAGAAAAGAAGATTGAGGGGGGATCTTATTAATGCTTTCAAATACTTGAAGGGAGGATGCCAGGGGGATGGGAGCAGTCTTTTTTCAGTGGTGCCCATTGATAGGACGAGGGGTAATGGGCACAAACTTGAACATAGGAAGTTCCATCTTAACATGAGGAGGAACTTCTTTACTTTGAGGGTGGTGGAGCACTGGAACAGGCTGCCCAGAGAGGTTGTGGAGTCTCCCACTCTGGAGACACTCAAAACCCGCCTGGACGCTGTCCTGTGCAACCTGTTGTAGGTGACCCTGCTCTGGCGGGGGGGTTGGACTAGATGATCTCCAGAGGTCCCTTCCAACCCTGACGATTCTGTGATTCTGTGATAATAAATAAATGAGAAATATTTCATCTTTTTAATGAGAATGGGCAGTGAAAGATTTACAGTTAAGGTTTTTATACCAGACGTGCACACTGTTTTTTCACTGGTAGCAAATACGTAATGCACTACGTTTTTGGTGTCAGGAATCATAGAAGACCATACAACTTTAGATTAGGTAAAAGTGGCAAACTACAGGCTTCAGGAAATCTTCTGTTTGGGACAAAATTAAAATTATGAGGTCTTTTCTTATCATTCTTTAGGTGGGCTTAAGGTTAGTTTGTGCCAGTATAGTTTATCTCGGTTTAGCTTTGGTGCAGCTTGTGACAATGGCTGTATGTATTGGAACTGTATGTTTTAGTATCTCCTTCTGTAAAAATTGTAGCACTGGAGAGAACTACATCCTTTACAAAGAACCAGAACTTATTCTTGGCAGAATTATCCAATTGTTTCTCCTTAGACCAATCACTCTCCTGGACTTTCACTGCTATGATAGGTGATCTTAAGCAATTAGAGTAGGTATTTACAACATTAAAATTAGGCAAAGAAATGATATTATGGCGATATTAGAAAGCCATTTGATTTCAGTGAGAGGAAAAAATATTTTAGATGCAGTGAAGCAGCAGAGGATTTTTGCCACATTCTCAATTTTATTTAATCAGCTTCCCAAGTTTGGTATGTCATGCTTCTTAGGTGTTACTATTTATTTATGTATTATTTTATAAACATAAGGACTGTACAAAAGTTGCCTAAGAAAACAGATGAGACTTAAGCTGACACCTAGAAAAAACATTACTGGACTAGAACGTAAATAAACATTTTAAGTACTCTTAAAATTTTTCTGCCAGATTTCTATACATATAAAAGAAGTCTGTGATTCTGTGACACATTTGCTAACACCAATAGGCAGAACTTCATTGAATCTTTCAGAGGCTGAATTTTTTTTTCTTTATAACACCACCATATTTTGCATGAAATCTCTTTTTCTTTGTGACCAATGCATACCGTTAACAGGATTTTGTTCAGATAGGAAAAATAAAAGGTGTTAGAAAAATATGTACAAGTTAAGGGTTGTAGAGAAGCATCCCTAAACTCCCAGAAGATTAAGGTTGAAGAAGAAACATAAATCCTAACCAGGTTCCATCCCAGCATTTCCCATCTATGAGACCTTGGTAGGAGTACTGAGAGGAATTTCAAAATAATGTTTTGGTCTTACAGCTGCCATCTAATCTCCTGAAGATGAATCATGAACATTTGAGACTCTTGCTAAAATTGAAGTATTGGTGCTCTTTTGCTCAACAAAGAAATAGTTTGGGCATTTTCTTCTGGTTTTAGGTAGTTTAGAATTAGCATGTTCTAGCTCCACTTTTCCTGTCCTTCAAGTCTGCTTATCTAAAAAAACACAGAGCAATTTTACATGATGAAATCTTAAAACTTCTTTGTTGAATTTTTCACTCTGTCTTCTCTACTACCTGCTTTTATTTGTTTGTTCTTTTCCTCTTTCATATCCTACAGGTCAAGCTACGTTAGAATGTCTGCTGTTGACTTGCTAAGAAACATCACTGAGAAAATCCTGAATGCTTGTTGAGTCAGATTAAAGATTGTTTCGGTAGGGCTACAGTAGCCTCAGGTCAGCTCCTCCCGATGAGACATAGAATTTAGCTCTTCTGAGTTTGCTGTGTACTCTCATTAAACCTGCTGTGCTGACACGGTGTCACGGACAGAATCTAAATGTGGATGTGTGAGAGCCACCACAGCTGGTTTTTGTCTGAACATTCACAATCCAGCTAACCCCTGGGTTTCTCTCCTACGCTCACGAGGGGTCTGTGCCACAGTTGCAGAGCACTGCACAGATGGTGTTGGGCATTGGACTTACTAGGCAAATAGTTGCTTGCTCTGGCTCCCGTATGGAACAACTTCATATTGTACATTCTCTTGTTTTAGCTATCAACTTTCTCTGTCCTTATGTAATCAGAGTAATTAACCAGGTACTTCAGAGTTTCAGGGATCTGTCCTGTGGTTTAGATATTTTCCAAATTCAGAACTAGCAGAGGAACAAAATACCAAGGAAAAGTAGCAAGCTTTCTGCTGTGAGTGCCACATCAGTAGTCATCACCATTATCTGGAAATGTATGGTTTCCAGATTTTGTGAAAGCGTTTTTGTGTGGGTCACTAAAATCAACACCATATGAACTGCAATAAGAGATAACTCTAACAGAAGGATATGCGATAATATATCTAATTATGTCAGTAATACAATCTGTAAAAGAACTCATCTGAAATCTTGTTTTCTATGTATGTTTTCTATCTAAAGGCTATTTCTAAAATGAAGTCTCTTCGTTTTAGTGAGGAATAGCCATTTTGTAGAATCAGCACGATATACAGAGAGTACAGCTACTTCAAAAAAAAAAGTCCCCTTTTAGTAGTGATGCTCATAAAATCAAACTCAGTACTTGAACCATTCTAGTTTCAAACTAATAATTTGGGAGGGGGGGAGATTTTTTTTTTTAAGGGGGAGGAGCTGGGTTTTGGACTTAAAATTGTCGTAGAGAGAAGTCTTAAATCAGCTTTGTATAGGATGGGAATTTTAACCCTCAAGAACTGGGATGCATAGTAACCCCCAAGTCTTGATATAATTACGCCAACTGTCTGGTTGATATTCATACTGATGATTAACATTTCTATTTGCTATGAAATAACTGTTACTTGTAGCAAATGGATTTTTGCCACTCTCATCTCAAAATGAACTACAATAGATATCACAATGGAAAGCTACATTTATTTTGCATTCCCAAATTTAACATGAAAAGTATTTATAATAGTTAAGCATCAAAATGATTACTGAAGCTGCACAGTCAAATCTTGTCTTTTCTCAATAGGCTTGTATCAATGGAAAATCCCATAGATATCCATTAAAATGAAACTTTCAAGGACATAACTCATTATCAGCCGAGCGTTTACAGTCTTCAGATAGGTTACAGTTGTTTGGATCTGCAGTATTAATTCTGCATTACCCAATATCATACATATATTATTTAATATGTACCAAACAATCAGCTCTCTAAGTGAATTCTTTGTTCTCCCCAGCTTCTCATTTTCTCTGAAACCAAAGCATTGCAGAGAAACTCTTTGAGATGAAACAAAGCAATTATTTGAGAAAACTGATGCCAGGTAAGGCCAAAAGTGTCTTCAGGCTAACAGTATTGATTAGCATTTTTAAAGTTTGATAGCTAATAGTTTAACATTTTTTTTGCCTTAAGGATTTGATATTTTTTGCACAAATCCTTTGGTTTAACACGACAGCCACATTATTAATTAACAGAAATTGGAAAAAGTGATTTTAACTAACTGCAAGCTGCATAATTTATTAATTTATATACAGTATAAGTACTTCTGGGTGTATGCCAAAGGAATTAATAATTGTAGGAATAATATCACTGAACTTTCATACCAAGGAGACACGGTAATACTTTATTACAACATTTGAATTAATGTGCAAATTTAACATCCTTATTCTATGCTATGCTTATTACAAGCCGGAGAGGAACTGATAGCATTACAGACCTAGAAGCAGGAGAGTACAACTCTGAAAAAACATGCACACAAACAACCTATAAAGGTCGCCTTTCATTTTTTAATTGTGGAATATGAGTAGTGGAAGGAAACCTAACATTATCATCTTGGTTGGATGCCTAGTGATTAAAAAGGAAAAAAAAAAAGAGAAAAAAACCCACCAAACTCAAACATTCTGTGAATGGCCAATATTTATACCTTATTGAGCTCCTACATCTCTCATATTTTTCTATTTAATAGGGAAGGAAATTAATATTTTACCACACATGCTTAGCTGATAATGATGCTAATAAATTTTTTTTGTTATTTAACAGGGGGGAAATGAGCATCATTTTTGTTGTGCTTTGCATTCTCTGATATTTGAAGCTGTTATGTTTGAATATTCTAATGAATTCTGGTTGTTCATTTCTGCTGTCCAGATTTGAATAACTCGCTTTTGAAGTGCTTTGTCCATCTATTAATCACTTCTCCAAGCAGATTATATTTAGATACAGGACATACTGAAGGCAGACATCACCTGGGCTTCTACTCTGTATTTTGTTATGTTAAATCATTATTTTGTTCTCATTTGATGGCGCACAGCAACGTTTCACATTCTGATTTTGTACATTGTGCCTCTGGGCTTTCAAATACAGGCACACCTGAGGCCACACGATACAGTTGTGTCTATATATTGTTCATGAAATGGTGTTCCCTCAACATCAAGAATAATGACAACTGACTACCAGAACGTTCCTCTGAGTGTTATGAATTGTTAGTGATCAGAAAGAATTCAGTATATCATGATACGTTGAAAATCCACTATTCAAAAGTCGTATGCATATTAACTTTCCAGCTGTTATCTAATGAATGGATAGAGTTTGTATCAGGACTTCAAAGTTTCCGCATCGTGTTTCTTAAATTCCTATTGCGAGGCATCTGTATGCAATCTTTTTCTTTGCAAAAGACTGAAAAATGCTCCTTATATACTCCTACTACGTGACTTTTCCTTATTAAATGCCCTTTCTTCTGCAGAGTATGACTTTTACCTTTTTTCCTATTATACCATAATTTTACTGTACTTTTTATATATTGTAGTCTCTCTCTCTACACTCAGTAGTTTTATTTCAGCCATGTTTAGTATTGTATTTTAACTGCACTCTTTGCTTAGTATTAATTAAGTCCTTGCATGGAGTGTAATTGCAACAGTTTTATGTGGAGTATGTGGGTGTCCAAGAATAGCAAATACAATTGCTTTTGTTACTTGGCTATCTCTTAATTTCCCTCAGGCTGACAATATTATAACTCATGCAGAGCACCAAATTTCCCAAATTTTAAAGACAATTTTAAAATATAGAATTATTAATAAAGAATAAGTTGTGGCTTTTTATTTTCTTCTCTTTTTTTCTTTGTAATTAATGGAATATACTGCCTTTAATTGTATCTGAGTCTTAAAGCTATTGATACCTATTGATACCTTTACTAATTGAAGGAAAAAAAAAAAGTCTTTAAAAGACACAACAACACTTTTCCTTTAAGGAAAATTTCATTCTTGATACAGAGTCAGTTACTCCAAGTTCAGTCATGTTACTGAAATAAAGGATTAGAATATTTTTGTAATACTCAGACTATTGTAGAGTTATGGCATTATAAAGTACACATGTGGAGGAAAAAGCTGATCTTAGGCATAAGAATTTAATGAATGCTTTTTAATCTTTTCTCCCATTCTGTGCTTATGCACAAAACAACAACCAAAAAATAAAACCCCCAAACAAAACAGAAAAACCCCAGCCATAACAATTGGCATGAATCAGGCTAAACGAGGTAACTTATAAAACTCAAAACTCAAGAACTCTGATTTCTGCTCATAGCTGACAATTTGCTTGTTTCACCTCCCCCTTGAGTTCAAAGGTCTGCTACAAAAGCTGATAAAAAGCAAAGAGAGAAGTAGAGGCATTAAGATGGCAGCAATCCATCGCAGTCAGCCAAGTCAGGAGCCCGGACTGTACACAGCATGATGCTATTCTGCATGACTCAAACCTAACTCCCTTAAATCATGAACAGCTATGCAATTAAAAAGACATCTAATAGACCTTTTTGTGAGTTAATCCTCATCTATCAACGCTTAACATTGCATGGTACTTCAACTCTTATAACCTTCCTCTTATGGTACATTTGTCTGGCGTATTCCTTCTACTAAAGCTTTTTTATTATGATCAAGAGGATGATTTTTTTGTTGTTGTTTAGATTAATGGTTTTGACTGGGTCTTTAGCAAAATTATATAAACAGTTTCCATTGGTTTGTGTTCTATTAGAATTACTCATTTGTTCTGATGAATATTTTGAAGCTGTGACTATCAGATTTATAAGTGAACACTGAAATAAGGTTTATAATTTCTAACTAAGGAGAAACAGAAAGGAAATTATTTGCTGCCTACAGTACTACTTCAGTCTTCTTTTAAGACTGAAATATTTAGTCTCATAGTTAAGAAACTATGCTTTTGAAGAACAAATGAGTCAAAAATTCAAACTAAATGCCAAATGGCAAGAGAAGTACCGTTTGGGTAGGGAGCAAAAACTGCTTAAAGTGCTTATAAAAGCAAGTATATTGGATATAAGGAAATGCACTTTAAAAGGAGAACAAAACACAAGCAAACATATCAAATAATTGTCTTATCCACTTCTTAATAGAATGATTTAATCATAAAATAAATTTTTGAAATTTCTATAATATACAAGACAGAGGTTTTGTATTATCATTTTTAGAAATATTTATTAGTTTGGTGTTTATCTTTAATACCTTTCTGGTTGTAAAGGACTTGAAATTATAGCCTGAACTTTAGCTCTTCTTCAATAAGTTCTCTGTTAGCTTTAGACAGGTAATCACAGAAGCAATTAGGGATGTTGTCCTGAGGCTCCTTTACTGCAGGTGCAACTGTCTGATTGCTGTTTTGTAATTACTGTATAATTCTAACAACCCATATGCATCAGATAAGTTGTACAGTGTGCTTCAAATAAGTGAAACCCACTTTCAAGTTCAAATAAGTACTTAATAATTTAGGTTGCTCTGTTATTTAATCTCAGATCTACTTGTTGTTACGTTATTTAGTATGTGAAACTCAAAGCTAATGAAGAATTTGTCATGCAATTGGTTAAATTGTTACAGAAAAATGTTGAATAACAGTGCTGATTAAAACATTGAAACTAGAATTCCTTGAAATATGCAAAAAGCTTTAAATGATTACAGAGTCAATGCCAACTTCAGGATTTTTGTTTTTGAAGTCTTTGAAGTCTGACTTTACAGAACAGATTGCGAATCCCTGGCCCATTACACACCTGCAGAGATTTTGGTGTTTTATTTCTCTTGGGTGAAACAGCAGAAGCCCAAACCATGTTAATCACTGTCAGAACCAGTTGTATAAAATGCCAAAATGCAGTGAACCAGGAATTTTATAATAAATATGACAGTACAGTTTAAAGTGTTGTTTTGTTAGGCTTGCAATTTGTTGTAATTTATCACTTATGATAGTACTGGAGGGGAAAAATATCTGGGACCTCCAAGTCATCCTTTCACTTTGAAGAAATGGTCCTGTATTTGTGTACTGTTGTAAAGATGAAAGAAGAAAGAAACAAAGCGTGGTTATGAGATGTGTAACGCATATATTTTTAAATATATTAAATTAAAATGCACTAAAATTCTCTGTTAATATCTACTTAATACCTGGGTTCTACTTGAGATAATGTAGAATTAGTCACATCATCTTTATAGAAAGGGGCCTATATGCTACTAACCTTCTAAATAATAGTCAGTTTTAGCATATGAGAATATTGGACTTGTGTATTTTAGAAATGACACAACTAAAAGCTGAAAAGAGAAACAGCTCTCAGTGACACAGATAAAATCTACTATCTTTTATTGTTTCAGTATCCATACTGCTCTGTGTTGGTGAATTACTGTATCAGGAGTCACTTCTGAATGTAGTTTTTAAGCAGCTTTGTAAAATAATTTTCAGAAGTCTTTTCTGGAAAAGACAATGCTCCATTTCATCTGCCTGTGACAAGGGAATGACAGTGCTGTTCTAGAACAGAACAGTACTGGTTTCTGTTATATTGCCATATATGCAAGTACAGTTCTTATCCTCTAGACTAGTAAATTCCTAAGTTACTGCGTCACTTACTGAGGGGTGACTGGTTCCTCTGAAATATGTTTGATTGAAAAGACAGATAAATTATGACCCATTCTAACAATTTACAGATTCAGGGTCTGATCTCTAACCTGCACATATTTATGTAGATGATTAACTTAAAGCACAAGAGTAAGCTAGTTTAATCCACTGGAAGTATATCTGAAATTAAACTCTTGAGTAAAACTTCAAAATATTAAATATCTAATGTACTTCTTCCCATGTCTTTGCTATTGTCTGTTGGCTATGGTTTTCAAAGGTACCTTGTAGGCAGCTGTTGAATACTCTTACTTTGTTCCCACAGGAAATTTTCAGTGCTTCTGGCATAGTGGTAGTGGAACTGCTGACCACAGAGGAATTGGCTCTGACTGTGTCTCTGTTTGTTCCTCCTGCTGTCACAGCTTCTTTCATCACCTCACTGTGTTACGTCCTGGCTGAATCCCTCTGATGGCTCTTGACGTCCTCATGGTAGTTGTGTGAGACAGTCACTGAACCAGGTCATTGGCAATTTAAACACTAGGGTATGACATAATTTCAAAAGCAGTTTTAGCTCCTGCTCTCAAATAGGTGATCACTTCCATGTTTTCTAAAGTAATTTTCAGTTGGGAATATTGAAACAATTAAAATAGGGTAAATATGTGTTGAGGAAGAGTACACATGATCTCCTTGGGAGAGGGTCAGAAGAAGAAAAATTACCCAAAACTCAGTCCTGAAAGATATTATCAAATTGGATGATTGTCTTGATATTTTTTCCTAAGATGGTCTTCACGATCAGTAGTACAACAGCTGATAGATTTCTCTGCAAGGCCAATAAAAAGAGATTTTGTAATTGTTAAAATTAACTGCTATTTGTCACGCTGGTCATTTCCACACACTATATCCCAAACACAGCTTTGAAATGGATATAAATGATTCCTTGCATCCTGAAATGACTAAGAAGGATATGGTCCCTTGAAAGGTTGGTGAAATAAGTGCCCATATCTATCATAATGCCCAGTGGGTCTGCATTAGTAATATAGTAGGATCCATCACTCTTCAAAAACTCAGATGAGTCTTTCATATCGAGCCATAATATTATTTATGGTACTTAACAGAATTTCTTGCAGGAACTCATCTGAAATCACCGATACTTCATGACCGTGTGGATAAGAGTTTGCACTGTGAGCATTCCTACCAAGTCCAAACTCAGAATTCTTGGCCAAAAAACAGTGTAGGTTGAACTTTAGAGCACATTTTTGGCCTTACTTACTGTATTAGATGTATACAACTTTTTCAAATATTTCTCTGTGTTAGGACAATCCATTTGGATTACTGTCTAACAACCCTATTTTTTAATGCAACAGAATGACAAGAAATTTATGTTGCGCTCTATTCTTAAAAAAAAATTCTCATAATGAAAAGCTAACATTCCTGGGCTTCGGTTTCCCAAACTTCTTTTCTTGACTTTTGATTTTGCTAAGGGAGAGAAATGGGTTCTTCTAGAGGAATAATTGGAGTAAGTGCTTAATTTCTCTGGCTTACACCCTAGAGGAACCAGTCTCTCTTCACTGACTAAGAGCCAAGAAAGTCCCTCATATGTAAGCCATTGCTAATGATCTGCCTCTGACTCTGAAATAGAGGCACATGACTTTCATCCAGTTGCCCCTTTCAGGCTCACCCATTATTATGACTTTAAATAGCTTCCTTCCTTGACAGACAAGTGCTTTCTAAGCCTATAATTTATAACCGAAAGTATCTAAATTTGCTTAAACAGGCTAAGTTTTGATTTTTAGGGAGCTTTCACGTGCACAATCCTTTCCTCTACTCCTTTTTCCTACAACAGTGAGATCTACTCTCCTTCATGATCAGACTAGTGAAAGTAAATTGCTTCACTGTTGCTTCACCGAACATCTTATGCCCTAACAGAATAATAGGGTAGGGCATTCAATTATTACATGACCATATGTTTTGGTATCACAGCTTTTTTGTGATTTCTTCTTAAAGCCTGAGAAGATTTTGCTATGAACTAGATCTCTGGTGAAGGCATCTGAATTGAAACAAGTTCTCAAGGTAGTGACTTTAATCTGGTTCCCTGTTTGCTTCCTGTTATCTACTTATATCTCCCATTTTGTCAAAGGTGTGATGGTGGCTTTTTTTCCTTTTTCTGTTATATCTACCATACCTGTGTGACAAGATCTCTTATGTTTGTTTATCTTTTGATGAATGAGTTCTAAAAGTCTTTTGCTTGAAAGTCAAACAACAGTCTTGTTTGAAAGTGTCTTGTGTGAAATATCATTTTGAGATCCTGCTGTTCTATTAGAATCTGGCTTTAAATGATCTCAGGAAAGAATTGGGTGTCTATGTGAATGCCTGACTGGCTTTACTATCTTTTTCTGAACCTTTCACATTTAATATCCATCACTTTGGGGGAGGGGGGGAACTCTGTGTGATGTGTTTATGAAGCATGCATGCAGTCTAGGAAGTACATGTTTAGAAAATATGCACATATTCTAGAAAAGTGTAAGCCCATGAGGCTCTAGAACCAGCAAAAAGAAAGGGGGAATGGCCATAAGGTAATGGAGTATCTAACTTAGGCTCCCTCTCAAGCATCTCCCTCTTCTTTCCGGGGGGCTATCTCCTGAGTATGGGCTATAGAAAGGGAACTGAGAGTTTCAGCTCTCCAGAAGAAATCTGTTTTTAAACCGATGCACCACTGGGCTGTGGAACTCCTTGCCACAGGATGTTGTACGTGCTAAAAAGTTTATGTAAAGTAAAAAAGCAACAACTGGGTTAGAGATGAAAAAAATTCATTCAGAGCAATTAGATGGAAAGATACAGACTCCAGCACAGGAAACCCTTGAATGACACCTTTCTGCAGGATACCAGAAAATTCTGAGAAAGCTTAATACTTACTGGTCCTGATCACATGCTTGTCCTTCAGCATCTTCTATTTACTAATGGTATACCTGGCTTTATAACTTGGTCTGGTTGTTTCTATGTCCTTACATTAAAGAAATGTTGCTGACTTTTGAGGATACTCCTTGTGTCATTTGGACACTGCAGGACAAAATATTTTATACCATATTTTTATTAAAATAAAGTCAAATAATTTGTTATTTAAACTGATATATTAATACTCCCGTACTTTTTAAATAAGAGGTGTGAAAATCTTGAGGGTAGATCTCAGTAAGCCTACGGAATGAATGTTATTCATTCCTGCATGCCATTCCATTATACCGTAGATAACAGTTTATTAAAACAATTTTCAGTTAAATAAAACAATTTCCACAAAAGCAAATGTTTCATTTGTTGTTTTTTTTTTTTTTTTTTTAAAACTCTTATTAGGNGCTCCTAGTAGGACTTGAAGTCTGAAAGGAATTAGATAAAGGATAGGTAAAATAAATGTGAAACTCATGCTCTGAATATGTTTTTAGCTTATTTTGTAGATGAACCTGGTCTCATAATAATAAATTCTAGATATTTCTTCTTTTAACACCTCTGAAAACTTCCTGTTGCAATTTTACAATTTGAATTTCCATTTCACAAATAAAATATTGTTTACATTTTCGGGTGTGTATTCCTGAAATTTCACGTATCACTGGCAATCTGTAATGTTGGTGGGGCTGGGCATGCTGAATTTCCAATGATTAGTTTTAGATGTGTGACCAATTCATACTACTATCAAGGTTGGCTTGTGTTCCCTACTTGCCAATAATAAATCAGTAACAAATAATGCAAAAGTTTAAGTATTCTTTTAAAATAAATTAAGCCTTTAAGTATAAAAAGATTGCTTGTTTACAGTACAATATATAAAAATAGAATTGATTTAATTTATTCTGAGTGAAGTAATACATATGAAAGAATCATCCAACTGAAGATTAATTTGAATATATCCCTAAATATACTTGAATTTTAAGGATTCTGACTTTTCAGTATTATATTAAAGTGACTATTAAAATTCCATGTTTCATTTTAACCACATCTTGAATACTGTTAATGTTCAGGTTTCTCACATACACTTGAGTCTGTGCTTATATATCTAGGGGTATTGTTGAGCCACGACAGAAGAACTATTGTGCCCTTCACAGGCCACTGGCTCCTGATAATCTCATTTTATCTTCAGTGCTTGTGTACAAGAAAAATCACATAAATGTGGTGCTATCAAGTGATGCTTTGGCTGTTGGGAAGGAGTGTTTGGGCCCAGGTTGGTACCGCAGCAGAAGGGAGGGGGAGGTTCCTGTGCAAGGAGCGATGAGATGCAAAGCTCTCCAGTTGCTTTTTCCGAGGTGAACATTTCACTTGCGCTTTCTTCCTGCACTCCCAAAAGGCCTTACATACATGGCCTCACTAATACACTTCACAACCACTTTTGGAACCAGCCTGCATAACTTTTCTACGATAATAGTGGTGGAGTGTCTGGTCACATTAATCTTATATCATTTCTCTCATTTCTCCAGAGAGTGCATGACAACGCAAGAAGTTGTAGCCCAGGGTTTGGTACAGAGAGTGCCTTGTGATTGCAGTTGAGTGAAGGGAAGGCAGGAACAGCTTCCCAAGGTACAGGCAGGGGCTTAGGGAAAAGTCTAAAGGGAGAAAAATGTAGGTATAAAGCCTTTGGACTAATTAGGTGTAAACAATATGTTTGGGTTAGGTGTAGCATTATACAAGGGAGAATGGAGTTTGGGCATGCTCACTTCTTTTTGTTCTTGCTGATCCTTCACTGGGCATTTGTATAATAAAATAATATCATTTATATATATTTTTTTATATATATATAAAATAAATAAAACCATGGGTTTAAACGAAATGCTGAACACTGAAAATGCTGAATAAAGCAGGACAATACCTCCTGAGGGNTAAGCAATGTATGTTAGGAATAATTACACCTAGTCCTAGGGGGGAAAAATGGGAAACCATCACTGTGGCTCTGTGATCAAAAAGAAACAGGAAGGTATCCAGATATGTCCTCAACACTCTTTCCAATTAGAAAAGAAATCAAAATTTTGGGGAGAAAAAAAAAAAGAATAATGCAGACCAAACCCAAACTTTACCCATCAGTTTCTAGGTAAAGCAAAAGCTGAACAACGTACGTGGATTATAAAATAGATGATAGAAACATCTTACAACCTTGAACAGAACAAGGAAAAATCCCTATTCTGTAAATATTAAATGTTGAGTAGATAATATATTAAAGCTCTCAATCAGGGATTTTTTTTAATGTATTTTCTCCCTTACGCCCCCTTGACACTCTATAATAATGAACACGTTATTTAGTTAATGAAGAAAGCATCTTGTATTTAAAGATCTACATATTAATGTGACCTTCCTTTGTTCATAGCTGTTAATATTTATTGCCTTTTCTTGTTGAGATTTTATTTGGTGTTCTGTGACAAACAAGAGTATGATTAGTGAAGCTGTAAAGTTCTCATGGTGGCTGCCTGTGTTCCCAAGATAGCAGCATTAGTGTCTGCAGAAGCAGTTAATGCTGTTTATCATTAGTGACAGAGGCTGGGAAGGACCTTCTGTGGCTTTTATCTTTCACCTTGCCAGCAGAAGTTGATGAGCTTTGTGATTTAAATGCATAGGTGATATTGTAATATTTATATTCATTTCACATAGACAAGTGCACAGGTAAACTAACCTTGTTGATTGAGATTAATTAAAACCGTGTTACTGTAGGACCGGACAGGCTATGAATGGTTATACTTGGAAAAAAAATAGCTACCAGGACTTTATTTACTTTTCTTTATGATTAAGCTAACATTTTCAGAATTTGTACTACAGTATAGGTTAGTATCTTATAACTGTTTTTCGAGTTGATTTTTTTAGCTGTAATTCTAAGGTTTCTTTAGGGAGTTTTGTGTTTAGAATCTTGAACTCTACATCTCACAGCCACAAATTTAGAATAAAAGGATTTTAGCAACTTGTTGCTGTGGACTTTACTATTGAGAACACTCAAAATGTCTCATAAAATAATGTGTCTTATGGAGCTTCGTATTCAGAGCTTCTTTTGTATGTACGTGTTTGTGTAACTTGTGTCTTCTCCATTTCCATCTCCATACAGAATGTTTCAATATTCAGTTTGTCCAATATTTAACTGCTTCTGGATAGTCCAATATTTAACTTCATATCTGGAAAACAGATGATGTACACTATTGTGTCAAAGGCTCATTGTACAATGCTACTTATGGAAAGAGTTGAATTTTTTTGTGTCTTGTATTATACTTCTGAAACTCCATTTAAACGTAAAGTAAGTTGGCTGTCTCAATTTCATAGAAACTAATTTTTAAAGGAAAACTTGTAATGAAAAAATAACACTGTGAATAACAAAAATAGTTGTATGTTTGTATATATGTTAATGTAGAACTCTTAAAAATCCTTCAGCTGTTTAAAAAATGCTTATTTTGAGAGCAAAATCCAAAAAGAAGTAGTCTTTCATGACTACCATCCAAAGGAAGTCCAGACTGCTAACTTCCCTATGATCCTTATTTGTATGCTGGGAAAAGGAAGAGATTTTATTGGATATTTTTACTATAGTAATGTCAAAAGAGAAGAGGTGATAGATCTGAAACTAATAATCGGCAAAGTTCTGAGCTGAGCTCCTTATCAAAAGCTGAAAGCCAGTACCACAAAACTTTTATGAACTTAATGTTATGCAGAGGGAATGGGCCTATGGCATCAGAATTTAAACAGCTATGTGGGTACAAAGTATACGGGCCTTTCCTATCAGCTCAGAATAAAGTGCCCAGCTATGAGATACCCTTTGTACAAAGTACCTTTTTCTGATGGTAGTTATAATATTTTTAGTAGAAATTGTTCTAAAGCATTGATGATTTACAAGTATTTATAGTTTGGTGATTATAATATTCCAGAACATATTCTGTGTTCTTTTTCCTAATTATTTTAAACCAATTACAGATGTATTATTTAAACACATAAATAATGCAGTTATCTAAAATTTTGGTCTCTAGCTAGCTGTAGCTGCTTTGATGGTTTGATGGGGGAGAGGAATAGAAGAGATGCATGAGGGTTCAGGATTTTGTGGTATATGAAGTGGCACCTACATAATGAAGATTAATTGTAATGTTTCTTGTCTGTTTGCATTATTACAATATTTCTAATAGGGGCTAGAAAAAAACAGAAAGACTAATTTGTTTCTTAAAATGGAAAAGTTTAGGCTTTATTTCTTAACTTGCTTTAATGTTGTATGCCTTTCAAGTTGGATTTGTTCCATTGAATGATCTCTGATGTTTTTTTTTCTTTTATCTGAATTTGGTTGAAGGGCAAACTTTAAAGACTGAGCATTACATTTTCTTGCAGCAGTTCAGTTTAACTAGGCAAAGTAAAACAATACTGCAAAAGAGAGGTTTGGGATAAAATACGCACACAGATACACTTGTTTACAGGGTACATTATAACAGATGTTTTTTATATTCACTTGTTCTTACAAATGCCAGAGTGCTGCTTCAGTTTTAACGGGTTAAGGGTTAACATTTTAACAGCCTGTTTTATGATGATTTTCATACAATAGAAATAAGGCTGAGTCATCTTCCATTACTGAGGTATTTTCTTATATCAAATATCAGCTGCAGAAGCAGCATAAGCCTTTCCGCTTGACACCTGTAAACCATAACCTAATCTTTACTTAGGCAATACTAGACACATGTTTTGGAAAAAAAACCCAGCTGTTCTGTACTTTCCTTTTGCTGTCAAACATCTTTCAATCTACACATTCTTCCAAGATTTACATTATTCATTAAGCTAGCTTTAACAAGAAGTAAGAGTATATTTGCAGAGGCTCATTTCCTCCAACAACGCCACTTCCTACACTCTTTTTGCAGTCAGTGGTAAGGTGTGAAGCTTCCCCATTGAGCTACTCAGAACATCTGAGTAATTCCATAGCCTGGACATTGTCTGGGTTTTTCCTCTTTGAGGAAGAGAGTTCAGGAAACCTGTCACTGTGAACAAGAGTGTCATAGCAAAGAAGAGAATTACACTTACTGTCTTAAATATGTCGATACAGTGTGTAAAGACTGATACAAGTAAAACCTAAAGAGTGCGCTTACAGTAATAGTATGCAATCTATCACTACAAATGCAATCAGAAAGAATACAAACTTTATATTCAAAGCTTTGAATGTTACCTGAAAGATTAACACCAAATGGCCATTCTGTTAGGAGAGAAGTAATACCAAGCTCATCTGAATTGATAGACTAAATTGTGAAGAAGGTCTTAAAAGTATTTGTGGATGGGAATATTTGCTTTAATCTACCTTTGATGCAGAAGGAACAGAATATCAAAGGAAAGCCTATTTTTATTATCTTGTCACTAATATAAAATTGTCTTAGTTTTATATACAAGGCACCAAATGTTACTAACAGAAACTTTTACTACGAGCTGTTTACAATCAGTTTGGCTAAGTCTGCTTTGCCTACAGAAAGTTCCAGTTTTATTTTCATTTTCATTCTTTTTATTTCTGAGATTTTTTCAGTATTTGTTTGCCAAGCTATCTTCTGCATTTCTTTTAATCTCTTTCCAGTGTTATTTTGTGCTACCTAATAAACCAAGTATAAATAGATTAAGAAAGTTCTATGCTGCTTTACAGTTAAGATTTTTACACTGAATCTTCTTCTAGACAGAAGGTGAATGGGAAGTGTCAGGGAAATCTGCTGTTATCCTTTGTTGAGTACCCCCATTTGCAGACATATACTGACATAGATCTTACACCTACAGCAGAAGTAATTTCTTTTCAAGTGGTAGAAGACCTTTGATCATCCAGGCCACTTTGTTCATCTTGCATAAAAAGAACAATATTGACTTAGGATGTTTTATTTTTTATTCTTTGTTCATATAAAGAGGACTGAGGATTCCTAATGATTAAGAATTAAAAGACTGTTGTGTTTATTCATTGAGCTTTGATGACTGGGTAATGAATGATTTGAGTTTGCGAGTTTAGAAAATGGTTGAAGTGACTGAGGATAAACAAATGTAATAAATTTGCTGCATAACTAATATATCTGTTTACTAACTCCATGAAAAAGATTTCCCCAACAACTAAATCATGTGTCCATTTTCTCTAACAAGTGTTGCAAACAGGATGAGATTATCATATTCACCCAGAATATAATGGCTATTATGTTTTCCAAAAATAAAATCATTTGGGTATAAACAGATCTTTCAGTCCATGTGGAATTTAATCACAGACCTCACAGAAGTCCTAGGCTGTTTTTTGCAAGAATGGGCAACCTGAAGTGCTCCAATAGGAGAGGAAAGCCGGTTTTCAGGGCAATACTGAGAACTGATAAAATACCCATGCGCAAGAAAAATTAGCATTGTCATATTACAATTTCTCACAAATATTTTTCATTAAGCAGAAGATAAAAGGTTTGAACCCGTTTGTCACACTGCATTTAGCCACCAAAGGTTCCAGGTGCTCTACCATCCAGAGCACAGGCAAATCAAAATGGGCATTACTCTCAAGTCTTCAAAATTTTTACCCTGTTGTAACTTGGAAACGGTTCTGCCACTGCCAATGAACTGGATTAATAAGGGTCATTATTTAATAAAACATTTCCGTAATCTGTGTTGTATTTCCTGTCTTTGTTCCTTTCACTGCTGCAATATAAGAAACCATAGAAATTGCTACCAATGGAGCACAGAAGACGACTTCTAAACTTTGCTCACTCATATGACTGAAGGGTTTATGGAATATGTTAGTAATTTGGTTTTCATTTAGAACTATTAAATCTTTTATATTCCATTGTTGTAATACGGATTTAAACTCTTTAATTATATAAGCTTTTTTGAATAAGTTACCTCTTCTCTTATCTAACTTAATAGACTTTATGTGGTAGCTGCGAGATTCTTAGATAACAATTAGCCTAGGTAACTTCAAACTTAATGGTATGAGGAATTCATTAAGGTCAATACTAATACTACGTTAGTTATGCCTGAAACTGAAGCATACGAGGAAAATGCTGAGTTGGATGAAATTTTACCATCAGTTACCACCAGTAATAGAGTGATTGTTATTGTATGCTCGGTGCAAGTAACAATGAACAACAGAAAAGTGTGGGCTAAAATTGTTTAACGTAAATTAATATTTCAGCAGGCTGCATTTATTTATGACTTATTGGTAGAGACCATCTTAAAAAAACAAAAATATAATCAAATCGTAATTCAGCAAGGAGAAGGGAGGAAGTTGATCCATAGGCTTTTTGAAACTAATACATCTATTTAACCATTTTTAATACAATTAGGATTACATATAATGGTTCAAAGGGAAACTTCCAAATGGTATCAAAAAAAATCTTGGAAGAATAGGAAATGCTCTTAGGTGATATTTGCATTTTACTTACATAACAACCTTCTCTGTTTCTCCATAAAGAAACCAAGATGTAGGTAATGTGGCTTTGTTTGAAATTGTCTCGTTTCTTCATCTGGTAAAGACTTTGGCAGTAAATTGTACGATGAATGTCATCTTTCTTTTCTTATTCATCTCTGTCTGTTTTGTGACCACACCTGTCATTTCTTTCCCTTTTTCAACTAGATCTAAGGTCGTGCCTGAGACCTTACTGTCTTTCTTTTGAATAAAGATACATGTTGCTTTTAGTGCATTCGCTGCTCTATGAGAAGTTGTAAATTACATCCTGCTCTTCCTTAGCTTTATTAAGGAAGCTTCCATGGAAGCCTGCTGCCATCTAACCTAGAAGAGAATGTACTCACGCTCCTCATTTCTTTGGCTAGGTCGCTGACCCGCTGTGGAATAGATGGGAAAGCTATGCTGTCCCAGTAAGCTACTGTTGATAATAAATTATTTCCTACATAAAAAACCAAAAAGATGCTGGTAGATAGAGAGGCAGGAAGAGGTTTATACAAACCATTTGTGGGACTGGAGTTTAAGAAACTTATTTTTTAGTCAGTTTATCATGATTTGTTTTTTACTCGTGCTTTCATGGGAAATTGAGGAGGAGGAAGGAAAAGAATAGTAAATTTTCAGATTCTAATAGTTTTTTCGAAGTGTTTCGTCAAATGGGAGTGGAAAATAATGTCTCAATGAAAAAATATATCGTATATATGAATGAACAAAATAATTATCAAATTGCTATTTATGGTAGGATGTATTCACTTTAAGAGAAAGCATTCTTCAGTGTTGAAACAGCATGTTACATTCTGTTGGTTGTTCTCCACAGGATACTCTTGGAACTGTGCTGAACTTTACTTTTCTGTTAAATATTTTAAACATTCTGCTTGGTGCTCAGGATGAGCAGAATGCCAATTAGAAAGAGTTCTTCAGTGGGAATTTTCAATTTTTTTTTCTCTTTTTGAACCTGTCATTGCCCAAACTTAGCTCCTTTTTGATATAAATAGCTTTTGTTAAAAAATGGTTACATAAAACTGCCAATCGACAGCATTCGGATTCTGATTAAAGAATACACCTGCTCTGCGGGTTTTATTCCTGCCATCTGTTTGAATGGCAGATATTAGTAATGACACGCACTTGTAGATGCTGATTTTTGTTTATGAAAAATTTCCTTCAAAATCAAATGCTTACTTTTTAATTTGTTAAAAGTTACAATTTAAAGGAAGCTTTGTAGTAGCAATGATTAAATTAAGTATGTCAGGCTATGCTCGTATTTGTTTTTACCAGTTGTATGTTTATAGGCGAAGGCATTATTGTACTATGCACTTCTATCATTTGGTAAGATTGTATAGAAAAATTAGCAGATTGAAATATATTGACACAGATTTCTATCATCTGCTTAATGGGGTGACATCTTGGAATGGGTTCCCCAAGTTTTCGATGATACAAAAAAGAACTTAAACCACTCCGGAATGTCTTTCAATATATCTTATTCTAAATTGTTACAGCTTAGAGCTTTAATGGCTTATTAAAGTTCTTGGACATTGGTCACTGCCACAGTAGAAAATTTTGGTATATACTGGACACAGTGCTATGTGACAGAAGCAATTATTTTAACGACAGTAAACAGTTCAGAGACCTCAGTACATCTTAGGAATCCTGATGGAAGTAAAATGGTAAACAGAATGAAATGAGATGAAGGGAGATCAAAAGAACAAAGCTGCCTCAAAATATCTTACAAATACATTAATGAAACTGTTGTTTATTTGCTAAATGGTAGGGGAAGAGATTATCATGATCACATTAGACACAGGAAAATATTTCTTCCAATCATTTGTGCCTATTTTTATTGGCTTTTCCCATATTTTATTGTTTGTCAACACTTCTTTGATTGTGATTTAATATTTGAAGCAGAAGACATCTCTTACCATTTTAATTCGAATTTTTACTGTGGAGTGTGGAGAGGTTGAAACAAAGATGCACTGTTGCATTTTTTTTCTCTCCTATTAAACGGTCATGTTTTATACTTGTTGAAACCAACAGCTATTATTCTCTGAGATCAGTTCGTTCATTTAAAGCCTAAACGCTATCCTAGATTTAATGGTGATCAATTAGTTGTCCGTGTTGTATTTAATTTGCTTGTGTATTTTTTCTCAACTAGATACACAATATTTGATCTTGAATAATATTTATGCAGCTATAGTACCTATTGCTCTATGTTTTCTGGAATGCATATCTAACCAAAATAATTAAAATCAAAAGAAAATAAAGTACTAATAGACCTTCTGAATTCAAATATAACTATCAAAGGGAGACTCATGTTTAAAAGAGTTCTGTTCAGGAGAAAAAAATAATCCCATACTCCAAAGTGAAAATAAATGTATGCGGATATTATATATTACCAACACAAAAGGCTGCTAAACATTCCTCCCCCCATAAATGTGCAGGATCCTAAATATACTTGCTCTGGTAAATCCTCTAGCCGAATGTAAAGGATGCTTAGGAAAAGAGCAAAGAACCAGGGGAAAAAACAGGCAGATTTGAATTTGGTTATAGATTTGCATCTATTCTCAGATTCCTGGGATACTGCAGTTTAGGATCTTCCAGAGCTAGAGGACATGTTTTTCTGTTCCGTAGTCTTGAACAGATTTTTCTGCCATGAATTTAGGCTCATTCTCTTGTGGAATCTATGTATGTTGTTTTATCATCCAGAGCTGCCTATGGTAATGACTTGCTGAGTTTGGCTACACATTGTGTAGAAAAAGGACTAGCTCCCACCCTCCATTATTTAATGATTTCATATAATGGTTTCTAGTTTTGCATTGTGAGCAATAATGAATTGCTTACTTACTTGTTCAGTAATAAAGATGATCAACTTTCCCATATTCAGCATTAAAGATGCTTGAAAAAATAAAATAAAAAAGCTACATTAAGCATACCAAGCTTTGATATGAAAAGGCCTTTATGACATGTAGGTAAATGTAAAGGAAGTATAGTTAATTGTTTTTGAAAAAGCAATTTATCTAGTTTAATATTATTATGGCATTGTTTTTAGACAGAGGTGATCTCAGCAAAAAATGTGCTTAACTTCAAGCTGACAACTGTTATTTATATCAAAATCATACTTGTATTTAAGAGTGGTATCATCTCTCATTGTTCCTGGGAGAAGTGCTGCTTCAGCAGGAGTAGGCAAATGAGAATTTCCACAATTTTGCAAATTACTGTATGTCCACTGAAAGTGATTTTGCTTTTGTTTCTGCTTGCTCTACATGTTGAATTAAATAAATTTTATATTTAGGACAGGATGAGGTCTTGTACCCTGTCAGTTGCAGAGCTCCAGGTGACTGGCGGTAATTTCTGAAGCAGTAGTAACTCGTTTGTCTTTGGTCTGTAACCTTTGTCTCCCCAGCTGCTGCAATCCTCCTAATTTCAGATCTGTATCGACCACCCATCTCTCACAATAAAATCACGGTTTGCCTTTCCCCTTCCAGCTGTGCCTGGACTATAGGTCCTTATGTACTATGCGAAAAATGTTCAGCAGATCTAATTTTTGTTCAGGACTTACATGCTTCTGAAGGAATGCATTAGCTGAAAAAAAAATCCTTGGAAGACAGTACCATGGAATAGGAAGAAAAAATATTTTTGAGAAAACATATCTTAAAAAAGCAACCTGCAAAAATACAAGGAAACCCAAACCAGTCTGTATAAACACCAACAGCTTAGATAACTACCTCCTTCTACATAAAGACTCTAGAGAAATTGACATCCAGGGCTACAGGGGTACTTAGATACCTAACATAGCTAGAATTAGTACATCTCTCACCTCATGAAGTCTTAACTTTTTACAAGTTTTTCCTTAATGTTCTTCTAGGTCAGCTTGTCTCCTCTCTCAAAACTCACAAACATGCCCTTGGAAAGATAACTCCCTTTACAAGGATTTGTGTATTTGAAGTTTTTTGATCCTTATGCTTTCAATCTCACAAAACAGTTATCAGTTTAACGGATAGCTTGGGAAAATGATGTTGCCTTTCAAACCTGTGCTTGTCATTTTTCTGGAAAGACGTGGCGGTGTCTTCCTGAGCAGATTGCGTTCATTTTAAGAATTATAGGCATATGGTGAGCATCCCACGAGCTTTAGCAGCAGAACATATTTACACCAAAAATGTTGGTACTTCATCATAGTCACATAGTTATCTCAGAGACTACTTTCATAAAATAGTTACATTTCAGTATTCATAGTGTTATTACATACAATTTCCATATCCATTATGTTACTATATAATATAGCTTACAAAAAACCCAACAAGAATAAGAGAAATACAGCTTCTTTTTTTTTAATGGATGGGAAGTTTCTAGACATCATTTACAAACACCATTTGGAGAAGACGGTAGTGACATCAAAATATGCTTAATGTATGTGTACAGTTTTAATAACTTACAGTTATATCTCTTAAGGTGGTATTTGTTGCTTAAACATATGTCAACTTCACTTTTAAATGCAGTAGCACCTGGGCTCTAGCTGCTTCTCTGGAAGGGTGAGAGCTTCCTACAGTCCTTTGCCATAGGCACTAGAGGCCTGTCACAGGTTAGTATGGGTATATCAAAGGGTGGTAGATGCCTGTAGTTAGGGCAACTGAATTCCAGCTCAGTAATTAATCTCAAGAACGTTACCTGTAAAGATTTTTTTATTTTTTTCATGTTAATGGTTACAACACAAAAAAAAAACCCTCTCCCATCCTAATTCAGTGTAGGAAAATATGGAATAGTTCAATAAGTTACTCAGTTCTAACAGCTATATTAAGTTACTTGTGTTACACAGATTTTCATAAAGCAGAAAGAGGTTCCTGCATTTATACAGTCACAGTATCTTGTAAATTACCCATAAATGCCTGGGTTCAATTTGAGAAATGTGCATCAGTTTTAACTGTCTCAATTGTTCTTTATAGAATAATGCAATAATTTTGTACTACATTAGTCGCCTGTGTATTCATCCACTGGTTTCTATGTTAAGAGTTTCCAAAGTACCAACCATTAGGATGAAAAACAAGAAGAAAAGGCTTAGGTAAGTCTAGGTTTTTGAAGAGATGTCTAGAGTTTGGTATCGTCAAAATTCTGAGCTACAATATTTGGAATTCTTTTGTGATAGGGACCATCTCTGACTGACTGGGTGATTTAAAGGAATCACTTAAGAGCAGGAATTCAACAGGTAGAACAAACTGCAATAATCTAGTGCTGGGGCAAAGAAGAAACCTTGTAGTGTCAAGATTTGCTGTTGAAATGAATATCAAAAGAAGTAATGGGAAACTTTGTTTCATGACAACTGCTTAGCACAGAACATAGAATTTTTCAAACCATGTCTAGTTGTATAAGCCGTGATTGTTGAGTACACTTTTAGGACCTCTAAAAATAACAACAGCTATTGCTAGGTATGCATGCAGAAGTGGATCATAAGAACATTGAACCTGAAAAGCAGGTACACTGTGTTTCATGATTTCTTGTTTCTATGCCTCCAGTCTCCTTGAAAAGAAAAACAGTGCAGAATTCTTAGATGAGTTGAATCTGACATTGCTGTGCATCCTCCATTCTCCTGAAGTCTAGTTCATGTGAACTACAGAAGTTCAGAAAGACTCTGCAGTTTTATAAGTTCAGAAATTTGTAAAACCACTGCAGAATGCTTTCTCTTTAATTCACCCAGAGCTTTGCAACAGTAATGCAAAGACACTTTGAATCTCAGGACATCAGAATTGAATCACAATTGTGAATCAGACTGTGGTTGATTTCCCTTCTCCTTCATCACCGTGAAAATCTGTGTAACACAAGTAACTTAATATAGCTGTTAGAACTGAGTAACTTATTGAACTATTCCATATTTTCCTACACTGAATTAGGATGGGAGAGGGTTTTTTTTTTTGTGTTGTAACCATTCATCAGTTGCTGAGGAGAGAAGTTACCAGCATCCTTCTGTAATTAGAGCAGTGCTGTTAAGCAGGATACTCTGAAACCCAGAGGTCTCCATCAGTCTCCAGGGACTGTGTTTATGGGAAGGTTTCGCGGACAGTACTGACTGCGTATATTAATATTCTATTCCTTTAACTTTTTCAGAAGATGTGAGACTGAAACACTCATCTTCATTCATTAGTGAGGTGGGCCGTGGAGCTAAATAGAAGAAATGAGGCAAGAACTGTCCCAAAGTTTTTCTAAATGTGAATAAATTTAGAAACAGAAAAATAGTATTAAAACATAAGTATATACGCCAGTATCCTCAACTGTCTGCAATGATGTGAATTAATACACATTCAGTTAAGATGATCATAAACATTCAGTTACCTTTTATTTGAATTTTCTCTTCTTTAGATTCCCCATCGGTGTGACATTTCATAATGTAGGGGAGTTTCAATAAAGTTTAAAATCAAAGTTTGTATAAGTGTGTAAAGCTAGATCCTACAGGATTACCTAAAGACATATAGTTCTTCCTGTCTGGAGTCATGTTCCTCTCACTGTGACTCCAGGTGACAATAGCATATCCCCCATTCAGGAGATAAGAGAAAATGTCTTCCTTTGTATCAAAAGAAAACGTTATAATTAGCATGATTGCCACCACAATTTACTTTGACCCTCTGGCTGGTGGGGATGAAGGCTTGTTCTGTTAGGAGAGGGAATTCTGAGAGTGAGAGAGGGTTATTAACCTTCTCCCTGCCGCTGGCTGTGCGAACCATGCCACCCTCCCCTGACACAACAGCTTCAACTCCTTTTTCCATTTGGGGTGCATCATCTTCACCTTTCCCCTCTGCTGTACAAGGGTCCTTCCAACCTTGTGTCTTGAGCACACCTTGGAAGCTTTGGCACAGCAAACTTTTAATCCTGTAAGCTTATCTCCTCTCAAGTCACTGTAGTGCTGGAAGGCCGCTGGGAGCCTGAGCTGCCACCAGGCTCTCTGCGTGCTGCGCTTGCAGCATTTCTGCCATGCTGCTGGCCTTGGCACACACCATGCCTGGGCCTCTTGGAAATAATTCATTTCTGGACTTGTTATTGTTTTCTTCAAGGGCAGAAGTGTAATTCTGTGCAACAATTGCACTCTTTATGGGTTTTGCTTTCTTTGCCTTTACAATAGTTTAGCAGAGGACGTTTTGAGCTAGTTGTTCTTCATGCTGTGCCGAACCAGGAAGAAGTCAAAGGAAGGTAATGCTTCATTTATGGAATTTGATTGTTTCTACAAAGTATTTGTCATGCTTCTGTTCCAAACTTCCATTTAGCTGAACAAAACTTCTTCTGACATGCCAGTTTTAAGGAAATAGCTTTAATATTCTGCTTATAATTGGTAATCTCTTCTGGTCTTCATTGAAAGTCTATTCCTAACAGCTCATTTGAAGAGACCCTTACATTACACAGGTGGTGCTTTGAAACTGAGAGCAGGAAAACATTCAGATATGCTAGTTAGCATGATAGGAATTAATTTCATTATGTCAGGAAAAAAAACACAGCTTTGAAAAGAATACATTACAAGAGGCATACTTATGAATTCACAAATTGATGAATTATTGATTATGCCTATCAATGCAGAAAACAAATTAAAGATAAGGGAAAAGATTATTTGAAAAGCTGTGTTCATTCAAAATGCATTATAATAATGATATAAATACTTATAGTAAAGCTAAAGTATTTTAAAAAGGCAAGACAATCACACTGGTTCTAATTCATCTTTCCGGCAGTTGTTAAGACAGATGCTATACATGAAAATGCATGATTCTCTTGAAACGCTGAGTGGATATTTGACAGGAGAAAAAGGCTTAATGTTAAACACAAAATACAAGAATATGGGAGTATAAAATTAATTAAAAGTGAGAAGAAGGTGGTTCTTTCTAAACAGGCATGCATGAGAACAGAATGTGTTTGAAGCATTCAGTCCCCAAAGAATTTGGTTATGGAAAGAGACAGGCTATGAACATGTGAAAAGTGCACTCTGAAAGTGATTCAACTATTCAACTCAGTGTGATGATGCCCACTCGGGATTAAGATAATTAGGGGAGAGGAACTACATCAGTCCAAAAAAAACCCGTAACCTATTCTCATCTATTATTTGAAATAACTTCCTAAAGTTCCATCATCATTTTTTTTATTTGTAATAAAGAATTGTAAATGAACTATTTTGAGTATATCTGACGCAACTATATTTTAGTTCTGTATGTTAACTAGAAATGTCATTTATAATTAATGTATTTGGAACAAATCCTACTTTTGAAAATCTTTAAATGCTTTTAAATATGTCCATTTGCTTGCAATGGCTTTCTAAGCAATCTCAAGTAAATTAATTTGAAAGCTTGTGAAAAAGAAAAGGCTTTACTTATTTTATTCGGTATTTTTTTAATTTAATTCTATTTAAGCAGAAGCTGCTAGAGCATATGACAGTTTTAAGGGCGTGAGTATTATAACTATGTACACATCTGTCTGGCATAGACACACATCAAGTTATTATGCATAAAATCCATCTCTTAACTAATTAGCAGTCTCAAAATGTCTCTGAAGTGTAAATGAATTATTAAATGTTGGCCCAAGACGGATGAGGAATGACTGAAGAGAAAGAATTACTTCTTTAGCTATTATGGATGAGGATCAGAAAAAGGAAGATATTTCTACTTAAAAAAAAAAGGGAAAAAAAAAAGGAAAAGCATAGATCAGGTTGATTTGCTG
Organism: Ibidorhyncha struthersii; assembly: GCA_013398815.1. NCBI lineage: Eukaryota > Metazoa > Chordata > Aves > Charadriiformes > Charadriidae > Ibidorhyncha > Ibidorhyncha struthersii. The sequence continues at coordinate 199,783 of VZSZ01001075.1, forward strand.
GATTTCCAGCTGAACTCTCCAAAAGAAGCATACTACATCTGTTTCTTTGACAGTTCTGTCAAAAGGAACGTACGGTTTGACACAGAAATAAAGTTGCAGGATTCTAAGCTAATACTGTAGCAATCAAACTCATTTTTATGTATTTCCTCTTTATAAAATGAACTGGTGGCTTTTGTCAGGTACAAAAAGTCATAAATTGACCCCTATTACTTTTCTTGCTCATTCTGGGGAGAAAAAATAGAAAAAAATCCCATAACTTTGGATTTTGTCTTTGTGTTTGTGCTGTGCAAGGTTGTCCTCCATATTTTATGTTTCTTTGGTCACAGAAGCATATTTTTCTCCATAAAATGCTGAAATTTCTGATATAAAATGACTATCAACTTTTTATTAAATATATGAAATGAAGAGCCAGACTACGGCAAAGAAACAATGTCAGAACAAATTGTGACTTTACTTTTCAAGCCTGATAGCTCACCAAAGGTCATTGTTGGGACCCAATTAGTCTTAAAATGTGCAGTCTTTGAAGTAATGCCACGTGACACCTACACCTGTACTAGTATCTCTGATCAAAAAATGTAAATCTTTTTGTCACCATATATTGGTCACAAATATCTGAACAGCCGGGGATCAGGTTAGGAAAACTAGAGCCCAGATAGAGTTAAGTCTGGCCAGGAACATCAAGGGCAAAGCTTCTACAGGTAGGTCAGTGGTAAAAGGAAAACTAGGGAAGATGTGGACCGTCTCTGTAAGGAAACAGGAGACCTGGTTGCCTGGGTTATGGAGAAGGCTGAGGTACTCAGTGACATTTTTGCCTTGATCTTCACTGTCAAGGGCTCTGGCCACACCACCCAAGTCACAGAAGGCAAAGGCAGGGGCTGGGAGAATGAAGAACGGCCCACTGCATTACGGCATTGCGTAATAGAAAGATGTGTTAGGAGGCATAATTTCAGCATTGTTACAATTTCAGGTAAAGACTATATATTTTAAGATAAAGACTACTGGTTTAAGTGGCACTGCATGTTTCATACGTATTCTTTTTCTTACTGGACTAGCTTGATACTTCACATCGATTGAGTCATTTTATTCATACCCTCTTTAGTCAGCATCCTTGTCCTGTTTCTCAGTACGGCTTTAACATATTATTGGCTTTAAGAGGAAGCACTGGAAAAAGCACAGTTCCTCTAAAGTGATTATTAATTTGTTATACATTATAAGAAATTCAGAGCCGTGATTTTTTTTCAGCTCTTTTCTTACTTACATAGTTAATCTCTGAGAATAAGCCAGAATGTTACAGATACTTCAATGAAAATACTTTAGGAATATTGCTGAGGAAGAAAATGCAATTTTATTTTCATACCAATGTGAAAATTGCAGTTGCTGGAATTATTAGCTAAATGAATCTTGTTTTAAGGAAGAACAAATTTTAGTTTATTTTAATTTCTGATTAATACCAGTTTTTCTGGACACCGGTTTCATGAACCTAGTAAGTCCTCTTGCTTTGACATCATATGGCCTTTATGCTGTTACAAAAAATATAATGCATTGAGATGCTTATTTCATTTTCTAATGCCAGTGTTGTTTCCCCTCTTCAGAATGTTTGCTCCCTCTTAACTCCGCACCTCTGTACAAGCATAGGGTTCATGCATTTTTTTTTCCTGCTGTGAAGTTAGGATTCATCTTCACAGTTTCATTGTGTGGATAACATCTATATCCTTTAGAAAGCATTTATTATTAATGCTGTATTTTAAAACAGGGTACTTGTAATAAAATTAAAGCAGTCTGTTGCCCTCAAAATCAATACATACACTTTTCCTCTTTTCTGCATTATATGTCAGTCTCTTAAAACAAACAAACAAACAAAAACCCCCCCCCCCCCCAAAGACCCAAACCAAAAAATGCGAAAGGAGAGAACCCCCCCCTCCCCTTTCCCACTTTTTAATGCAAAAAATGAAATGGAAGTCAATAAAATATCCTGAAATTTTGACCCTCTCTCATCTTATCTGAAGGCAGTGTTTTCTTAGTAAATCAAATAGACATGCATGTATTTATATATTATTAGCCATTTCTATTTAAACGTTCATGTAAACAGTATGTGAACTATGTTGTTCTTGTTGCATTAAATGTGGATCAGCTGAGGATGCTAGGAAATCATCTTACTTGAATTCCAGACTTGTAGAGAATTTTTATCTATTTAATCTAGAGATACTAGAATTTTAGAGGGGTGTTGATATAAATCATAACTTTTTAATCTTAAGTTAAATTTTCATCTTAATTTGAGAAAAAAAGAAAAAAATCCATTCTAAAATATTTTAACAGCTCTTTAAAGGTACATGAGGCCTCTAAAGAATAATGTAGTAGATGTAAGTCACTCTTATTTCTGATCCGTTCTGTCATAATCTATGTGAATCAGTAATAGTCATCAAATGCCATTTAACCAGCTAAACCGTTAGTTACGAAGAACATTTTCTTAAATGTAAGTGCAGTATAGCTGTCAAAACAATCTTGCTGCTGAACTTAGCTTTGTAAAATAGAACTTTTTTGGTTGGTTAATATATTTTGGTACTTTTTCCATTTTTTCCTTTCTAATAACTCTTGCAAGTAAGTTAAAAGTAGTTTAGTTTGATCTCACATTAGTTAAGTTAAAGACTTTCAGTGCAATCTTTTTTCAAGGTCATACATTCTGGCAAATATTTACCTTCCTTTTATATAATTGAGAATGATAATTATTAAGTATACCGTCACATCATAGTAGATATTTATTTAAAACTTCAAGCACTTATCTAAATTTCAGGGTGCTGCTTTTTTTTAATAATTATATTTGTTTTTTACTTTTTCTTTCTTATCTTATTAACACAAGTTTGATTACCCAGATGCAATTGTTCCCAGCTGGCAGAGATTATAATTTTCTCTTAATTTGACAGAAAATGGTAGACATTATCAGCTAGAAACACCTATGTATTTTCTACTAGCAGTTTAAATGAATTGCTGTCATGAGATTTTTCTACCCCTAAGTGAATAACTGAATACTATGACTTTCAGGAGTGTTAACTGATATTCATATCCGACCAGCCTGTTTTTTCATCCTCTGTCTGGAAAGAAGATATGGGAGCACAGCAATGGAATTTTTTCCCCAGTACAACAGCATAGTTGCTTCTAGAGTGGAGTAGAGTATTTTGTCAGTCCTGGGCAAATTTATAGCCAATTATTGAGTCCAGAAGCACCAACGGACACAATTCCGTATACAGGGTTGTGTTGTCCACATTTTAAGAAGATAGAGTATCTACTTTGGCCTATGGAAATCCTTAATGTACAAGGTGTAAAATCTGTACAAATGACACTGCAGAGAACAAAGTGATTCTGTCTGCATTTATGTCATTTGCATAAACTACTTAGAAGTAGGTAATCAACACTGGCAAAAAAATGGCATAGGTAGTCCTATTACAATAGACACGTTAGACATGTTTTTGCATTTTTCTCCAAAGGAGTTGCATTGAATGCTTTATCTTAGTGGGCTAAGGTGTAGTGTTTGCGGGGGGTTGGGGACAGTGACTAAATCACCCGTGTTCAAACAGCAGAGAAGTCCATACTATTTTGTGTTATATGGCCCATTCCAAAATTATTTTGGCTTTGGACCATTTTAGTTGTATGGGTTTTATTTTGACATCCAAAAATAAATTCTCCACCGTGAGAATTATTTTTTTTTAAGACAGAAGGTGAACTGACAACAGGGAAATCATATCTTGCTCTCCCCACAACCAGACAAACATTGTCATATTTGGGAGCTTCAGGAAAAAATGTAATTTTCTTGTAAATTTTGTGGTCTGAATAATTGGTTCTGTTTTACCTCAAACCAGGACAGTAGGCAGTATAAACACCAAAAGGCAGAAAACCTTCTTTTTTAATTCTCTTAGTTTTTAATGACCAAGGGATTGTAAAATATAAATACAACCTCTATTTAAATTCTAGAATTTATGAGTCAGGATCAGCAATAATAATCTTTTAACAGGACTAGATTATACTTACTGTTACATTAAGGGATTTTTGTCTGTTTTGTTTTTAATTGCATACTAGGATCCTGGATTCTGTAAAGTCTTAGGTAGAATCTTATTTCTTTATACATTTTCATTTCTGAAAGTTGAACGCTTTCTGTGTAGGAGAATGGATTACATTATTTTCTGGCTTATGCGTGATCAGTGGCTGGTAACTTTTGCAGTTCAGAGTCTTTGTTAATGGAAAGAATGCATAAATGAGAAAGATTAAAAATCGATTTCAAATCTTAAACTGAATTTGCATAGGATTACATTAATTGAATTTTGCATTATATTGGAAATTAGAGAAAACATGTTTTGTTTCTGAATTAAAAAAACAACAACAACCCAAACCAAAACCAAAAACCCCTGTGTTAAAAGCAAAGATGTGACACACATGGAACACCAAGGATACCAACGCTTCAAGTAGATTTCAGGATTTGTGTTTATATTTTTTGGTGTTTCTCTTCCTTTCATCATGCATTTTAGGTTTTTATATGACAGTGAAGTACATGGGTACACAGCCATGACCTGCCATAAAGAAAGTAACCAGTAACCTGGTTTAACTGTAGGCTTTGAAAATTATATTTTGTTTAACCCATTCTTTAATCCGGCTCTCATTTTATTTATAATTGTTTCTTGTTTAGCCGTCTTCTGCACTTCCAAAACTGATTTTAATATTTATAAACTTTTTAATATCTCCATTTACATTCAAGAAAAATTCTTCATCAGACTCCTGATGTGTTTGACAGGATTTTAAAACAGCTGATTTTGAAGTTTTTATAGTATTATATTAAACTGTGCAACGTACATATATGAAAACATGCCAAACTAAAAAAGCAAACCTAATAAGACTGTGTTTTTTTAAAAGAAATAAATCAATGGAAGGGAAGGAGATCATAATGGGACTAAGGGATTTTGTTTATATCGAGCGTTCTCAAAAATCACCTAAAACTAGATTTTATACATTGAAGCGTTTCTCACTTCAAGAGATTGCCTCACAAATTTCACAAGTGGTCTTTGGGATTAACCTGTTCTGTGTAAGTGTCGAAAATTGTGTCTGATGGAGGCTTTCGGTTGACTTCTCATAGAGGAGAAGAAAATATTTTATAGAATAATTAAGAAAAGAGGCATCTATAGTTCAGTCTAAGTCTTATCTCACAGTTTCTGCATTTACACAGTAGAGCGCAGCCAGACTTGGGCATTACAAGCACGAGTCACATGCCTCAAGCTAGAAGATGGACAATGAGCTGGAAAAAACCCCACCTTTTTTTGAAAGAAATACTGAGGCAGTACTGTCAGTTGACAGTATAGTTGCCCTGAGATCCATGGCTAGCAGCTATGAGAACCGGTGTTCTTGCAGGGTTCAGCTTCACCCTGGTGCCAAACCCTGGGACCCCCAGAGCAGTCACAGGCACGAGTGCTGCTGCCGCTTGCTCGTGCAGCGCGGGCAGTGCAGATGGCTACTGCCAGCCCTTCCTGCTGCTGGTTTATCCCTTACCCCTTCCCTTTTAGGTGGCTTGCCTCATTTCTCCATCTGTTTTATCTATAAAGCTTTGGACTCTTCAGGAGAAGATGGCATACGTTCAGTACAAACCTGAACCGTGGAGCGAAGAAGCCGTGTTGTCTGGGTGTCAGCGTACGCATTTGGAACCTACTGCTTAGGGTCTGGGAGCATCTTTAGTCACAGCTCAAAGACCTCCTTCCCAAGTTTGGCTTTCTTTGTGTTTTCTCTTATGGAATCATGGCAGAGAAAACTCTGTCAGACAGCTGATATTTCAAATGGAGCCTTCTTCTAAGCCCCACAATTTGAGTATCTTCTAGAGAGCATAAATATTCACACAGTTACTTTTACTAAAATTTCTATAATAACTATTTAGTCAATGTATTCAATTTTCCACTCCGAACCTCTCCAAACACACAAAATGCAAACTTTCAACTTCAGTTTTTAAAATTTAAACTTTTATTTGCCGGTACTTACATATACTAACTTCATTGGTCTCAAAATATGAATGCACCTAAAGCATATCACGTTGTTAGGAGATAGTGTAAAAAAGACACACAGGTTACATTAAAAATGGAAGAGTTCAAACTTCATTAAAAGGAAAGGAAAAGGGGGGGACAAAAAAAACCCCAAACCAAAGCCAAAACCTTTTAAACAAGAAAACAGCAAATGCTTAGGAGTAACAATCTCTGCTTTTTTTCTGCATCTTTGTTTTTTAGCCACAGCAAAAATGATAAGGTTCAAATAAAATCTCTTGAAGTCCCCCATCAGCTGCTTGCTTTCCCCCTCCAGCCCACACAGCTAAAGTGCTATGGATCAGCGATCTGCTAACCTGGGTTTACTTTCAGTAGGGAACTAAACCAACCACTCCCCTGCAGCAATCTAATGACTTAAATTATTGATCTCTGCATTCAGGTCGGGAGTAAACTAGACCCTCAGCAACTCATGCTCATGTGAGAAATTAGTTTATCTTTGGCTTTCTTCAGCAGACCCTGCCTCTGTCTGCAATCACCACTGAAACAGTGAGGCTGGTCTCAATTTAGATCATTCAGCTGAAAGTATGCTTCCCTGAGAATGTATGAATTACACCAGGAACAAGGAAGCTACAGTAAAAGAAAATAATCAAGAAAAAGAGCGATACCTGAAATAGTAAAAAAAACAAGTAACAACAACAACAACAACAAAACTCCACCCGTGTACGTATTTTCAGAACTTATTCTATGAAAATTTTATACAACAGCTACACGAAAAATGGTTAGAGTCATTTCGTGGCTCATGGATATTTCCCATTGGAAATAATATAGTGGATATGAATAGGTTTATGTGCCATAGCAGTACCACTTCTATCTTCAGTGGGAATTTATGATACAGCTGTTAAGCCTCAGACTCCTTGCAAATTTCCCTGTGAAAGAAGGATTATTTTATGTGGTGTAAGTTATTTCATCCCAATACAAGCAACACCGTATTTGGTAATTTAGTCTGTGTAGCCCTGCACAAAATCTTTAAAAATGTTTACAGTGCAATCTTATTGGCAAATTTATGTGTCTTCTCAACCAGCTGTAAAGTTCTTGGAAGCAGAGTAATGACTGGAGAGGTATCACCCCCAAAGAAAAAGAAATTTGCTGATTAATTGGTTTGTCTCAGTGTAACCATTTCAGTACCAGGGGAAAAATCAGCTTGCTGCAAGAAAGAAGTTCTTTCACACCAATGCTTAAATGTGATACTACATTCGGATCATCTCTCTGAGTAGGAATTCCAGTAGAGCAGATTTTAAAATTACTAATTTTTTTTTTTTTCCTGGATAAAAATCTGTTAAGTTTTGATCTCATGAGGGCTAATCTTCAGATGCTGTGAAATCTGCTTATTCTTATGACTTTGGCAGAGCTATAAGGATGTACATCAGTTCAGGATCTTGTTCTGTTCCCCATCTGTATTTTGACCAACTCAAGTGAGAAATAAATCCTTGCTGAAGAGGCAAGCAATTCCCTTTTACTCCTCTCTTGATTTGGATAAGATCTGGCACGTTGAAGAATTTATTAGATTAGTGATGTCCTTTGGTTCTTTTTGTCTGTATGGCAAGCAAGCCTTCATTTCCCCTCTTTTTTTTTTTTTTTTTTTTATAAAGAATCTCTGCACATATTACTAGATTAAATTTAACCTAAGATGAATATTTTCCTGCCGGTGTTGTCTGTTGTTAAACAGCTGTTTGAAAACAGAAAAATCCTTGTCCAACCTTCAACTTAGGAAATAGGAAATAGTGCATAAAGAATTGGATCAAGCAGAAAGCCTCCTTTGACAACAAATTATTCCTAATTGCAAGAGTCTTAGAAAAAGATTTTCCACATTGCAAAATATTTTGGCAGTTAAGAATATTGTTGTTGGTCAAAATCAAATAACAAAGTAACCTTTATAGTTCAGGAGTTCAGGAGGTAAAATTATAGACAGTATGTTTAAATACAAAATAATCTGCTTTTCAAGGGGAGTAGACAGTAAATGTTTATATAGTCCCCCAGAAAAGAAAAAAAATGGTTGCAGAGCTTTATTTTGCAGCATTTATTTAAACTTCATTCAGTTGCTTAAAGGCAGATGCCATGTAAGATGGCTTAAGGTAGCCAAGAGATCTGCACGGGGTTGGCAGACATGACATAAGACCTGTGGGAGGCCTGACGCTCTCTGGATCAACAGCTGGACAACAGGCAGGATACCCCGGCTCTCTTGTACAGCACAGGACACCTGTGTTTCAGCATGGGAGACCTGTGTTTGGGCAACAGAAGGACTCCCGGAATAACTCAACAAGTCTGTTGTGACTCCCTTTTTTCACTATTATTATTATTATTATCATCATCTGTTATTATTATTTTCATTATAAACTTTTAAAAGTTGTAAGTCATCGAATGAGGAGAGAGCCTTTATTGAATGCTCTACAATTTAATTCCCACATATCAAATAATGTTTTGTGTGGTTTTTGTGAGTACTGATTTTAACATTCATTTTAACATGTCATTCTGACATTCACTTCCATGTAGTCCCAGTTAATTTTTAAAAAGGTTTTGATGTCATTGCTTTTCTCAGAAAACAGGGCTATAGACCGAGCTATTTTGATAAAGGAAAACACACAATGGAAAACAGTACTATCAGGACAGAAAGGCAGACCAAATAGCATACCAAAACTGCATGAGCAGATAATATTTCTCCCTGTGATGCGGATGACTTACTCATTTGCAAAAGTGGGATCAGTCCTAAGATGTGCTCTTCTGCTATCACACAGCAGTTCAAGAATACCTCTGTGAAGATACAGTTTTTCAAAAAGTCCTAATCCACTTTACAAATTTGAGTTTTGCAAGCAATTTTCATGTTGCCTGAATGATTTTGTTCATTCCTTAATCGACAGTGTGAAAACCAAACTATTGTTTTTGCAAGTGAGAGATAGGCTGAATAATATTTTCATATTACCTAATACTTTCAGTGTCCTAGAAAGCATTATAAATGTGCCTGGCAGTTAAAAGTCATATGAAAAGTATATATTTACATGAGAAGTGACACATCATCTGAATTAGCTGTAGTGGAGCAAGAACAATAAGCAAAAAGTAGATAGCTGACTGTCAGAGCAGTTTTTCAACACATGAAAATAGGGCTATTGCAAAGGGAGGTACATGAATTATAGTTGCTTGATGACCTGTAATTGGGTTTGGACAAATATTTTGAAGGCAGTCATATTTTAAATATTGAGTACTATCTGTCTCCTGTAAGAGAGGTTCTACTACAATCCAGCTATTCTTTTCTCAAAGCTTTGTAATGTTCCCTCCCCCCCCAAGTAATATAGTACTTACTAGTTTAAATGCATTTTTCAGTTCCAGAAAGCATAATTGATATGAAAGTTTGGTCTTTTTTTTTCCCTAAAACCTTTTCTTCTAAGGCATTCTTCTCCTTCTTACAACTGTCATTTGTTTCTCATGTAAAATTGAAATATTCTTTGACTTTTCCCTTTATATCATATTAAAATATTGATGAAATAGCCTTCTCTGGAAGGCTGATATTTCTTCTTGTAATAATTTTAACTTTTCATGTAAAATAAAAACTTACTGTGTCCTTCCTTAGTATTTTATTATTTTTCAGAAGAGAGAAATAAGGCTTATGTCTGGTTTAAAGCAACACTGCTCAGTACATGCATTATGAACTTTCTAATTTGTTTTAAAATAAGACAAGTAATACTAAATGATTCCTTCCGCTGGATATATGTATCTGTGTGTCTAGGTGCAAACATATGTCTTCATGTGAGAGACAGCAGGTATGTGCATCGTTTTAGGTACTATCTATGTCCTGATATCCGCTGACAGTTTTGGTGATTCTTTATTCAGCATGTCCAGTCAAATAACAAGGGAAATTAATTAACCAGCTAACTATAGAGATTAATTATAACAGTGAATAGGGAAGAAAAATAATGGAAAGCTATATTTTTTATTCTTTAATTACTGCTTTGCACCCTGTACCATTCATCTAATAAGCATTTTTATTTTCTATTTTAACTTCAACTGTAACATTTTTGCAGAAAGTGTTTTCAGATTGCTTTATGCGCAGCCATTGATGTCCCCCTGTAGTTCTCTCCTTCCTGCCTGAGCAGGGAGATTCCAGGAAAATGTTTCACTTTTAAGTTTTTCCTGCAAAAGCCTTCACTTTGCTTAGTACCCAGGCGCAGGAGCTTCAGTTTTCAGGTGTCTCTTGCAGGTATTTTTTTTACTTTGGTTTGACTTGGTTTTATTTTATTTTATATACTGAAATATTTTCCAGATTACTTTAGAATAAATTCTCTGATAAATGATCAGTTCTGCTTATTGAAATGTAAAACATTTGAGTAGAAAACATAACAGATTCCTCATGCAGAATGGAAAAATGGGGGGAATAAATTTTTGTCTCTGTTCAAAAACACATTTAGAAAGTTCATGTGCAAGTCTGGAGAAGTATAGAAGAGTGGTGAGTTGTCTGAGCATCAGTCCCAGGAAGCCACTGGGACAGACAATGAACTAAAGATACAGTCCCAAGGGAATGCCTGAGACTATCCATCCCTTGATGATTTATATTTCAAAAAAAGGATATTCTATGCCTGGTTGGCATATTTGGTCAACTTAGTGCAAACAACCTGTGAACAAGAGTGTGTATGCGTGTAAATGTTTAGGAAAATGTGCCACCTCCTTTTTTTTTTTTTTTTTTTTAATTTAAAAATGCCTTCCATTTTAATGTCATAGCACTAACGAAAACAACTTGCACTTCTTTCTACAGACATAATAGAGAAACTTACCCAAACCTTTCTGCCTGATGGCTCTCTTCTGATCTTACTAGTTTTTTTGATTGATAACAGTGCCATTTCTTAGCCTCATATCTTAGTTTCATTAACTGTTACTTTACTCTTGATTCTTATCTTATTTAAAGGATTATATCCTTACCATCATCAACTTACATATCAATACTCCCTCTTTCACTTTGGCCTTAGAAGCACCAGTGCCAAGAACTGAATGGATTTCTTCTGTCTTTAGCTTTCATACACACCTCAGATCTCCATCGTATGGAGTTACAACTGTCGTCAGGAAAATGATTTGGAGAACCCCGTAAAGCGGTGTCCAGCAATGATTTCATAGGAATTATTCTTGAACGAGGTCTTCCTGAGCTTTATTGTTGTTTTCAAAGTGGATTGTGTTCGTAACTGAGGGGATCATCACAAGCAGAAATGTTATTTGGGCATGAGGGCAGAGTCTTCTCTCCCGTCTATTCCATCTGCCTGGCAAAGGGTGGAAAAGATGTGTCTCGTAAAGCCCCTGTTGATTATGTTTTTTTTTCTTCTTGACCAAGGTGGTTGATAGCCTGATAATAGTTCTGTGATCTGGTTTCTAAAATTGATCTCTCCCCTTCACCCCACCAGCCTTTCTGTTTCCTGTCACACCCCCCCACATCACCCCAAACCCTGGAGCTGACACAAGAAAATCCTGTCACTGAAGAAATTCAGTTTTCAAAAAAAAGACCGTCTCAGACTGCGAGGCCAGTGAAGTCCACCTGCTTCCTCAGCCTGCAGAAAGGCTGTAGCAATGATAGGAAGGAAACCTTGTTCCATGGCTCTGTCAGCTGTGACAAGGGAGGGCTCATTGACGGTTTGACGGGTCTTGAAGTAGCTGATACATTCGGTGCAGGTCAGTTCCAGATCAGTTCCTGAGGAACAGCCACGTCTTGATGGAGGAGCCTGAAAGAATTTAGCTCAAGAAATCAACCAGAACGACTTTTCAACCTAGGGGAAAAAAACGCCAAAAACTATTGAGAACACTCCCAGGAGTGCTGTTGATTATTTCAGAAATATCAAGGAATGATAAAACTAAGTGAGCTTCCACTTTTTGAAGGCAGTTCAAAACTATACTGGTACTTAAGAATTTGGGGAATGGATTTATTAGGTAAATTGAAAAGTAAACATAATGCTATGTGTTAAATAGGAGGAAAGCTTTATCAGCTCCTTCAAGACTGGGACAGTATCTATAATTAATGGGTAATTAATAGACATAATTTTTAACCATTGTGGAAAAGTGAATTCAAGTGAGTGAATAAAGTGAATTTAAAATTGTGTCTCCAACAAAGCAAATGAATCAGTCTTTGTAGCTTAACCCTAGGCTTCAGATTGATGCAATGCTAAACAGAGATTCCAGCTGTGGGAAGCTTTCAGTGAATACATTTTCTTTAAATTGTGATCCTATATGATCTCCCAGTAAACTGTAATGAGATTAGATTCAATTATCAATTATTTGGACAAAATTATGACCTTTATCGGTTGTCTGCATAGCATTTTTTTTCTTAAAGTGAGCAGACCTATAGGAAACGGGGTAATTTTGGTGCCAGCATTCCAGTAGTGCTGCAGTCTGTCTTGCTGTGCGTAGTAGTGAGCTTGAAGAGGTTAACATGAAAAACAAATCACTGTGCTTTTCTGTAGTCTTCATTAATGATGTACTTCACCAGAAAAAGAAAAAGACAACAAATGGGAATGGAAATTGCTTTGCAGGCTGAATTGGTATTCTGCTGTGCACAGTGTGTTTTACTCACTGGCAGCAAGATGACTTGTTTTTTCCAATTTTTGACGGTAAAGGGTCAGGAAACAGTATTAACTAAGGCAAGCGATTAGAAAGAATTAAATTGAAAACTTTTCTCTGCCCAGCAGAAGTCAGCTTTGAAACCAACTTATATTGCTTAAGAGTGATTTATCATCTCACTCTTAAGAGATTTCCTCCTCTCCCCACCCTCCGATGATAAACCCCAAGTGCCACATAGACAAAAGATATTAGTTGATCCTCGAAGTTCTTGCCTTTTGTTAAGGTAGGAAGATATTTCTTGAAGCACGTTTGAGGATGGTTCAGGTGTTTATTTCATATGTGCTATAACCCTTGCTCTAGCCCTTGTAGTTTTTAAGGAATGGATTTAGATATGTTTTTATTTTTTTTTCTGAGCTCTACATTATCTAACAACTCACTGATCTGAAGAGTATTTTGGGAAGTCAATATTGGCAGTGGATAGAGCAAAACAGAAACATTGGCATTCCAATTACTTTACTGTTTCTTTTCTGTCCTCAGAAAATATAGCTGACAATACTTGGTATCAGAGATTTCTAAGTTTCCAGTGTCCTGGATCCTCCTTAATGGCAGTGTTTTTAGAAAAACTCTAGGAAGCTTCATCATATAATTTTTCAGGAAAACTCACTTTTTTTTTATTTGTCTGGTTATGGTGTAAAATCAACTGATTTACACTAGGTCTTCTAAACTTTTCCATTCTTGCATAGTGAACAGCAAGATTGTTAAGAAGTATTGAATTAATTTCAATGGGACCTTTTGAATTCTTTATATTAAGGGCTGTATTTTGTGGTAATTTCACCTTTACAAATTACAATATTCTGATTTCTCTGTTTTCTAGGAAGATTATATTATAGCAATTACTGGTTTTCATTTCTTTGTCATGATTCCATTCTTTAGGTCATGGAGGGAGAAAGAATATTTTTTACCTCTTCCTTGTGTTAAGATTTAGTTTTAGTATATACTGAGGTGGAAAAATGATTTCTGTATCAACTTTTCTAAATTTCGGTATTGAAACACCTGGGTTATTTTAAAAACATTGACCACTATCTGTATCTGTGTTAATGATTTTATTTACACCACCACCACCACCAACACCCTCCCCCCCATGAACACACATTTTGCAACAATAAAGCATAAAAGTAAGGCAAAAGGTTTGGAAAAACTGCATGTTTAAAGAGGCGATCCTATCGGTTTCAAGAACATAAAACTACAAAGAACTGCTTGTGCTGTGAAATACCATCTTTTCTGTAACCACGGGAACTAGAAATGTACAGTATTCCCCTTCATGCATTTGGCTGGAGGGGGTGTCACGGCAGGTAAAGAGTATATAATTACTAATGTACATTTATTGTTATTTTAGATTAAAACATATTGTTAATGTTTAGTTCACAGCAGTCCTGAAAACATCTACTTCCCTAGTGACTTTGCAAATCAAAGTTTCCTTTTATGAGACCTAAAATCAAATTTTTAAGCAGGATTTAAGGGAGGCATTTTCTTACCATGATTAAAAAACAAAATCAAGTTATCCATAATTGTGTACTTGTTTTGAAAAAATAGCCTGTCCGCTTACTGAGGATTATAGGGATACTTTCTGTTTAGAAAGCATATTACTGTGAAAATGTTTATGTACTTTCAAAACTTACATCTATTAATTACTGAAGATACTTTTTTCCTCATTAGTTTTCCTCTATAATTGACCAGAACTTGAACTGAATAGATGATTTTATGAAAACTTGGTCAAGGAAACCTTTTTACAATCTGTGTGCTGTGTATAACACTCTGTATAACAATGCATAAAATTACTTATGCGTTCTTTAGAAAATAAGATATTAATTTGCCAGCTTCTCTTTTAGTGTTTTTTGGCACAGATTGGTCTTAAAAAAATTAGAAACTTGAACCATTTTACTGGCTCATCTATTTATCAACATGTTGCTATTAAAAATTCAAACCAACTTGCAGTAGACAGTGCAACTCTGGTATTGCAGTTATAATATGGAGTAAATGACTACAGATTTTATCCTGTATTGATGTGGAAAAGGTTAATTCCCCTTTTCCTCCAGATTTCTTTGGCTTTTCTTTCTGGACAGCTCATAGCTACCACTCCACATCTTTTTAAGATAAATATGTAATGATCATGATATTATCTTTCATTTCTTAGTGCCATTTATTTAGTATTTCCTGGTTTGGTTATATTTTAATACATTGTAGTAGCTGCAAATATTTAAATATCCTCTCGTTTTTAGTCTAATGGTTTAAAGTTAGGCAAAGTTTTCAATTCAGAAAAATATAAAGTATTCCTCTAAAGTAGTAGCAGTTTATTTGCCTTTAATTTCATACACTCCTGTGTGATTATAGAAACAAAGCAAATTTTCCTTCATAGATATCGTTTATGGTACATCTATGCATATGTGTGTGATATTGAACATAAAGTAAATCACATGATTTTTTTTCTTAAATTTTTTCTTTTCTGTTGTTTTGTCACATGAAAAAGTAACTTTGTTTCAATGTCTATTCTCCCTACCTACTACTCTCCGTTCCTCAGTAAGGTAATTTTATACTTCAAGAATATCAGTGAAGGTCTAGTCCATAAACTCTAAATTAAAGCAAAAGTACTTGTTTATGTAAGTCGTTACACAGAATTAGCTTATAGGAGGGTTTTAGAGTCAATTCATCGTTATTCATTAAATATTTTGATACCCTTAGGTAAGGGGACTTGCGAAATTCAAAACCAATGACTTATAGATATTTATTAATAGTTTCTTGCTTTGCAGTTGCTTTGTGGAATTTTCTAAAGATAACACCTCTTTAACTAAATACTAAGTTCTAACGTAGTTTGCATGGTAGGACAAAAAAACTTTCAGATCTTCATCAGACTTTTTATCTCTGTTATACTTTCTTTAAGAGATGTGGTTGTTTATAGGACTATTTTTATAGATTAGGACTGTACAATGGATTAATTAGAAAAGTCTTGGGGGTGAACGAGAATGAATCAATTTTTATGGGAGATAAGAGGAAATAGATTTTCATTTTGAAGACAAGGTATCTCTTTTTGAAAAAAAGAAACCCCTAGCTTCTGCTATAAGTCTGCCCATTGTGTTTTCATTTATGTTTTCTTCCTAGAAAGTTGTTAAGGCAGAAATTGTTGGCTTTGGGGTTTTCATTGTGGCTCCCCCCCACCACCACCACTGTATTATAGAATTTAAATGTTTGGGGGTTGTTTGAATATCTTATGGTTAGTAGAGAAGTTTCTATGTTTTAATGTAGAAAAAAATAATTCCTTCTCCCACCTGTCCCCTGACACAAACACAGGCATTTGGCCGTTCTTTGAGAAATAGTCTTGAATGTGGAAATGAGTAGGGAGCTTCGTCTTCTAACTTCTCTTTTATCACAAAATATAACCTGTAATTGATTTTATCTAAAAACAGCATTGCAAGTAACCCATGTCACCTTATGGATAAGGTCCGCCGCTCCACCTCATAGCGGACCTTATTGCTACCAATGAAAGCGTGACTTGCTTTACTCAGTATTTATACTTTGTAGTCACATTCAGTGTTACTTACTAATGAGTTCCTAAGCATCTTACAAGCACAAATATATAAAGATAAATAGATAGAGGAATTAAAATTAGTTAACACTAAATTCCATTTGAATGGTTTCCACATGTTAAAATTAGAACCAAATGGTGAAATAAATTCAGCAGAGTCCTTCTAGGGTATTACATCTTGCAATTAAACAATGAGATTTGTTACGACTTGCAAATGTAATTGATTTTCTTTTAGTATCGCATATTAAGGAGTTTCCTATTATATTGCATTTATTAATAAGCATTTGACACATTTCTAATAAGAAGCTGCATCCTTTAGCCAGATGTTACCCTCAGTATGTATGATTAAACAAATTATCTCTAAATAGGAAAAGCAATACAAGGTTCAAAAGAGAACGCTGGACACAAATTTGCTAGATTTCACCCTCTGTCTCTCGAGACCCTTAATGACTGTTCTCAGACACTTAAGCCATTTCTTCTTCTGTGTTGCCCTATTTATAAAAAAAAAAAATAAAAATCACCTTGCAAGGTCTATGCAGACATGCAATTTAAACTTGGGATTATATTTTTCTTATCCCACATTTTAGAATTTAATAGAATTATCTGCTGAGTGCTTTCCTGAGAAAATTAAATTCTGGGAAGGCTTCCAGTTCTCTCACCCTTTACTTGTGGTGGCTACCACTATTGGGAAGAAGATAACTTTACTAATTTTATGCCAGTCTTGGCAAGCTTCCATTAGTTCTAAAGGAGTCATGAGATTCTTGTGGATACACGAGCTATTTTCCACTTCTCTTTGTAGTCTTTTTCTCTCTTGATCCTTCTTCCTTCTTTCTTCCCTTTCCCTTTCCCTTTCCCTTTCCCTTTCCCTTTCCCTTTCCCTTTCCCTTTCCCTTTCCCTTTCCCTTTCC
>VZSZ01001075.1:217449-244534 GCA_013398815.1 Ibidorhyncha struthersii
TCCCTTTCCCTTTCCGTTCTTTCCTTTTCCCTTTCCTTTTCCTTTTCTCTCCTTCCTTCCTTCCTGCCTCCCTCCCTCCCTCTGCATCTCTCATTTTCTTGTTCTTCTTAAGTATTTTTTCAGCATAGTGTTATATATTCCCTACAAACAACACTTTCTTCTTGTGGTCAGGCATTCTTGTTTTCCAGAAGTTTTAATACATGTGAGTTTGGTTTCATTCATACTGCCTGTATTCTCCACCAATGTTTGTTATTAATAAAAGAAAGTTATAGTAATGCCTTTCTATGTACTGTATTTGTCATCAACATTGTAAGTTGTATCAGGCAGTGTTGAAGATAGAGAGGTAGAGAAATTGGTTTTGTAATGAGCTCATAGAATTTCTGTGATAAAGTTGAATTTTGAATTCATATTTTTCTTCTAGTATATTGTGATTGGAACATACAGAACTGAATATTGAAGCCATCATCATTTAATTTTTATTCTGCCTCTTCTCCAGCATGATCTGCAGGACTTTCACATCATCTAAATCAGACTGAGGTCTAAACAGGAATGTGAAAGAATTTCTTAGCCAATAAAGTATCTTTTTTTGTTGTTGTCGTCATTTAAAAGTTTCTTGTCATTAGAGATAGAAAGAAAATTATTCCCAGTCTTTAACATATTTTGACTTGACAGCTCACAAAGACAGAACAATGTGTCATTTCAAACATATACAGACTTTCAGGAAAGCCTAATGAAAAAAGTAACTATTTATTTCAAAAGGAAACCTGGTAGATTTTGGAAAAAGCTTCTCCATGGTGTCTGTTTCAGACAAGATAATGTATAATATTATTTTAGATAATTTGGGAAATTTTATTTGTTTCATGATTCAAATATAACAGCTTGACAAACTGTTTTTGCTGATCCATTTTCTTATCCTTTTAAAATTACTTCAATGACTTGGAAATCAACATACTATATTACTTTGGAGCAGAAATTGTAGCTTCAGGAAACTTCTCAGAGAAGTAATCTGTAGCTGGAGGTGGAGGTTTTCTTCAAAAAACAGACCTGGGGCATTAAGGTGATAAAGCAGCTGAAACACAAAAGATTAAAATTACCCTAATTTTAAAGTAAACATCCACAGTAGGAAAGTTGTTTTATCTAGTGTACTGAGAAAGAAAGAAAGATATTTAATGCGTCTGGATGAATGTGATTACACTGTATCACCTGCTGGTCACAAAGACAGAGTTCAACAGATAATTAATATGTAGCAGGAATGTAAAATGAGCTTTTGGAACTGTATTTAAGGGGGTGGGAGACTAGTTAACACAGAAGTGACAAACGCGTGGATTGCGGTTAGTTTGAAACAGAATGCAAATGAATTTAAGTCTCTTTCTTTAAACTTTCTCAAATATACTTGAACATGGGATTCACTCAATAATAGTAATAATATTTATAGTACTAGTGCTGTAAGAAGAATAAGGTAAATTTAACTAATTTTTTTCAGGATGTGTCCCCCTCTCTTCTGGGTAGCTTTATTAACATGCGACAGTGGCTTTATACTTGCAGTAAAGTAAGCTCTGTCTCCTTAGAGTTGTCAGCTACTCACTTTATCTTACCAAAGAGCTTCTGTTTCTGTCTTCAAACTTGTCATCATACCAAGCACTCTCTTAATATTTACAGATTTCTTCATACATCACCAAAATGTTTGCCCTAAGTGGAGCACAGGTCTATAATGCTGTAGGGAGGTGACAAAAAAAAACAGAAATAATGTAGACAAACAATGCATTTTTATGTTACTCTTTTTGTCAGGTGGAAAACAGAGCTGCCAAAATGAAATATAAATTATTTTCTAAACTTACAGTGTACAAAAAACTTCCTGCAGATAATCTCACAAATAAAGGTGATTCATGTATATTTTTTAACACCCTCAGGAAAAAGCATCGCACAGACATCCTTCTCGAAGGAAAAGTGCAGCACTGCTTAATGAGACTTTTGAACACAGACACAACATTAAAATAAAATAGAAAGACTGTTAACATTCCCTATTTTACCTCAGAGACGGAATAATGTGACATTTTAAGCCATCATCAAATGCACATTTTCTGCTTGACAGCTGGAGATACCCGATTGCTTAGGGTTGGTGAGGCGCTTTTGGGAATGATTTGTCTGAAGGTAGGAGTTGAATTCATCGCAGCGAAGGGGAGGTTGTGGCAGGGGAGATGGAGGGGTTGCTCGGCTGCGTACCGCAAAAGCGACTGCAAGACACGGGGAGAACTAGGGGTCAGCTGGGGCAAGCAATCATTGCTCAGAAAGTTAAAGGAGGAAGGAACAAATACCAGTGATGGTAAAATTCATGCGCCGTCAAAAGTTGGTGCAAAAAGAACAGATGAAAAGTTGGTTGCTGTCACTGGAAGTTCTAAAATATTCAAATGATGTGATTTCTGTAGATATTTACAGTAACAAATGAAATGTTTTAACATTCCAGCATCAAATTACAGGGCTTGTTTGTGGAAGCGAATTATGTCTTATAATTGTGTTTTGGTTCAGTGTTTGCATACGCTTTCTAACAAGAGTCAAATGCATAGGAAAGGTCTGTAGTCTTGGGCAGCAGAGCAGATAAAACCCTTTTGATCTATTGTTTAGCTGATTCTCTTGAAACCTAACTTATTTTCTCCTTCAGGGTCCACTGTGGTTTCCAGTAACTCTTACATTTGTAAATTTTCTCCCCTTTGGGGGTCAATAAAAATTTTTTGAGGAGAGTTACAGGAAAATGTTTTCATTTCAGTGTCCTCAGTCACACCCAGGCAGAGTTCCCTGAAATAATCTTCTGCTTCTGGCCTATTGCTGTGATTTTGTCTGCAATGGCAAATTATCCATCATTACAAATGACTTTCTTTAAATTGTCATATGAATAATTTTATTTGTGGCATTGAAAAAAGATAGGTTATAATGTGTAAGTTAAAACCTAGTTTTGTCACAGATTAACGTTTGTCACTGATCTTGTGCCAGAGTTGCTTTTGTTGCTGTTTTTCCATATTATATAGCCACAATACATTATGCGGTTACTGACTGCAAATGGTGTAAGATAAAGATGAAGCATAGCTGCTTCTGCTTCTACAAAACTTAAATATTTGCACCAAATGCAAATTGTCGATAGATTCAGCAAAAATAATTTAGTACATAATTAATTCACTGTAATTAACTGGCTACTAGCCAATGATGAAAGCAAGAGATGAGATAGCTTACAATGTTTCAATTTTATTTTATTTGAGTTAATAACTGTAATAAACAAGCATTTTATAGATCAGTTTAGGACTCAAAATCCTGCCTTTACTTTTGGTGCCTGGCAGCCTAACAAGGGATTCATAAGATTGCCTCCTTTCTGCAAGAATGTAGGAACTCCACTGGCACTTCTGTCTATGCACTTCCAAAACATGGAACTTTTCAAGTCTTGCATGTAACAGTTTTGATGTAATTATATTCCTCTACTCCCTGAACATGTGCTCCCTTGAGAGCTAACTTTATGCAGGACTCTAATTGGCAATAATGGAGCTGGATTAGTTAAATGGTCAAGTGAATCATCACATACTCTTGATATTCTCTGTTGACTGGCACCAGAAACTGGTGCTGGCAAACACAGTCCTGATGATAAAGCATGAAATAAGAAAGTCTGGAAATGTAGTTATCCATTCATGACCCTGAACTGGCTGTTCTTGTCTCTGAAGCAGGAGATCATTGCATATATGTTATCCTTTGTATTGTGGTGTTTTCTGGAAGCTGCAGTCATGAAATTGCAAAAGTGCTTAAATGATCAAAGATTTCATAGCAGCAAAAAAAATTAGATTTGTTTACTGTGAGACAGAATAGAGACCAGCTGAGAAACTGGGATATTTCCATGCTTCATCTAACAGTGGGTGGCATGGGATGAGGATATGCCTTGCAACTAACTCATCTCCTGTACCAGCTACCTCTGTCCT
Source organism: Ibidorhyncha struthersii (assembly GCA_013398815.1). NCBI lineage: Eukaryota > Metazoa > Chordata > Aves > Charadriiformes > Charadriidae > Ibidorhyncha > Ibidorhyncha struthersii. The sequence goes on from VZSZ01001075.1 coordinate 221,406, forward strand.
TTGCCTTAGTAGATGCTTCGGCAGCAGTGGTTTCTAATCTGCCTGCTGTTCCTTCTAGCACTTTGTACAGCTACAGCAAGAATAAGCGGTATTGAATTGTTCCTTTGTTCTTCCTCTTGTCATACCCTCTATATCAAATGTCGGGTAATGCCTGCCTTCCTTCCTTTGCTACTAAAGAATGTCTCCTGTGGGAGATCTTGTTTTGATTATATAGTACCTTCTTAAAGCAAGCAGCATGCAAACTAAACCCCCTCCTACTTTTGTTTAAAACCTGAAAGTTGTTAACAAGGTATTGCTCAGCAAGTCATCTCATCCATACATGTTACTGGAAGACAAAATATTCTCTGGAGTCTCCTACCCATCAGTTTGTATTTCCACAAAATTTCCTAAAAGGAAAATGAGACTTCAGTAGCGGAAAAACCCCCAAACCTTCAATGCAGCAATGTCTAGAAGTGTTTGTTTTAATTATGTGTTGTCATGGAAAAATGAATAGTCCTAATGAAATTCAGGCATCCAAAATACGAAATCAGCCCCACATTGAATTTCACTTATGCCAATTCTATTTTCAGTACCTCTGTCAGAACCCTGTAATAGAGTTTGAGGAAATCCCAGCTCAAGCAGACTGCAGAAAGCATAGGCATGATTATGACCAATTTTTTGTGACCCTCTCTGACAAACCCTTTGCAGGGTGTCTGTAAAGAAGCACCATCCTAGCCTAACTGCCCATGGAGATCTAATATGGAGAGCACAAGCCACAGGCTACACTTATCAGTTCCAGTGTCAGGAAGCTGATTTCCCAACAAGACTATCATCTTTCAAAATTCTGCCGGTTTTGTCTAAATTAAAATTGGTTAAATTCCTGAAATATCCAAATAATCAGAATACCTGAGTACTCTGGAAGTCTTAGCTTTTGCTTTACCTTCAGATCAATAGAGGAGGGACCTTGAAGGGGAATAAATCTGCCTAATTTGTCCTCCTCAGTATTTCAGAAATATGTGAAGGAATAAAATGGCTGTCAGGGTTACAAGATTCTACTAGCGGTATTAAATGCTCATAGAAAGCCGGAAGGAAGGTTTTGCCGCTTTGCTTTTCCCTGCCTCCTTCCCTTTTTGAAGGAACGAGGGGGCTGGTTTTAACCTTGTTCATTTCTGCAGCGTGGTTCAGAGTTGAATCTTATTGATCATTTCAGTTCCTTTACTCTGATAGTTAATGCCTATATAAAAGGATATTTTTTTTAAGTGCTAATAGAAACAGTGTTATTTACAAGATTTAAATATTGAGTTTTTACTCTGATGTAAATTTGAAATGGTTAATGTTAATTTCTCATGTATCTTTGAATAACGAGATGGATACAGAATAAGTTAGGATGTGAATTTAAAGTGCGACACCTATGCTACATTTATAAAGTAGATTAACCCAAACTAGACAAGGTACTTCTGGGTCAGAGTAAGAGCTCTGAGTCACGAGGTCTGCCGATTCCTGCTGGGCAGCTGAAGAGGATCTGACCAGTGTCCGTCCTCCCTGTCCCTCTGCTGAAAGTGTCTGCCCCAGGAGTGGGGACGATGAAATGGTGGCATTTTTACTCCAGATCCACAGCAGTATTAACAGAAATCAAAGGACATTTCAAGTTATTTTAATATGTGAGACAACAAGCTGTGGTACCTGAGACGTTTGATTCACAATCCCTGCAGGATTTACCTGCAGCAATTGAAGAAATTAAGTCCCACAAACCGTTAAGTTTATTTTAACTGCCAAATTGTGTGTGGGAGGGTGGAGCGGGCAGTAACCGCTTCAGTTGTTGCACCTTAATCAGGCAAGGATCATGAATCAGAGCCATAGAGCTGGTCACCTGGGAGTTAGCAAAGTGGGGCTAATTTACATTCTGGTTTATTCTGCCCTGACTTCTCCTTTTACATAGGTCTCCCAACAGCCACGACTCCATTGGATTGACTTGCCTGAGCTCCACAGCACAGAGCCGCTGGCTCAGGAGACGGTAGCTGCCTCATGAAGCAAAACTTGCTAGCCTTTCACCTCTGCAGTGTCCCAGTCCTGCAGGAGACTGGGACACAACTTGTACCAACTTCAGTGGAAGGGGAGCAGGCCCATAGTGAGATGGGGACAGTGTGTCTATCCCATAGCTTTGAATGCTCTGGGTTCTCGTGGAGGGGTTGTGGATTTGTATGAGATTTGTAAAAGATGACTATGTTATTAACTTGACTAAAGAGCTAGTTTAGCTCACAGGGTTGAATGGGATGTGCTTCAGAGAAGCACTTCAACAGAGAATCGCTGAAGAATGATTTTCTACCTATCATAGAACCATTTAAGCCTACAAAGTGATTCTCTTTTTATTCCATACGTGTATGCTAAATTGTCTCTGTCTCAAATATATTTATACAGGGAGAAAACTTTGTTTTCTCACCAGAGGTTTAGAGAATAAGAGTTTGGATTTTTTTTTTAATTATTTTGTTTGCATTGTGTAAAGATAATACGAAGACTTAGGCGGGGTAAATTTCCTATCATATGGGTCTGAGGTTCAGTTTCTTTATCATATGAACTTTTTTTTGCATGTGAGTAGCTGGATTCTTGACATGGCATTAAGGAAATGTCAGAGTAGACATCTATTCTTAGTCTATAAGTCATTATTTAACAACTTCAAAGGTTTGACAACTACAAAGAAATGAAGCACAAACACCTAGGTATTGATTTTGTCTTTTGCTTTGTATCTACTCCATTAAATTCTATTGGCATTGACAACTGCTGAACTCTTCCTCAAAAATCTGTGAGCTTTCACTCTTTAAGGACAGCTTTATTTCATTTTCCACACCTTTTTCCTTCTAAAATCTCTCTGTCATTAAACTATTACCACAGTCTTAAGAAGAACTGTTTAAATCTATTGAAATTTATCCTTCACTTATGTCCATGCTGAAAGATAATGCTATGGTAACATCATTGATGAATTTACGGGCACGTGCTATCAAATGGATTTCCAGTATTAGATTTAGTTACCCAATGTGAAGACTAATAATCAGTCACAAATGGCTGGTATCATATAAAATTAACAATATAAAGAATAGATCCTGAAAAAGATTATTTTCAACTGTGTTTCAAAATGCATATAATAATACTAGCTGGAAAAACAAACCAAAGAAAAAACCAAACCAAAAACCCACAGTGTTACACTTTTACTTTAGTAAAAATCATTACAGCAGTTTGTAGATAGCTAGCTGGGAATATATCTAATTTCAAAATGAAGAATAAATAAATATCAGTAAGCACTTCCAGAAATATCCCTTACCTCTCAATGGAAGCCAAGATGACCATCTGAAACTGGAAACCAGAGAACACTTCTGTACGGCTGTAGCCAGTGCTGGAAGGGTGACTACTCAATGCAAAAGTCAGTGCCTTTTTCATGCAATTCATCTGCAAAAATAGCTAGCCCCAGCTTGATACTAATGCAGTGTTCTCATGGATATGCATGTGTACATGCTTTGTGGTGTCTTCCATGACAAATTAACAGACATTGGTTTTGTTTAATCTGTGAAATCTTGGAGACCTTTTCACTGGCAGTGTGTGACCTAGCCCTATTTCGCCCGCATCTTCATGGGAAGGGAATTAGGTCAGCAAAAATATGGTCCACTCCAGTCAAGTCATTTGGGTTGATAATATAATTGCCTGATCCCACCAGCTAAGGATACTCCGTGGAAAATGAACCCTCAGCTGATGAAGAGACAACAGAGCTGGCAAACAGTTTTGGCCTGAACCTTGGGGTAAGCCAGTATTTGTGAGATGGTTTAGTTCAAGGTACTTTGCTTCAACTAGTTTCTGCCCTTGGGTAACCCTCCAAGGAAGGTCTGCACTGCAACATAAAAATGACAAAGAGCAATACCAGGGCCTGGGGCCAATGACATGAGCAAGGTTACGCTGATAATGGCTCAAACTAGTTCTCTCTAGGGCACACTGGCCATGCCCGCATTACAGGTCACTTTTTTCTGGATCTCCGCTGCCCTTTTTGGTGTCGGAGTCTGTAGACATAACTGTTTTTTCTTGGTTAAGGTCAAACTGCATAAAATATCGAGGCTCTTCTGCACTGACCAACTTGTTATTTTGCAATATGAATGTGAAAGTATGTGTTGGTCTGTGCTGTGGCTGAGACATATCTGAGGAAGCAAAATATGTTGAGAGACTGTCTTGGGTGATGGGAGGCAGTTGTGTGTAATGTCATCTATACTGTTTCTTGAAAGCAGACCTGGGAGTAAATTATCTCTAAAAATGGACAGAGGTTTTACTTTGGGAAGAGCTGGTTTATTCAATCCAAAAGGGAGCTTGGGATCAAAGTAACAAGCAATGTGGATGATCAGGGATGATTCAGTGCTAAGCACCACTTCTGGACATCTTTTATGTTCAGTGTAGATGTACCTTCAGGGACACTTACAAGCAACTTTAATATAGAGGAACCCTAAGATTGCTGAAAACATTGATAAAACAAGCTAAAACTGGCTTAAAAGTCTGGAAGCTGTGGTTATCTTTTATTTCTTCTTATTTTAGGGGAAACTAGGGATGGTTTGACATTAAACATGTAGCTCATATAGTACATGTTATTTCACAAACTTTGACCTTTATAAACAGGCAGCCACACAACTTTCTCACTAAGTCGTTCTCACAGTGCCCACCTTTGCAATGAGGAATATGGTGCAGAGCAAGTAGTAAAACCAGAGATTTCTCATTCTGAGAGGGAAAGAGAGATGTGAGACGCATGTTAAGATGAGTGAAAGTAATATTTCTTCTTGGAGCGTGAGAAGAAAAAAATAGCAGGAGGTGGTATTTGCAGATTATATTTTAACTGCAAGTTCAAGAACTATCTCTGATTTTAATTTCTCCAGCCCTGGAGATACTATAAATCATCTTTCTCTAGTTTTGTGAATCTAGACCCTTACTGCCTTTGCTTTCATTTTTCACATTTAATTTCATATCAACTGGAACATATTAGGAAGGGCTAAGCCTTTACTTTAGAAAGGCAGGTTAGGAGGAGAAGAAAAAAACTGGAGCTTTTAGAACTTGGTTTGATCTGGTAAAAAATTTTAATTTAAGTTCTTGGTTCAGTTGCAGATGAAACAGTACTAAGCAGAAACCTTCTTAAAGCCATAGTTTCAAACTGATTTCAAAGTTTCTTTTGGTTCAAGATTTAACCGTTCCTTATGAATTTTATCTGTCTGGCTTTCTAGAAGGCAGAATTAGAGCCACTGAGGAAACACTGTAGAATGGTGTAGTAAAGCGTATTGTGAATGATGAATAATTTGTAAAGGTTTTGGGTTTTTTTTGTAATAGCAATATATAAGTAAAATAGGAAACAATTTACTTCCAGCCAAACACTAAGTATTTCAGCAGACTATCCAGCTGTAACCAATTTAAGCATTATCATTGCTGTTTTAGGCAAAGTTTCAGTGACAGTGGATAAAAGATGCAATGTGTTTTTTTAACCACACTTTACCTGTAATCCAGCCAAAGTGAAACAAATGGAATGAAAAGAATATCTCTTTTTATAAGTACTCGCATAATGAAAACACTACAAAAGAAAGAAAGACCTTCTGATTTGTCCATTTGTAAGGAAATGACCATAATTATCCAGTTGCGTGATCTTTTTCAGAATAATCCATAAAGGTTTATTAGATTTCATGGCAGACCTTTCTGACAGTAAACTTGTATTGGATATTGAAGTGTCAAAAGATCTTTAAAATGCTTCTAGTAATTTAAGACATAGACATTTCTCTGTGCATTTTATTAGATCAGTTTGGGGAAGGCAAATAATTTTAAATGTAGTGATTAGCTCCTCTTTTAGGTTTTTGTTTGGTTGATTTCTTAAAGCAAATATGAAATTGTAACAGTAGCTAGCTAACAGAATTAAGCTAACAGTATGGTCAGCTATATGCAGAGTTATATAAAATATTTTAACGGTATTTTTAATTTTAGAGGAGAATATAAGAGGTGTAAATGTATCACTCAAGCAAGAAACAGATTTAAGGATGCAAATGTTCCTTAAAGAAATAATTTCATTATTTTGCTTATTATTTTAATTATTTTCCAATTTAATTTAAGGTGACAAAATATAGTTTGGCTATTGTTGTGAAATAGTAATCAGTTACATCATTATGTCCACTTTATGGCTTTTAAGAAGGTACCATTGTTCTGCTTTCCAGAGAGGAATTTTAAGTTGATAAGTAGAAAATTTTGCAGCTGTCAAATAGAAACCTGCACATAAAATCACTTAGAAAAGAATCATAGAATCATTTAGGTTGGAATAGACCTTTGAGATCATCAAGTCCAACTGTAAATCTAACACTGCCAAGCCCACCACTAAACCATGTCCCTGAAAACATCACTTGAGAAACATCAGTGTGGATATAGATAGGCCATCATGAAAGAAGTAGTAAATCTTAAAATGACAAATATTTGAGAAACCTCCTTAACCCAAATTATATTTTGTGTTTTCAGGTAGATAATTTGAAACTAACCTGTAAGAATCAAATGATGTCTCATCTCAAGATGAGAGATAGTCAGATCGGTTGACAGATTAAGGGCTGGTTGTTTCAGGAAGCAGGGAGAAAGAGCATGACAGTAACGTTTGAGGGGGACGAGTTTAGCTTAGCTCCCAGTAGCTTGGCTAGAAGGATAGGCATTTCTGTGTTCCTCTGACTTGAGTTACTGCTTTCTGCTTACACCTTTAGCTCCTGCCTGTGTTTCAATGCTGGGGAGATGCAGAATTTACTTGCAAGTAATGAGCAACATGCAGTTGGCTCTTTAAGCAATTTTCTTCTGGCATTTACTTTTTAGGGACCTGGGGGACAGATACTAATACATGTCTCAGCATCTAGGAAGTGGTTTGCTAGTTCACACATCACTTGATAGAATACCTCATCAACAGGAACTTTTGCTGCTGTTTCCCTAATGACTCACTTAATCTCATTTTAGACCCCAAATCCAAACTTGCAACAGGACTTATTTCAGTTCCTTTACAACATGTAGCTTTGGACTTGTTTCTCTACCCTACTATGTTCCCAATCAAAGAAATGCTTTCTTCACCTGGAACAATTTTACTCTACTTGTATATAAATATTTTCTGCTTATGGAGTCTGAAAGAGTAACATAAAATATTATTGTGCTTCATTTTGGTATTCCAGAGGTTTATTAAAATGTACTCAACTGCCTATAATAATCACAAAGCAATAGTCTTCATTAAGCCGCTCAAAATACCAACCCCTACTTTAATGTTCAAAGGCCCCCTTCAGTTTTCTAGTAGAGAAGGCAACCCAGTATCATTACAGGAGAGTCAATAAATCCAGGCTGGGAAGCTAAAGGGGCATCCAGTTTCAGAGTCAAGGGGCTTTGGCAGTGAATGCCCTGCTAGGAGGTCCCACTTTACTAAATTGACAGAGTTCTATCTAGCACAAATTTCTCTGCAAGACAATAACACAACAGAGAAAATGTCTCTCAAGTACCCTTTTTCCAGTCATTTAAAGGTCAAAACTAACTCCTTTGATTCCCTTTGAAAGCCCACAGGTGTGCTAAGTAGCTTAGGTTACAAACTTAATGACTGATAAAGTTGATTCTGCATGACAGAAGGAATACAGAGATTTCTCAAACAAGATTTAGTTTGTTATCTCTAATACTAGCCCTGCTATTTTAACCTCTAGTAATTATGTGACAGCCGTGCAGATTTGTAAAAGATGTGTGGAAGTAAAGCAACTTCATGCACTTAAGACTTGTCTGTTGAAAGGAGGCAGGAGAGAGGAGATACCACTTTCTTTCTAGCTGTAAATAGGTGTCAAACAAAGTTGTGCAATGTACAATGATTTCCTCTCCTCTATCTGGGCTTCTCTGTTCTTTCTCATGGATGGATTGTCATGGGGCCACTCAGCACGGTATTGTTTTAAAGTTTTCATAGAGTCATAGAATGCTTTAGGTTGGAAGAGACCTTGAAGATCATTTAGTTCCAACTGCCCTGCCATGGGCAGGGACACCTCCCACTAGACCAAGTTGCTCAAAGCCCCATCCACCAGAACACTTCCAGGGATGGGGCCTCCACAACTTCTCTGGGCAACCTGTTCCAGTGCCTCACCACCCTCACAGTAAAGAAGTTCTTCCTAATATCTAATCTAAATCTATCCTCTTTCAGTTTAAAACCGTTACTCCTTGTCCTATCCCTACACTCCCTCATAAAGAGTCCCTCTGCATCTGTCCTGTAGGCCCCATTTAGGTACTGGAAGGCCGCTATAAGGTCTCCCTGGAGCCTTCTCTTCTCCAGGCTGAATGACCTCCACTCTCTCAGCCTGCCCTCATAGGAGAGGTGCTCCAGCTCTCTGATCATCTTCGTGGCCCTCCTCTGGACTCACTCCAACAGGTCCATGTCCTTCTTATGTTGGGGGGCCCAGACCTGGACACAGTACTCCAGGTGGGGTCTCATGAGAGCGGAGTAGAGGGGCAGAATCACCTCCCTTGACCTGCTGCTGGACACGCTGCTTTTGATACTGCCCAGGATGCTGTTGGCTTTCTGGGCTTCGAGTGCACATTGCTGGCTCGTGTTGAGCTTTTCATCCACTCGTCCTTCTCCTCAGGGCTACTCTCAATCCATTCTCTGCCCAGCCTGTATTTGTACTTGGGATTGCCCCGACCCATGTGCAGGACCTTGCATTTGGCCTGGTTGAACTTCACAAGGTTTGAATCTCTTAAGCCTTTTATTTTAAAGAAAGAAAGAAACAAAGAAACAAACAAACAACAAACCACTAATCCCTGTGGTTTAGAATCTAGGAAAAAAGGGGAAAGCATGACAGAGAAGAAGAAATCCTTTCATGGAAATGAAATGATTCCCCACTCCTGACTGCCCCAGTGAGGCTGCTGGGAGACCTGCCAGCTGTGATACAAGGCTTGGAGCTTGGGAGCTGACGACTTGACGATTTTTAGGAGGCTGGGAAATTAAATTCCTCAGAGTCTGGACAGACATAACCTCAAAGGACCAGAGAGGAAAACTGTCAGGAATGGCCTACCACTCTATTTCACTTTGACAACTGAAGTACCTTGGCTCAGTTGTGACAGCCCTGCACGGTCTGGTGCAGAAACCGTCTGGTGGAAAATTCATGACCAGTTCCGGCAGGGAGATAAATAGGTGGGGAGAGTTCCCCACCTGCAAGTAGAAGTGATAAATCTGTGAAGTCTTTCATCTCTTTCTGGTTACAGTAGTGCCATAGAGCCAGTCAAGAAAGCCTCATTAAAGTGCTCTCAGCTACTGGTAGGCAGGAAGGGAACAACAAAATTTCACCAAATAAACCAGAATAACAGTTCGCTTTTTAATCTGGGATTATGACTGAAGAAATGTGTTAAAAGCAGCCTAAGATAAAGGCAAAAAGAGGCAGAAGTTGAGTAGTGAATGGATGAAAACAGAGGAGGGGGAAAGGACTGGTTGTGGCAAAAACCCAGGAAGATAAGAGGAAGGATTCAGTGAGCATAAAGGAAAGCCTAACTGCAGTCAACCAGGGAATCCCAGTCATACCCCCTGGTCTGTTTGTGTTCTAAAAAATACTTGTTTGCCCTTTAAAAGAGGTTAGCTTTGTATTTTCCAGAGTACTGCTGCCACTAAATTGGGATCCGACATACTGAAGGCAGAAATCCATCTTTCTAGTAATTTTCCATTTCATTAATACCTTTTTATACTGGTTCACAGACTTCTTTATTTTCCCAAGATCATATTTGAAACTGAATTTAGTTGTATTTGAACATGGCTGATTTTTTTTCATCTTACTCCCTTTTCTTGTTGTTGGGTAGACTTTGGAGATTAGGAAATGGCAATAATAGTCTCATTTTTTCCTCCTTAGTGTCTTTGTGTTTTGTCTTGCATTGCAATTTCATTGTGGGCACTTGCTTAGAATTGTGACCATCTTGGATGATCAATAACCAGAAGTGGTAACTGACCAAATTAAAATGTAAAAAATCAAAAGATTACAAATACGTTGAAGTATTCTTATCATGGGAAATCTTTAAACATTATAAAATAACTCAGAAAGCAACAGCCAAAACCATCATAGTAAATTAAAATGTACCATTAAAGAGAAAGTATACCCCAGAGCTGTCTGCATGGAAAATCAAGACTCTCACCAGAGTAATACTAACCACTTATGTTACACTTCACATATTTCAAGCATTGAGATGTGGCAGCCGAGTTGTTTTCACCACATTGTTTCTGAGTGTATAGATGCTGGTATCCTTATTTGAGAAGCATGAGAGCTGAGAGGGAATCTGCATTTTTACAACTACCACTTACCAGGTGTGAAGGCTTGAGAGCAATAATGCTGGTCTTTAATACAACTATATGAGTAGATGTGATTCCTACTTTTTTTTTTAAATTATATTTTTTATGTTTTATATTCCTTCTTTGCTTCTGAAAGAGAACTTTGAGAAATACCCCAAAGTAATGTATTTTCTTATATTTCATATGTTTCATTCACATAGCCGTAGACTATTGCAGGTGTTCTCACAATGGGAACATTAGAAATGCCTTAAAGTGGTGGTTGGAAATCACCTATGAAACATAACACAGTGACCTAGCATTCTTATATTTACACATAAATTAGATTTCTGTTGGAGATTTCAGTATAAGTAGAATGGAATGATGTGAAAGGTAAGGATGAATTTCAATTGAAGGGAACACAATTAGTGACTATTGGTCAAGACCATAGAATAACACAATTCTTCATATGCTACTCTATAGTTTATGTGTGTGTATGTATGCGTAATATATGTGTGTGTGTGTATGCAGTATTTTATTACTGTGTATGGGAAACATTAAATGCTACTACTGAGAAAAGCAAAAGTGTTGGTTTTAGGGTGTTGTTAACAGTAATACGGAAGAGGGATCAGTCAGCCTTTATACAGATTTATCTCTCTAGACTGAGCCACAATGTTCTTTCTGTTCCATTCCTGAACTAAGACAATGGGAAGGTTTCGGCTTTTTTAATTTTCTCTCCTCCCTCCCTTATCTGTGAGTGTTTGCATTGTATGGTACAGCATCTCTATTTAGGAAAACACTGTGTAGTCTGTACGGTCAAGACACTTTCATTTACGGATGATTCATTGTTGCCTTTTCTTGAAGAATATCTTCACATCTCTTATTTAGCTGTGCTGGCGGTTCCACATTGTCTTTTCTAAAAAATTCTGACTTCTGAGGTAAGAATTGAAATTTGTGGATGCTGACTTCCCATTTTCAGTTTCAAGGACTGGGGTGCTATCTAAAGCCACAGTGATTAATTTAGGCAGATAAGATTAGATGAGAATATATATTTTCAAGAGAACGTAGGTTTGCTGGATAGTAAAGTGTGGGAATTAAAATCGACTATTGAACCACTGAACAAGTAAGTACAGCGTGAGCAAACCTCATCAACATGCTACACATCAGAGGGAGCATAGATGGCCGTTCAGTTCTTGGCTTACGCCAAGACCGCCAACAAAGGCGATAATTGTGATGGGCTCCTTGATGTGAAGAACTGTCCACCAAAACCAATCAACAAGCAGCTGCCACATAGGAAGGCATTTAGGTAACTAACACCTGTGGCCTCATTTAAAATTACAATTAGCTGTTTTGTTGGGGAGCGCTTACCAATTCCAAGACGTATCTACTTTCCTTTTTTCTACAATTGCTGACATATAGTTATATCATGTATTTTTTTCTGAAATTTGTTTTTATCAATGCATGCTATTCATTTACTAGGTCTGCTTTTGAAGGATTAAGAAGCGTTTTTCTCTGAATGCTGCATGCGGGTTTGATTTTTCAGCAGCATCTGTGCATAACACGAATTGAGATGTACTTATATTGTTAGATTGTTTGAATCCTTTCTTTTCTTTGACCATGAAACATTACCCCTTGCGGCAGAATTGTTTCATTTCAGAGGGTTACTACACTTAAAATACATTTAAGAAATATAATGAACTATAAGCAGACTATGTGCTTTCTATTTTTCTCACTGCAACACCTATAAAAGGAAGAAAGGAGGAAAGAGGAAGGTAGTGTTTTCTACCCTGCAAAGTGTACCCTTTAAATAAGGTTTGAAAATGGAGGTGCAGAAGCTGAAATGTCCACAATTAGGACACTGAATGGGAAACAGGTGGGCTTGAGAAACTGTAATGAGGGAGTTTCACAATTAGACCAATTGACTTAGCAATATGTTTGTTTGGTTTTGAGTTGTTGCTGGGGTTTTTCCATTTAACATTTAGTAATTTATCAAGGTCCGGAGATTTTTCTACCAAGTAAGCATCTCCCCAGGTGATAAAATTTTCTCTCAGCAGTAGGAAGACTTGGAGGGACTGTAGAACAGCTGCATTACCTGCTTGAATTGCTACCTGAAAGCAACAGCTAGTTTGAGATGGAGTCTGGTTTCATATTTTTTCATCGGCTTCTTAAATTAACTCAGAGACAGCTCAAACTTCCCACGCAATTTCTTGTGCATTCCTGTGTGAGGAGCAGCAGGCTCCCTACGTGTGCTGGACTCAGTGGGACATTTGGGGTCCTAATGCTATTGGTGGCAAGGCGTGCAGCTCCACCAGCGCGCAACGCAGATTCCCCCACTTTCTTCCTACCCTGGAGATCCAGGCAGCAGCACTTGCAGGACTTGTATCAAATGAGGAATAGGTTTCATGAGCTATAAAAGTGAAACTATTAAAAAGAAAAAAAAGGTATTTGAAATCTTTGTGGGTCAGTGATGTGGGAGTGACTGCGTCTTCCCAGGCTGCCTGCTCCAGTCTGAGTCCATGAAGTTCCTCACATCCACACTCCAGGTTGCCACGAGAAGCTGTAAAGATGGCCCAGACATCTTTTTGTTCAAGGAAGATACAAAAGCAGGCTCTTAATTTTAAAATAATTAAAACAAAAACGTGATGAGATTGTAGACACCTGTATTTTCTCAGGCTTTTGAAGGCCACTTCTGTCTTCCCTTTGTCATTTCTATTCTCTACATTCTTTTGAAATTTTTTGTCTTTTTGATTTTTCAAAACAACTTAAAAGTTATCATGAGGACTGCCTTGGTTTGGGCAATACATGGAATTATTAGGCCTCTAGTTATATGCAATATTTGTAGGAAATAAGCAGGTATATATTTTTTTGCTATAACAAAGATGCTGCGTCAGGTGTATTTTTAAAGACAACCCATTGAATAAAACTGAGGGAAACTCTTCACTGTGAAACTTCTTCAGCTTCCAGAGGAGTTATTTTTTTGTCGTTGGATCAAATGAAGCCTCTTCAAAATCATGTGGGTGAGTGTATGAGTGGGAGATGTTGTTTCTATTTTTATTTTGTTTTGGTATGAGGAAAGAGAGAGAAATCAAAGGAAACCACCTTTCTAGAACCGGGCATTCTTACAGCGGAGATGAGATGGCAACAAATACTCACCCAGGTTCCTCTCGCAACAACCGTTTGCTACTAGCATGTGGGTCACAGCTTATAAATTTTAACTTTTTAATCATTTGGAGCTAGTAAGTAACAGAATAGAGATACTCTGTAGAGAATTAGAGATATCAAATAGATGAATAGAATGGTTTATACAGTAAAATCCCTACTTAAAAAATGTGGTATTAAACCAGATTTTGTTAATCCTAACCTAGTAATGATGTGGTGCATGAAAAGTTTTTTAAAAAGAAACTTATATTTTGAAGCAAGTACAAAAGAGTTTTGGTGTTGTTTTTATCTCTGTGCTCTGTCTTTGGGGAAAGACAGTAGCAAACAAACATGACAGTACATTAATTCATTGTTTCAGTAAAAGATCAGATACATTCAAAATGCACATTTGTTTTCCTTCTTTGACTTTAGTCAGTGCAATAGGGGGAAAGACCAGCTTTCTGGTAGTAGATGAATGTTGCAAGTACATAATAAACCCAGATCTCCAAACACATCACTCATGTGTCATCTGAAATATGCATTGTGTCTCACATTGCAATTGCTTCCCCAGTATTCATGAAACATTCATGCTGGATATACGCGGTGCATGCCACATGAATAGATGCGACATAAAGCAACAACAATAATCAAGACTTCAGTATAAGGAGGCCAAACCAGAAGCAGAATAGCCTCCATTTCACCTTTATAGATAGAATTAGGAAAGAGATTGACTACAACTAAAGTATGCGAGGCTTCTCTACTTACATACGCACACGTGCACACACATACGGGCACACAGAGGTGCACAGGCACACCAGCACTCTCTCTTCTGTCTATCCAGTCAGTCAAGTCAATGAAGAGTTGAGTGTCTAGTAACTCGTTGGTTTTTTTTCCCTACTATAAGGGGATGACGTGACCCTCTAATCATGGAGGAATCTTGGTTGTTAATGGTGAGTTTAGCTTCTTAAGCTTATGGAGCAGTTGGATATAAGAGAATATCCACACCTTATTTCCACTGCTTGAATTACAGCTCTCTTTTTCCTGTTCAGTTAATCAGTCCTGTTTATTTTCCGTGGGAGCTGAAAAGAGAAATGGGTCTGCGCTATGTTTTGTCATCATCCATAAATCCTCAAGAGGTTGGAGTAATAAATTTCATTTCATAGGTAGACTGTGGAGTTTGTTTTTATTTGAAGTATTTTTATATAGCTTCATGCCTAGATGTCCGGTGCATTTGCAAGATCTGAAAGAATTTCCAAATTTCAAGGTCTTGTCAGGATCCATAGCTATAGCCCATGGGGACTTGACTCGACCCAGCGGGATTGAAATCTTTGCAGGTATTTTCAGTTGTAAATTTCTTGGTTTGTTTTACAAAACCAGGAAATAAATCCTAACTGTGAAAAAGGGCTATGAGTCATGGCATTTTATTATCCGTAGTGCTGTTGCCTTCTTTGAGTGTTCAAATATTTTCTCTAGTCTTATCAAGTGATCCAGCAACTAGAGCTCTGAGCTACTTCTGAAGTCCTTCAAATGATTACATCCCATTTTAATCCTTTTTGCAGCTAAAATAGTGAAATGTGTCTGTAACAGCGACAGCTGATAGGTACAAAACATGACTATCTTAAAACAGACTTTGAAAACATCACCTGGTGACCTTCCAGAAGAGAAATACAACACTTTCAGACTTTTATTGGTAGCATACCTCCTCTGCCACTATGTACAGCTTGGTTTCATTTCACCATCATTAAGTTCACATACAGGAAAGTCTTTTTCAATGCTAATTTAGATAAAAGCTCTTAGCTGTTGTGTAAGACAAGTTTAGGAGGACTTTGTGCCAACAGAGATCCAGCCCAGCCCTCGTTAGAAGCTGCCAGCCATTGATTTCTTATCCTCAGCAATGCCAGCAGTATTTGAAATGGGTGTCAGAGGAGAAGAAAGAAGGAAAGAGCAGAGGCCCATGGGACTATCACCTGGTCAGCTTGCTCATGGAGATGGTGAAATCTCCACGGAGGAGGATCGGCTCGTGCCCTAGTCAGTGTTGCTGTAAAAGATTCAGATGTGATGTTGTGCTGTGGATGGCGATGCTCAGCCAGTCCAACACAGAGGAGTCTAAACAGGCTGGGTTGGTGTGATGATGGACAGTGGAGTCCATCAGCCAGGAAGCTGCAACAGGTCTTTTCTGCTTGGTTTGCATGTGGGTATGGAGAGATGGAGAGAAGCATCTGAAACCAGCAGGTGTGCTGGGACTCCAGAGTGGCTAGACACTAGCGGGATTTTTCGTTTGCCTTATAAAGTACCTATGGCCTTTCAGATACCAGATGATATGGAGGGCGACATGAGGTTCTAGCTGTTTAGCTGTCTGCATCATGCAGTCCTCATCCTCATAGTACATGGAATACTAAGTGTAGGTTTTAAGCACAGTATATAGTCTAATCCCCAAATGCACGTTTAATAAAAAAATTGTGATGTATTTTTCCCTGCAGCCATGAATATCAAAATAACAAATAACAAAATATGTGGAGATTATTACTGTAACAAAAGAATATTTTTCCAAGAGAAAGGTGTTAATAAGACTTTTTCAGGTTTGTTTATTTATTTAAGCCAGCCGCCAAAGTTTTACTCCCACAGTGGACCAGACATATTTGCTCATTTCTACCAGTGAGTAGTAAGGTGCTTCCTTTTATGTGAAGGAAGTTTTCTAAATGGTGGGTGCTTGTCAGTCTTTAACTGACTTAAAGAAGGTGTTATTTTTAAAATTACCATGTCAATTTAACTGTGAAAGTAACAGAGGCAGGTACCAGCAGTTTTCTTCTGATTATGTTAAAATCTCATCTATTATTTAGTTTAAAACTGACAGCATATATTAAGGCTTAATGAAGGCTTTCAGTAATTTCAAAGATGAGATTTATCTTTGCAGATTTTGGGACGTTTCTGTCATTTATGAGCACTACGATTTGAACAAAGGTTAATCTTGGGAGGAGTTTCATCCAAACTATTTTAACTTTGAAATAAGGAACTTTGAATTTACAAAAAGAAAAAAAAAAAGTTCTTTGAAAATTAGTTACATGTAGTCTGGTTTTAGAAGCAACCAGAATGGAGAGTTTGGGGTAGGTTTGGTGTTTTGGGTTTTTTTTAAGAGCATATATTAAAATAACATTACATATGTAAAAGGTAATAGAACATCATGAGGAAAAGCTGGAAGTTCAGAATGGTTTATGAAAACAAATTTTGTTCGTAATCCTTCCAGAGGGCTTGTTAAAATTGACGGAATTTAAATGAATCTGTCTCCTGGAGTAAGGAGAATTTTGGAAATTCACACTTCTGAAACAGCTCATGGATGAGGCAGTTTCCATTTTATTTGTTAAGGTAACTGTTTTTGTTTGCTTGGTTGGTTTGTTGTTTTTACTGTGGTTTTGGTGTTTGTTTTTGTTTTTTAAAAGCAGAGTTGTTATACAATTATTCAGTGCTTATAACTTTGTATGATTCTCTCTTCCTCTGAAAACATCTGAAGCTATTGCCTGATTTCAGTCAAATTTGACAGAAGGCTAGAGGTCTCCAAGGTAATTATGTTTCTTCCAATTTCATAAAGACAGACAGGAAAAAAGAAAGAATAAGCTTCGAACTGTCATAAATTTGCCTCAGGAACTTTTGGTCCTGTTTTGGGTTAGCAATTTTAAGGAAATGTGAAGTAATTATTTTGGAAAAAGGAGACAGAAATATAAGGAAATGTATAAGCACATGCAAAAATTATGGAGAACCCTTATACAGTTAGGTTAAAAAAAAATCAACTAATAGCCATAAAGTTTTAGGAAAGCAAGGGTTTTTTTTCATTCCATGCATTTCCTTGTTTTAGCAGAGGGAAGGGAAAAGTTAGTGGAGTTTCTATAAAACATCATTAGCTCATCTTATGAGAGAGATAAGAACTGAGAGAATGACTTTTTTATCAACTGTGTTTCTAAACTAAGGGAGTACTTGACAGAAGAATAATTTCCATTTTTGAATAGTGGTACATTTTTTCAAACACTCAGAATTCCATATTTTTCTAATTGCATACTTTGTACAATGACAGACATATGGATTAATCTTTAAAATTAAGCAAGAATTATGTTTCGTATTTAATTTTTGCTGTCAGCTGAGGAAACAAGGAGTGAAAAGTGGTTATGAATCTTTAAATAATTTTTATAAATAAGCAATTCTGAGATTAGTATCTCTGAAGAAGTGGAGACTGCATTTATGTTGTACTTCCGCATATATTCCTGACAGTAACTCTTCTTCTTTTGTACAACAACACACAGCTGAATTTCATCCTTACAAACACTGATGATATTCACAGTTTAAGAGAGGTGTGATTAATGTGTTGCCAGTGTGCTCCTCCCCTTTTTTTTCTTTTCTTTTTTTGTAAGCAAAGCTAAAATTTCATGCAAGGATATATGCATTTTGTCTCTATTAGTGCAAAAGTGCTGTATTGTTAATAAATTGGGGTTTTTTTTTATAGTTCCTTGCTTTTTAAGGTCATTGTTATTGAACCTTTCTTTCTTTTTCTTATTGAGACTATAGGAAATGTATTTTATTGTTGTCACAATTCTTCTTGTCACAATTTCATTTCATTTTTGCTATTAGTTGATGAGAGAATTAACATAAAATACTTGCAATATTTGAGGTTTGAAAGGGAAATAGTAGCAATAGAAGCAGCCAAGAGGAGCTGAGGTTTGTGATGTGGATCAGAATGTCCACCCTGGTGAAGTAACGTCATTTGCTATCCTGCTGGTAGTAGGTATCTGGGACAGCAGATTATCTGGGTTAAATGTGCTGAAATTTCTGTAAAATGCATGCAGAAACAATGAAGTTCATTCACGTGGTAAGAAAGTATCCAGGGCAGATACTGCATTCATCTGTGTTATGTTATTCAATGAAATGGCAACTATCTTCCCCAAAGCCTTACTATGTCTTCTTGAGCTATTAGTAGAAATGAAGAGGACATCATCTCCTGGTAGGGACCACCTGGTCCCTGATAAAATTTCCTGTAGACGAGCAATTGCCTTCCTCGACTGTGGACAGGCGTGAGTGGAATAATAGTGTTTCTAAGAAAGACAAAATTCTGACTTGAATGGGGAAAAAATTGTTTTTACTTACAACATAATTTTCCCATGTGCATTAATTATTTCAAAGTAAGTCCAAATTATGCAGAGAGTGCGAACAATAGGAAAATAGCGATTTGCTATTGAAAGGAATCAGACAGAAGTGAGCAGGCGCAGAAGTACAATTCTTATGAGACCCTATCTTTAATTATTTTTAATTCATGAGCTAAGTGACAGATTTAGTTAAAATCCTGCGAAAATTCAATCTTTAATTAGAGTGTGTCCTTTGAGCGGGGAAGGTGATATAATGTACCCTTCAAATAAAACAACGAGGATAATTCCTTTTTTTTTATACAAATATCTGAAGTCAACCTTAATACAGGGATTGTTTATACAATATGACATTAAAAGGAATGAAAATTAACATATGCCAAGGCTACTTCAAGGTTGCAAGGCAAGCACTCGCAGCCTAGGAAACACCGTGATGAAGATTGCCTATGCAACACTGATTTGTCCCCTTCAGGCAGGTGCACTAATACAGTCTTTAATTACCTGTTCACAGACTATTATTACCGCACAACCTTTAACTTCTGCTGAGTACCGAATGAGCTGCTGCTATTCAGTATTTCCTTCCAACTTCACCGTTCCCATCAGCTTGTGATTGCATGTAATATTTACAGCACACTGTACAGTTCTCGCACTGAACAGACAGAATTATTAATTTCCCCATGTGCTTTTTCCAGGTATTTCAACTGTTGTATCTTACAACTAGATCCACAAAGGGACACAGGTATTTTGCTTTTTAGCATTGTAATGCCTAATTTGTAGGTGTCTGACTCTCAGCTTGGCCTGCAGAACCCCTAGTTAAACTCCCTTTCAGTGCACGGACACCTCAGGGTATTGCTGCTACAGGCTTTTGTACAGAATGGGGAATCCTCAGCTCTGTTTGATGACATGAATACTTGCAGCAGTCAAGGTGTGTCAGCATGAGTCTAATTTACTCTGTCATCGTTAGATGTAGCTTCTGGTGCCCGATGTGGCAGTCGGGAGGCAGTCCACCACTGACCATGGAAGCTTGTAGTACAAGGGATGCCTGTACGTGTCAGGTCTGAACCTAGGTGCCTTGTGCCGGTCCTGGCTGATTGACAAAAGACATATCCAGGGGTGATTACCTAAAGCCTTTCTTTATTTCTCCATGAAAAGAGGGCGATTCTGGCTTCTCTCCTGTTGGGATGGTAAAACCGCCATCCTTTTGCTTACCTCTTACCTGCTGGCTCTTAGTTGAATACTCAGACTACGGGACACCTAGGTTTAATTCACAGCTTTTTTTTTGAGTGACCTTTCATATCCATAAGNACTTGCGGCGTGGGAGGGAGGAGGTATGGTGGCGGGGGGAAGCAGGGCAGCTGTGGGTGGCTGTGGGGTTGTGGGCTGGGGAGTAGGGGCTGGGGGAGCTTTGGGGTCAAGCCTTATGGTGCCAGGGTTGGGGGGAACCACTGCGTCCCAGCCCCAGGGCTGGGGGCAGCACAGCAGGCAGGGCAGTGCCCTCAGCAAGCACAGCCCCGTCCCATGGCAGCCAGCGAGGTGACCCAGGCAGGCCTGGGGATGGTAGTCATGTTCAGCCAAGTGTCCTGATCATCAGCTGTGGCTCTAGGGACCAGGAGGGCCAAGGCTGGCTTGGGGTCCAGCTCAACAGGACTCACAGCCAGGTACCGGCAGGGCTGTGGCGCAGCAGCAGCACAGCTCGGGCAGGGATCCAGGGTGAGAGGCTCAGCGTAAAAGTAGCTCCCAGGGGAAGAGGAGTCAGCCCAAGCTGAGGTTTCTTCTCACTTTCTTCATAGTGGCTGTCTTCAAGGTCACCAGCTGTGCTCTGAGCTGGCCCAGAGCCCAGCTGGCCAAAGGCCTAGGAGACAGGATCTGCTGAGGGTCCTGACAGCCTGCTCCATTCCCACTGGAAAACTTCCAAGTGTCAGAAAGAGAGAGAGGAGAGAGCACGAGTACCTCGAAGCTTGCGTGGAAGCAGACCTGAGCTTTCCTGTTGCAAGAGAATTTTATTGTAAAATATATGTCCGTTTATCTATCTAATCCCTAGTGATTGTAAACCACTGATGGATTCAGCTTTAAAACACCTCTGTGATTGCAAGCCATATTACTAGTATTCTTCTTGTATAGGGCAGATTCAGGCATGATAATGTAAGTCCAACATTTTAAAAGCATCAGTTGGGTCTTTGGTTTGACACGCCCAGGGCATGGTTGTGTAGAGGTTTATGTGCTGATAACGGCATTCCCCTTGTTTGTGTGGCTGTTCTGAATGCTCCGTGTCTGCAGATTATGTCCCAGATGTCTCAAATTGATTGCCCCCAAATAAGGAAGAGGCAGTTAGTAGCCATGAGGAGGAATTTGATTTAACATCTTTTGGTTACAGTGTGTAGGTGGGATAGTGGGATAGACTGCTGGTTTCAGCTGTTTGGGAAGGGACTTTTTACAAGGGCATGTAGTGATAGGACGAGGGGCAATGAATTCAAACTGGAAGAAGGGAGATTTAGAATACATATTAGGAAGAAATTTTGCACAGTGTGGGTGGTGAGGCACTGGAACAGGTTGCCCAAAGAAGTTGTGGAGGCCCCATCCGTGGAAGTGTTCAAGTCCAGGCTGGATGGGGCTTTGTGCAGCCTGGTCTAGTGGGAGGTGTCCCTGCCCGTGGCAGGGGGGTTGGAACCAGGTGATCTTCAAGGTCCCTTCCAACCGAAACCATTCTATGATTGTTTTTCTACGGCTATTGCCACTTTCCTCCTCAGTAAACAGCTGTGAGCTCCCAGCTCACATCAGATGTGATATGGATGGTACAGGAACAGTCATTCTCAGGTGGTAGTTCTGCTCTAAATGAGCTGGATCCCACAGGGGGAATGGATGACCTGAACGACGCTGTTCAGGTCACAAGGGAGCTCAACCATGTTTGTACAAGGGAATGTAATGCTAATGTTTAAATTGGTAAGCTCATATTCTTTAAAAATAGTTGTTTTACATAACACTAAGTAATGTCTTTGGTGTATAATATTATTGATGTGTAACTGTTCTGATATTTATATCCTTTTGGGGAACGACGTTATAAATAGAGATATATAGTTTGACATGTATACATATATAGGGAGAGACATATAAAGGCAAAGAAAGTTTCAAAGGTGCAAACAGTGGATTGCATATTCACTCATCAACCAGACTTACACACCGAACCTGCATTTTACAGGCCAAAAACTTAACTGCTGAGACCTACAGCTCTGTTGAGCGCTGTCTGTAAAAGTCTGCGATGATGTAAAAACAAGGATTTTCAGAGGGGTTAAAATGTTAATTACATTACAATAAGAAGGAAGAGTGAGAGAATTGGAAATGCCCTAGGTATGTATAACGACTAAGTAATGGGAAAGACTGAAATGCATTAATATTAAACCTTCAGTACATAACTCATCCTTATTGGACACAGCTGTCGATAAAATATGCCCTTACTCTTGACAAGTAGCTCCTGTGTTTTGCTTGTAGATTAGCTTGCAGCCCTGCTCTGTATTCTTTATCTTCATCACTGCACCAGTCCTTTAATTAGGCAGTGAAATCTTCTGCATAGTGATTAGGAAATCACAGTTAAGAAGGTGTTACAAAGAGAAGCTCTGGAAGCTGCTCAAAATAGCTTTCAGCTTTGGAAATTCCTCCATCTACTGTGGGAAGGAAATGTGTGTAGGATTCAGAAGGGCATGAAAACTAACCTTTGCTCAGTTGATGTAGAAAATTGTTAGCCTTTAGTATAAGAATACTGTGCTTAATAAAAATTAGTCTGCAAGTGAGTAGCTAGCAGTTGTTCCTTCTTGTCACCTGGCAAGCAGAAATTATACTGAGATTGCGTGCAGAAATTAAAGACATGTTCAACAGCTTCATGTTGATGAAGATTTTTGATTTCAGGAGAAATTATCTGACATTCAAACCAAATGTATTCAGAACTTCAGCTACTTGCAGTCAAATAAAATCTAGATTTGTTCTTCGTAGCACTGCTTTTTGTAATGCGCTGTATCCCATTACTGTTGGTTTGTTTTGTTTTTTTCTTTTGGAAACATACGTACTTCAGTACTGGCAATTGGCTAGTATTAACTTTTTAATTTCCCAGCCTCAATCATTGACTGTTGCATATGAAAGTGTACACATATACAGAGAAGGAGAGTAGAACATAACATTAGTGCTATCAAAAAAAAAAAAAAAAGTGTTTGTACTGAAATACTGTTAATTAAATCTGGAAACTGTTGTGCCTGCTGCCTGCAAGAAAGAGGCAAAATCAAGGCTTTCATTAGATATTACATTAGTATATGGAGTACCTACATACGGACAAAATTATAAACAGAGAGAACAAGATGTTGTGGGGTTAGAGAAACTGGCTCAGGACAGCCCAGAAGTCAATAGGGGGCTCATTAGCTTCATCCTTCCTACTGGCTGGAATGTGCTTGGTAGCCATGTGACAAGGAAAGGCTTCCTAACCTTACTGTGTGGAGGCAGAGGATGATGGAGATCATCTGGAGATCGATGTTCTTGCTATAAATATATGTGGAGAATAGGAGGAAGCCACCATTTTTCAAAGTATCTCCTATCTTCTTTTGCTTCAT
>VZSZ01001075.1:252186-277934 GCA_013398815.1 Ibidorhyncha struthersii
CTGACTTATTTGAAAAACTCTGGAATTCTTATGGAAAGATTTCATTACAAGTGCCCTCATGAGCAATCTATTGATGTCATTAGCCGCCTTTGTGAGCTGGAAGGAAGTTGTACCTCAAAGAAGCTGGAAAGGATTAAACATGCTAAAAAAAAAATAAGTAGAGATTAGAACATCAATGCTTCTTCTGTCTTTGTAGCATGCTGGAGTGCTACCACTGATGAAAGTAAAAGGTACAGCATAGCATTTCATAACTCTGAGGGAAGTGATCTAACTGGTAACTGAACTAGGAACAGATATTCAGGCAAAATTTAGTCTGAATAGTCTTGGATCATTGTTTTTATTTTCATTTCTTGTGTTCACTGTAGCACCATCACATTGTTGCATTTTCAGAAACAACAAAACCGTATTTGGATTCAGTCTTGTCAGCCCCTCTTTTCTACTGACCTTTTTTCATTCCAAGGAGTTGCATGTAAGTGGAGAGCCTGTATAGGTAAATTATTTGAATGGTTTGAATCCCAAAAGGGGGGGAAAGGAATTGGCAGAGAGATTTAATTTCATTTTTATATTGGTACTCACTAGTTCAGTTGTATTTTGTGCAGTGTATCATCTGCAAACTAGTTACGGGCGTGCCTATGTTGGATAATTGAAATGCTCAACATAAAATCCTCTGCACAATATGTTTGCAGGTATTTCATTTGGCTATGTCATATTTCCTTGAAAATCCAGTTTCATTTTTGTGTTGATGTTCTAGTTTGGGTTTATGGGTATGCCTGCTTTTTCTTTTATGTGATACAAGTACTCTATTTATGGAGGCTCATTTTTCCTCAGACTGAACTGGTGCTCTAATTGGTTCCATAGCTCATATCTAGCAACATCTTTCAAAACTGCAAGAGAAGTTATGGCTATATCCCAAAATATTGCATGCTGGACTTTAATCAAACTGAATTTTAAATGTATTTAAAAAATACGATACATATAATGCCTTAGCGTAATTAAGTTTTTAAGTTGTAGGGGTAATAATGTCTGGAGGAGTTCCAAAAGAAAGCATTCCTTCCTTGATGCTACGAAGGGCATCTCATGAGAAGCACTTCTTTTGTTCTTCGCTTTCCAAATAACCTTGAAAATTTATAGGCTGAACAAGTGGCGCATACTTACTGAGAGTGTTCAGGGTCAGAAATTGAAAACTTGCTTTTTTATAGTATCCCAAGAGTTTATGTAGAAGTTTTATGTCTTCCTTTATTCCAAGGCACACAAAGCCTTCTGGGTTCCTTTTAACAGAATAGCAGTACCAGATTTTTGTCATTTTTATTCTTATGTATAACCAAAGCCTCAAAAACAAAAGAGATTTTGTGCATTAGTTTTATGAAATACCATGACTTGGTTTACCTAGTTATTTTGCGCATGCATGCGTATGTGTGTGTTGCTTCTTACCTGATCTCCACGCTAAGAGCTGCCTTTTACCAGTGGTATTCTCCAATTCCATGGGCATTGTTTATGACAGGCAATAACTGGTTAGGGCCGGTGAAAAGACTAAAAAAGCTCATTGGCATTTGAATAGGTCCACTTGGGCACTATAGCGGATATACTAAAGAAGCTGGCCAAGCAAGACAGTAGCTTTGCCAAGTGGGCCGGTGACCAGCTGAAGGATCATCTAGCATTTTGACGAAAGGCATTTTGAAAAAAAAATGATTGCCAGGTTATTTGACAGTGGCTGGACACTGATGATTTTGGGAGGGCAGAATGCTGGACGCAGATACAGGTGATAAGAGAGCCTCCTGTCTTAGAAGAGAAACCAGGATCTGTACAAAGAGGAGGAGAGTGAACATGCTTAACAATTTTGACCACATAATGCACTGCCATCAAGAGTAATGAGTGACACCAAGGAAGCACGTATAGATGTGATATGATTTGACCACATCTGTCAGTACAGTTGAGGTAAGAAATTCTGAAAATTACTCTCTTTTGCTTCATCTGAGGCTTAGAAAAGGTAACCTACAAACCCAGAGTTCTGATTTACACTGAGTCCAGAAAAGCTATTGTTCCTCCCCCACCCCCGATGCAGTGAGAAAGTAAAAACTCAAATTTTTGTGGAATCTTTTCTAGAAAACCTAAAGTCAGAGACTGCATCTGATCTCTTTTCACACTGAGGAAGCTTAGCAATAAATGGATCCTGTCTGAGATATAAGCATAGCAGTGCGACTAGATGTGATCACAAAAAAGCTTTACTAGAACTAACGTCAGGCAGCAGCAGAATTAAGCTGCTTCTTTCAGCTCTGGAACAGAGCGTTCAGAAACGTAAGATTTAAGGCTTGTTGATTCCCGACCCGAGCTGAGTCACTTATTATCCAGTTACACTCAGAGCAGTCTAGCCTCAAAAGGTTTATTGGCATAGCACAGCGGCATGTTAATGCGGCTAGACTGCTTCCAGAACAGGACGAATAATTTCCCGCAGCACTGTACAGACTTGCTATTTTGGGACCTCTCTCTTGATCTTCCTTCCGTGCTCTAATTACGTAGCCACTAATTCTTCTACATCCTTCATTCTGAGGAAGACTGTGTCATGCTGCTAATTTAATAATGCATACTGCCTCTTTATAATGTTAAAAGTGCTTTGGTCAGCACTTGAAAATTTAAGTAGCTGAAAGTAGTGACTGTAACGAGAGACCTGGTAATTTTAAATGGTTTGGGGTTTGTTCAGGTTGAAGCTGGGGAGGAGAATACAAGGTGCCAATCAGGTTGCATTTTAACAAACTACAACTGCAGGTAGTCTGTCTGTTGATAGGCAGTTGACAACATAAGAATTTAGGAATTTAGCTTTAGGCCCTGTGTTTTGTATTTCTGTACCTCACTTTTTTGTCAATTATAAATGTGAACACAATGACGTAATTCACTGGAGTATTGATGCCAAATGCAGTGATGCTTTTCAGTGACAGTGACAAGTGGCAAGGACAGTGAAGTGTCTAAAAATATATATATCTTTTGAACACTATCCGCTCTTGTAGAACAAGAGGGCACTTTCATTATGTGAACTTGCGTTATAGTCGACACTATGTACAGCTAAAGTTCAAGAGGGTTCCGGTCACTGTTGACTGAGTGGGTAATGGCCACATGGTAAAGATAACATTCATTTGTCTTAAAGAAATCATTGGCTTAGACCTCAAGTGTATTTTTAGTTCAAGTGTGGGGAGAATATGTATATATGAACTAAGGCCTAAGTTATTTTCTAAGCAAACTGAAGTTTTCTCCCTTTTTCTGAAGGCTGCTTTAGAGCGCCTGTAATATGTTACCACCAACGAAATCTTTCATAGAAAAACACATGAATGGAAGAGTGGCATTCTAAATGATGGTGCCAGTGATATTTTTTCTCTTATTATTGATGCGGTTTGTGCACTGCACATATGATAGTGTTCACAACTGAAAAGTGAAGCAAGATTAAAGAACATATTTCACCCGTGGCGAAAATCTGATAAACTTGGACTGTAAACCTGGGTTTCTGTGACTTAGCTGGGCAAGAGCCAAAGAAAGAGCTTGTTTTGCATTTGTTTATCCTACTGTTCATAATGCCAGCTTCAAAGATCTTATGAGTAGAACTGTGTACGTGGTAAAATGTTAATGGTAGGGTGGTAAAACAGGCTATGTATTTGAAAATTGCTCGCACCTTTTATAGTGGAGATTGCCTGACATATAAGATCACACAAGTTTGAACCAAGGATTTATGACTGCAATGTATTTAAAAGGACAGTATTTTAAGGGAGAAATGTAATTTTCCCTACTAAACCTGGTAAGTCTTGCTGCGTGGAAGTTCTCATTTACTTTTGGTCCATGAATTACACACAGACAGGTACAGAACAAAAAATTGGAGACCTTCCTCTAAAGGTCCTTAGACCAAAACCAGGAGAAGGAATCTCATGATGGTTAATTTTCTAGTTAATAGACAATTTTCAGCAAGCCTGTGTTGCGGATAGTATGGAGTAGAAAAGGCAATCACTGAATCTTTGTGGTCACTTATGTTTCAGTCCTGAAGAAGGTACAGTCTGTGCTAGCTTTGTTAAATAGCGGAGGAGGCTCGACTCCTTCAGATTTTGGGGCTCTTCTGCAAGTCATTGCACACCCACTTTCTTACTGTATGTATATCCCAGGGAAAGTGGTTGCTCCCTCAGGCACTTGTACCACTGCATAATGACTTGCCTTGAGTTAGAATGAGTATTTACATGACAAGATTATGAACTGAATACAAATGTTATTTTTCAGCTGAATTAGTTCCCTGGTGTTCAGTGTGCAGCCACGCAAGCGCTCATACTGATAAGTGGTGTAAGGGGGGCAAGAAGAAACAGAAGCAGCAAGTCCTTTTGAAGAGTTAATTGGGAAAACATTACTCCAGCATTTCAGCAATCACACTAAAAATTGTTATTAGTATAGTAATTAGTCTATTGTTAGCATTCCCTTTTTTCTCTCCTCTTAAAAGGGCTCTGAAAGTGTTCTTGTCCTGTGACCTGGCCATCTGGTACTGGTGGTTATCCATGAGTCCATATTGTCTGCTGTCCAAACCACCTCCATGTCTTCCTAAGGTATCTGGCTACTGCCTAATTACTCAACAGCTCTTGTTATCCTCCTTCTGTGTCTCCATAAAGCCAGCTTCTTACCATAAGCTCCTGTTTTGCCTTAATATGTCCAGACCCTCTCAAAACCACAAATTACCTTTGCTTCTGCTCCTTTTTCTCATCCGCCTCCTGAGTATCTCAGCCTTCCCTGAAACCCAGCTCCTCATTATGCAAGTTCACAGTGTTCATTACCTCAGCTTCTTCCCTCAGCTAACAAGCTGGCATCCATTTACTCCTTAGACACCTTCAGCTTCCATTTGCCACATCCAGCACAGCTTGAAGCAGTTTGTTTTGCTATAAATTGGAGTTTATGGTAACATACAATGTCTTTGGAAATGTCACAATATTTAAATAACAAACTTCCATACCCATAAATAACAAAAAAAAATAAACCAAACCATAAGCAGTGGTAACAAGATGACTGTTTCTGCAGTCTTAATGACTTACATAGGTCCTTGTCTGTAACTGAACTCTCTTTAGAAAACCAGAAACCTATCCTAACTTCAGCGGGTCTTAGATCAAGCCATATGTTTTCAGACAGGCTGCCAGACCACCCACCATCATCCATCTTCGTGTTCTATTTATTTTTATTGTGTCAACTTCAAATTACATTTTTCCTATTTTGTTCTCAGAACTTATTTTGCTTTTGCAACAATCTCTTCAGCTAAAGTATTTGCGAAGAAACAGATGGTGATCTTATTTTCTGTGCTGTGAAAGGACAGCACTTCTCAGTTTAGTAAGCAGTGAGACCCTTGTGGTATTCAGTGCATTTAGAAGGCTAAATCAAGCATCAGAACACAGAGACAGTCTCTTTTCCATTAATCACTATCAAGGAACTACATCTTATTTCTACAAAATGGCTGACTTAACATCTTAACAGTTGGTACAAAGAAAGAGTCAGTAATGACACACCTTTCCCACTGGCCACTACTCCATTTTCAGTAAAACTAAGTCTTCAATGAGAATATTTGTTTTCAAGAACCACTATTACTCTTCCATTTATTACTATTCCATTTTCAATGTTGGGAGCATAGATCATAAAATAACTGTTTACCATTGGATAAAGCAAATTCTGGAGTACAGTATCTTTACAGATGAGTGGGTAATTTCTGGCAAAGTGGGTCATTTCTTTATCTCATATTGCAATTGGGAGAATAAAGATCCTTCTGATCTTGAAATATAGTTCAATAAGAATACACTTCTGAAAGTCTGTTCTGTAAGAGGGAAGTCTAGAGAATGGAAGTACTTGATCTTTTTTTCTAATTGAATCACTTAGCATGTTCATTCATACTAAATAAACTATGTTGCAGGGTTTCTTTCTGTTCTTGTTAACTACCATTACACATCTTAAAGTAATATACTTCGTAATAATTAGGGCATGCTCTTTTTATTCTTGCTTTCTTCTGAAGATTGCACCTCTTCATGGTAACTGTCAAAGATGGAAAGACCTAATCCTCCTCTTGCCTTCGTGTGAATATATTGATATATGAAAGCTTAAGATGTCTCTTTAATTTCTTTTATTTTTTTCAGATTATATGTTTTAGAAGTCACACCAAGGGCAGTTTAATATGTAAAATGGAGTTCTCAAGTGTCTAAAACTGTAAAAAGAAAAATTAAGAGAAGGGCCTTTTTAAGGAAGTATTTAAAGCCAGTTTAAAGTTAAGCATTAGCTTCTATGATGGTGTTCAATAACTGCAGATGATAAAAATACTAATCGTTTTGCAAACATCTGTGATGAGAGAAGTTGTAACAAATCTCCAGCAACATGCCACCAACAACTTATTCTACAACAGCAATATTTGTTATTCTTGAAATAGCTGTTCCTTCTTCCTTCAAAGTGAGATTTAAGAGGTGTGTAAATACGAGGTTTGTACAACAAAGAACTGTGCTTGCTAACCCAGAAGATGGGTTCATGTCAGCGTGAAGTAAGTAAAGTTTTGTATTTAGTTTCAGTGAATTTCTTGAAAGGGAAATTTTGCAAAATCAGGGCTTAATGACTGTACCAATTCTGACTACTGTAACAATATCTGGGGAGCACCGTAACAATTACTAGACATCATAGTAAAATCCAAGATATTCTCAATGGGTTGTTCCTTCCAGTTTGCAGACCTTTTATTTTAATATATGTGGCTTTATAGTTGTTTCTCAAGACTATTGGAAGGAAACAGACACATTTTAGTATAAACTTCAGGTTGTGTACCAAAAATATATGGTGGGTTTTTTTTCATGGTTGGAAATATTTATACAGACCTGAGCCTTTTGTGCCTTTCTAGTTAAATAGCAGAATTACTCTGAAGTGCTCTGCTGGCCCTCTCCCTGAGAATTTGCAGAACAATTACTTTAATTTTTTTATTTATTTTTTAATTTATATTTATTTCCATAGTTATCAACTCTGTAGATTGCTATAAGCTGCTTCCAGTATTGGCTAAGTGGTTATGCTACTTCTAAGCATTTAGGTGAAGTGTCTGCTGACAAGTGAATAAGAGAATAGCTAGGAAAATATAAAGTATCTTGGAGTTGTTTCATGTTTGTCTATGCCACATGAATTGGTCATCCAAATTTGATCACAAGTTGTCTTTGACATCTGACAGCTGAAATAAAATTTATCTCCAAAATGTATATACTACAATGCTGGGTACCAATAAGAGAACTGCAGTCACAATTAGCACGTGAAGTCACCACTGTGGTACTGCCTGTATTTTAGGGTCTGTAATTTTAATTCATTTTAACAAACACTTATGAAAGCATATGTCAAATAATACTTAATTTTAATACAAAGTCTGGCAACATAATCACCCTTTTATAATATAGGGCATAACTGGTGGCCCCAGGAGAAATATAACAATTTAGTTTGCTTAATATATTCTTCTGACACAAAGATCCACAGGAGGACTGCTTAAGAAACTTACAAATGGTGAAAGATGGAGCATGGAGCATGAACTCAGCACTCTTTGGATTCTGAGGCTTTTGTGGTCTAGAAAACAAATGATATTTACTATAAATTTTATTTCTTGCCCATCTTTTATCATTTCTGGGACAACATTGAAGTAACCAGACTTATCAGCTAAGACATAAAATTAACTCTGTTTGCCAAAGTCAGTAGAATGACTCAAAGGTGACATTTAGGTGCGTGTTTATGCCCCTTTATTAATTCCTTAGAAAAGAGGTGTTGTGTGAACATTGCCAATGGGACACAGAGAATTTAGTTCATAAAGTAGAAATTTGAGTACATATTTGCTTGTTTTATACTACTTCGTATATATAGGTGGGTGGATATATCCACAACATTGCTTAGTAAATGCATTATGTGTAGAAATAGGGCAAAAATAGACTATTTTAGTGTATCAGTGTTTTTTTATGAAATGTATTGATAAATTAATATTTCATAAAACAGTACTTCTCAGGGGAAAAGTATTTTAAATTATTTTTGCAGTCTTCTGCCTCTACCCATTGAGTTATAGTTTTGAATATAATAATAAATTATCTTGTACTTATTTTGCTGAATATGGAAATATAATTTATAATCTTCTGCCAATTAGCTTTTCTCCTTAGTAGTATTTCTGAAGCATTCTTTGCTGTTGTAAAATTCTATTAAGATAAGAAAATACAGACTGTTAGACTTCTTTGCTTAATTTTTCTTGAGACTATCACACAGTGTTTCTCCCAGTAAGCTGGGAAGAGAGAGAATGTAATTTGTACTTTCCAAAGCTTTTGATTTGAACTGATTGGTATATTCTTTCCAAAAAGCTGAGTAAGTTTTATTACAGTAAAAACATGACCTTCAGGAAAAGGTTAAAGATATCTTTAACAAACTACTTTCCCAGCCACTCAAAAAGAAACAGTTAGGAAATGACTGGGCTCAGCTCCTCAGGTAAGTAGCCCTCATTAATTGTCTGTTACTGACATACTCATTATTATCAGACAATTGACAATTGCTGATATTAAATCTGGAACAAGCACACACAATCAGCTAATGAAATTGAAATGCCAGAATTAAGATGCTGCTAGTTGGCTTTTGTAGCTAAAGAGGAGTTTTCTGTAGTCACACTGGTAGTTGCACGTGATTTAATGGGATCCTTTATGGAGTTTATAGTTAGTAAGATCATGTGGTTTAATTATTTCTGGCATCTTAATATGATGTTCCTTCTTTTCACCTTTCACGCGAGGAGACTCATTACTTTTCTCCAAGGATCCAGTATGATAGACAAAATGTCAGAAATAATTGAAACTGATGATGACCACACAGAGAGAAATGTTGAGTAGGAATTCAGTCTATGTGGTATCAAGAATTCCCCCTGGAAATCTGAAATTAAACGCTTCCCAGTCGTATTTGGAGTCCTCATCAGCCTCATAGTTTCATCACTTTGATAGTGTTGAGCTTCTTTGGCACCTTGATTTATTGATTTGTGAGAAAGAGGTCAAACATTTTATGGCCTCACATTGTTTAGGCTGTCTTTATAACTCCCTGGAAAGAATGATTGTTTTGAGATAAGACTGCCTCCAGTTTAAAATCCAGCATTCTGAAATTTGTTGTCGTGGTCCCCAGGTCCCTTTGGCAATAAGAACTATGCTTGGCTCTGCTGTAACGTCGATACGGCTTTTACACCAAAAATTAATGTTATTTGAAAACATAAATTGGGATTCTTCACAGTTCTGACTCATTGTATGTACTCCAGCAGTTTTGCCTTCATTAGAGTCTTGGCAAATTTTCATAACAGCCATATGACTAATAAGGTTTTTCCTAATACTAAATAGTTACAACATAGCAGGCACTGGGTTTTCTTTTCACAATATGAATAAATTACAATAAGATATTGTCTTAAGTGGAATATGAACACTCAGCTGTTCTCTGTGTCTTTTGAAACCTTTTCCCAAAATTACTGATTCTGTTTTGTAGCGCTGCCTGTAGCTCAGACTAGTTGTGACTGGAAAGGGCAACTAGATTATTAAAAACCACCCAATCAAAAACCTCTGAATTGAAAATGAGAGGCTCTTCCTTTTTTTAGATGGGTATGCTGGGCTAAGGCCATTTACACTTACTCAGGGGCTGCTTTCAGTAGCACCTCTGAACTTTTTCCTTTCCTGGTGAGTGGCCCTGGGAGGGAAGTATGCCAGTGCATTTGATCGTGGGATAGGGAAGAGCTGAAACCAGGAGATCTGCAATTTACAGCCAAGGTTTTCAGAACATCTACTTGTCAGGCAGACCTGTTTGCTTCAAGCCTGGAACCACAAAGGGGGCAAGCAGCTATCCAGTTGTGGAGCTTGTGGTGGGAGAACATGGGCAGTGGAGGAGGAAAACTTAGAATGAGAGTTGGACAGTCAGTCACAGTACTGTTCTTAAGTAATGTATATACAATGTATACATCAGACATAAGCAGCTCTCTTTTTCACACTTGTTGCGTGGCCTGAGGAGAGGGGTGGTAAAGTTAATTGGGGAGAGCACCTGATCACATGGGCTGATGGTGCAGATTTGTCTCAGCTGGGTTCTCTTCAATCAGATAAATTCTAACCAAGAGGCCAGCTAGTTCTCATGCTTTAGCACTGCTTCAGGGAAAGGAAAGTGAACAAGCCAGAATATAGGGCCAGAAATACTAAGTTCTGGTGATACTCTGAAGTAAAAAGTTTGTCCTTCAAACTGTAAGTGCTGGATAATGTATTTATATTTTGTATTTATTTGGAATTAATATTAGCAATATGAACTTCAGTCTTCAATGTGCAATTGCTTCAGGATCTTCACTAGAAATCTTGTTTCTGTAACTTTTCAGTCACAATTAGAAGTGACCCTGTGTGTGTGATTTTATATAAAAAGACTAGGAACAAGGGCTAAGCATGATATTACTTAAATATTGATTTTGAAAATACTGTTTTCTTTAACTCCTGGACCTTCCTTTCAAAAAAACTTTCTCAGTGACCAAACTTTGGAAACTCTAAATCCAAGTGAAATGATTACAAATGTTCTTAATTCCAAGCACATGAGAATATTTGAGTGTATGAATCTATTTCTGTTTTTTTTTTTTTTTAACTCCTTTTATCTCTTCTCTTATGAGACAAATGCAAACAATTCTTGGAAGGTGGAATATTTTGCAGACTGACTTGGCTTCTTGCATACCTAAACTTCTTAGTTATAATATATGTTGCTTTCATCTTAGACCTACAAAAGACCTATTAATAGAAGTCAACTAAGCAGCAAGAAAGGTCCTTCCTTTACCTAGAGCTATTGGGGCTTCTTCCCTTTTCCACAGTATTAAGAACAGTGCTCATTTATCTTCTGATGCTGAATCCCCATCTTTCACACTTGATGAAGCCTTGCTTCAGGATAAATCTGGTGGCTTTCTGCTTCGTCTTTCATAAATGAAATGCTGTTAATAAACCAATTACACACAGACTGTGTGGCATTGCTAGCAATCTACTGCATGTATCTACTCTTAGGTTTAACTGATGTTAATTTTAATTTTGCTTATCCGATCTAACTTCTCTCCCTGCCTTTTTGACAGCTGTGACTGAAGTGGAAATTGATTCTAGCATTTTAAGATCACTTTGTCATTAGGCTTGCATTGCTATATTGAAAAGTCACAGATAAAAGGTGCTGATGGACGAGGTGCAAGGATTAAAACTATGCCCTGCTTGTGTTTGTATGTGAGGCAATAGATCTGCAAGATTGAGTTCATTTTCTCCTTACTATTGTTAATGCTGTTCTGGAAGATGAAAATAGAACCTGCTTCTTTCACAGTGTTTTTTTTCCTTCAGCACATTTCCATTTGTGAGATTGTTCACCAGTGCTAAAACTGCATGTCCTGCTTTTTGGTGGACAAAAAGCAGAAGTTTTTTGAACAAGAATATTTATATCCTCAGAGTAATGTAAGAGAAAACACAGGAAATTTTACATCCATCATGCTGGTGAAGTGCCAAGCTTGCACAAAAAAATTGTTCATCTTTGACTGGAAAAATTTACAAAAAAGTTAAGCATTACTGACAGCCTAAATAACAGCTCCCACCTTCACCCACACGCAAGTCTGCACTAGTGTTGGTTTATTCTTCTTTTTGGAAACCTGAAATCTAGCTTGCCTTGTCTTCAAGTAACTCTTTTGCCACTGTGGTGATGAAGAATGGATTGCAGGATGTGGTTGAGTTCAGACCTTGAAAAGAAAACAAAATTGCTCAATTAGACTCTCCAGAAGAGCTTCATTTGTTGTAGTGAATTAAGTTGGCCACTGGCTACCATTAAGAAGAGAAAAGGGAAGGAACAAGGGATCACACACTTTGAACAGGTTAGATTAAACCAGCCAGAAAGGTTCATGGTGTCATAAACATTGCAGAGAGTGAAAAAAGGCTCTTATAGCTGATAACTTAATTATCTGCCACTATCAGTTTGGAAGGGCTTTTAAACATGTCCTAAGTGTCTACCAAAATTTTCAGCAGGAGTGACAGCAGATTTTTAAGTAAGGATAAAAATGCAGCAGTCTTCCTGGAATAAGACTCTGACAGACTATGATGAATTACCTTATTATAGTTGTTCGCATGACAAATGTACTTGATCAGTGTTTCTTCTTGGGAATAGTTGAGCTTATCCAGAGGCAAAAGTTGAAAGGAAATGAAAGCTAACTAGTAATCCTAAGTGGAATACATCAGAATTTCTAGCAACAGAAGATGAGAAACCTAATCAATTATTGTGCATGTCAATAAGAAAACGCTTCTTATGTCCCCCGTAGTATAAGTTCTTCCTTTATCTGTTTAATATTATTGATAGAAATTTCACCTACACATACTCTTATAATCGACTCAGTTAAAATGAAGAGGTCTACTTAAAGCAAAATGCTTTAAAAATAGGAAGCCTTAGCCCTTTTCCATGCTGCAGGACCAGTCAGCACTAATGCAGAGTACCTACCTTGAGTGCAGAGACTGACAGAGAAATTGAGATGGTCCACATCTGCCCATTGACAAATTACAATTGACTTTGTCCAGCTTTCCACGGGAATTTTGTGGCCTTGACAGTCCAGGTTATGAAGCCAGTTTGTGGCTGTGGATGGGGTGGTGGTGCCCAGGGGCTGTCAGGGCGCTGCCGGGCGGCCCCTGTGTGGAGCAACTGCCCTGAGCCGGACACAGCTGGTTCCAGCCGGCTCCAACTGACCCACCACAGGGCACGGCTGAGCCCCGCAGCCACCATGGCAGCAAAAAAGGGCAGTCAGAAAGGGCAAAACANCCTGAGCAGGCGTCCCCCTGCAGCCCCTGGAGAGGACCGTGGTGGCACGGGTATCCACACTGCATCCATGGAGGGCCCCACGCTGGAGTGGGGGAGAGGTGTGAGGAGGAAGGAGCGGCAGAGAAGGGCTGTTGTGGACTGGCCGCAGGCCCCATCCCCAACCCTGGCTCCACCGCTCAGGTGTTGGGGGGAGGCAGAAGAGCTGAAAATGAAGAAGTTAATGTGTTTCAGTTTTTGTCTTTATTTCTCACCATCCAACTCTATTTTGACTGGCAATAAACTAAATTTTTTCCCAAGTCAAGTCTGTTTTGCCCATACCAACAAAAAAAGAGCATTCTCGTCTTATTTTTCTCCCCCCTGTCCTGTTGAGGAAGGGGAGTGAGAGCAGCTGGGTGGGTGACTGGCAGCCAGCTAAGGTCAACTTGCCACAGCTTCTCTGTGTGTTGTTGGGGGTTTTTATCTATCTTGATATAGCATCTCAATTTAGGCCTATATCTAGCACACATGTATTTCCTCTTTTTTCCCAAGTGTTTGCAATTACAGTAAAATTAAGGTATAATGTGTAATGTAGAATAATATTCCAACTCTTTAGCTACCATCTATCAAAGTAACTTTTGTTTTGTAAAATACTAGAAGTGAGATACAATAATTATCACTAGTTTCTACGTTGTTTCATGAGACTCTCATGGCATAGGACCTAATCTATGATCATTTAGCCAGTGTATCAGAGCTATCCTAACCTGTAATTCTCCAATCTGCCCACCTTAAATTTAAGCATGAAAATAATGGAAATCCCACTCCACAGTTTAGAGTTAACAAATAAGCTTTGGATTACTGACAGCTGTAAACATGTAAATTAGATTGTTGCCCCAAATTGCAATTGAGTGTCTGCATCTGACTTTTCTGGCTTTGAGAGACAAAGCTACAAGCCTGTCTGTCAGGACGCAAAATCTGTGTTAACAGAACAAAAGTGAAATTTGGATGGAGAAAAATCGTGTTGTTTTTTTTTTGTCAAACTAAATGTTTTGATTTGTCCCAGTTGTTTGGTTTTTTTTGAAACTTGACATATGCTTTTAAAATACTCTCAACTATTTTCTTTTGTTTAATCCTTAAGCAAAATACATATGGTTCTGTTTTCCACTAACACTTCTTACACTATTAGTGTACTATGCAACAGTCTTGTATTATTGTAAGTAATGGAAGTTAAGCTGAAGTCAAACTGTAGGTACAAACCATTTTTTGTGATGCATCTATCAAAGTTGTTTGGGATTTTTTTAATGTATTTTTACTATTGTTCTGATTTAGTCATTAGCAATGGTTTTCCAGTCAGCAGTATGAATTAGGGACACTTTTCTATGTTTCTAGTTATATATAATTACTATTTTGTTTCAAGGCATGATTTGAAAATCAACGATGCATGCAAAAAAGCTTGTGCTGTTGTTTGTCTTGGCTTTAGAGGACAAAGAAGTACATCTGCATCTGAGCTTTCAAAACTTGTCAGAAAATAATTTTCTAAAGGAGAATTACTTCTGTCAGTGCTTAAATTTAAATTGTTGAAAATAAGATCTTTGTTATTGAATGTGCTTTGTAATACTATGTTCGTGAATTGCTCAGCATACTTTAATCACCTTGATCACATTAGAATAAATACAATTAACAGAGTGTGTAGCCGGCTATTTTGGGAGTAACATTGCTGCTATAACACAATTTTCCTTATTTCTTTGAATTGTTCTAGTGTCTCTATGATTTAGAGAACAGGAGTGGGACTGTGTTTGGGTTAAAAGACATATTTTATTGTCCCCATAAGTATCTGTCCAGACCTGGTACAATATAATGCCTCTCAAAAGATAAGCACCTAGATGGTTTTGTTAGAAGTTCTTTAGCTCAAGCTCTTCAATTTTTGCATTCAAAGTGTGCTGTGCATGGTCATATCAACTTAGCAGGCAGCAAAGACTGTTAAGTTGTGCTAGAGGCAGCAACGTAGCTAACATACTGCAGCTGTAGCTTTTTACAAAGTTATAAGCTATATTTTTTACTTAGTTAGCTTTATTACTGGAAGACTCTCTCCACAGCAATAAGGACCTCTGTGGGGACTTAAGTAGAGTGTATTTACTAAAGGAGATGCACAAAGAAGACACAAGCCACTTTTTTGTTCATTTTTCGTCTTCACTGTAGGGAGATGCAGGTCAGATACGTGGAGTAGATTCACTCTGCCAATGGCAATACAGCTGCAGAAGTAGGGCTGTATGTTCCTCCTGCCCAACGTAAACTTACTATGCACACTAGATAGATGTTGCGCTCTGTATTTCTGGAAAAAAAGTCTTTATGGAAGTCAAGACTGATTGGCGCTCTTCTATATAAACGTACTCCTAAAGGCCTATTGATGAGTTTCTTTAAACTTACCCAACACATTTAATCTTACTGCTTTTAGTCTTACTATAGCTAGCTTTGTGAAGCTAGAAGTGGATTCTCACATTCTTCTGTTAAAATGTGCAGTCGCACTGGGTATTGTCAGTACAGAGAACTTAAATATTCATAATATTTAAATAAAATCGGTCTGGTAATAAAAGGGTTCTGTAGTCTTTATGCCAATCTTTGTTTCTTATTCCATCAGTGTACATCTCAAACAATGTTTATAGTGGAAAAATGGATTGAAAGGTTTAGAAGGCAAGTGGGGGTTGTTTGAAGTAATTGAGAAGGAAGCTGCTGGACCCAACTGAAATAGCACTTTATCCTGTTTGGGGCTGATTTCATATCTTAATTGGGTTCACATGTTATTTGGGTTGATGAATTCTATCAGATATTATAATTAGACAGAAGAACTGTCAGTATCCTGCAAGTCTCATATGCATTTTCCCTTGAAGGCTTTTCTAATTTATACATTTGCTCCTTACTTCAGTTCTTGAATATTTTACTGCCTCTTTATGAGTCTTCATTTCTTTCTTTATAAAATAACAAAACTCAAAATTGCCAGTAAAGAGCAAATGCATACACAGAAAAGTAAACTAAAATGGTAAGAGTTTGAGTGGGATTTTATTTTTTACTGTCTCTGGTTGTGCAGAATTAGTATTTTGCCCTTATTTCAGATATCGAGCTTATTTTTGTGCATAGCATAGATTCAGTCATATGGTACTGTCGAAATTTTGACAAAGCAGTTAAACAGAAGAGTGGGTAAAACTGCAAATTAATTGAATGGATAGACTTGGGTCTAATGCTTCTTTAGCTGTCATTTGCTTGTTTTGTTCTGCTTAATTTAGCTGCTTTTCAGCTCATAAACTTCAAAGTCAACCCAAAGTCAAGCTCAAGGAGGATTCATATGATACACAGGCCTGATTAGCCTGAGAACTGTGAGCAAGTCTGGTATCTATGCAGTCTGCACAACTGTCATGAAGGTGTAAATATCTTTTTTTGTCCTCTGGGTTTGAGCTCAAAGGATTAATTTATAGTAAGAAATTAAGAAGGAGGTTGCTAACATTCAATATATAAAATCACCAGTTTTGCGATCTTAAATAAGGCATCTGTCTGAAGGGGAGGTAATTTAGGGTAGCTCGTGGTTTGTCTCATCAGTAGTGATCACAACTGAAAACAATGTTTTGTTTCGTTACTGTGGAGTATCTTATTGTTCTTAAAACCCATTTGGGAAAATTCATTATGTGTCTGTTTATTCAAGACTACTCATTTATACTGTGCAATACCATAAACTGCTGTTGACTGCTAACTGGTTGGATATTTATTAGACTCAGCTTATTCCTGGATGGCAGATCATACAACCTTTAACTTCCAATTTGCATCTCAGTTGTAAAGCTCTGGTCTCTTTAAATTGTATGGAAATGAACTCAAACCTTCATAGAAATCTGCAGTGAAACTCTGTTCTTATGCTATTTCCTGTTACTTCAGTCTATGTTATGCAAAATTATTCCTTGGTCTAGTTTTCTTTCCTTCGACTGTGTCAAATCAGAGCATGTCAGTGCCATTTAGCTATCCCACACTAAAGCATTTTCCTTACTAATTATTACGTCTAAATTGCTTATTGCTCACCAACATCTGCTGCTCAGTTTCTCAGCTGAAAACACAGGATATAATACTCTATCCTGTGCTTTAATATTTTTTTTTCTATAAAATGTGTCCTGGCTACTAAAAACTGCAGGTGTTTTGGTATTTTGGATCTAAGCAATATATCCCCATATACACTCTTAGAATCTGTTTCTCTTTTGCAAACACCATTTTAAAATTCTTTTCATGCAGCATGAAAGAGACTGCTGATGGCTGCAGTTGTGATAGTCATTAATAAAAGCAGAATAATACACATAAATCCTAAGACAAACACATTTTTGATCCTTCAATTTGATAGGAAGAGTAGAAAAGGGTAGAAGGATGCAACAGGAGTATTTCTCCTGTATTTTATGTCTTAGATGAATGGTATGACCACTGGTTGAATAGGGAAGAGGTGTAGAACTGTGACAACACTTGTAGCAGGACTTCTGGGTGACCAAGCCTTCCTTTCTCAGAACCTGCTCTGCTCACCCCAATGGGAGTCCAGCGTGGACGTTCCCTTTGTTGTTCCCTGTAAGGAGGGGTCACTGACAGCAGCATCCAGAGGCTCACCAGCACGGGCAGCTGGGGCTCAGAAGGCTACTAGCCTAGTGCTACCACACCACTGGTAGGATTTGGTGCTGTCAGAAGGGTGCTGGTGTGCTTGAAAAGCTTGGTGGAGCATGGGTGTTTCTGGTAATTAAAGTCTAGAAGGACAGTATAGGCTATGAATAGTGATTTTCTTTGTCTCTTGTAGGTTAACCAATAACAGCATCAAGCAATTTGAGAAGATCTACAATGCCAGGACTTTTAGAAATTTAGAAGAGTTTGTTTCTTTATTCTTTCCAAACCTTTGCTGCTTGATCATTATGAGCATTAGTGGATTTGACATCATGAATTTAAAGAGTTTGTAGTAGTGCAGGGTGGCCAAGTATGATAACAGAAGATTACATCTGTATATTCCAGCAATGACTGTTTTCCACAGTCATTTTCATTTTGCTGAGTTTATTTCAGTCATGAAAGAAAAATAAATATTTTAGGTTTTTTGTCTTGAAAAAGTGCTATAATCTGAACATATTTCATCCTTCTTCAAAGTCTTTTGCAATCTCTAAATAAAACACATTAACGTTATAAAATCTAAATACTTTGTTGTTTAAAAAAAACCCACCCTAATAATTAATATTTTTTCCAGAATATTCTACAATTCTTCCAGTGTAATATACCCCATATTGGAAGTGGTATGGGTGAAGCCAAACAGCTTTCCTCTAGAATAAAATCACAGACAAACACTAGAAATCATTTA
This sequence comes from Ibidorhyncha struthersii, assembly GCA_013398815.1. Lineage (NCBI taxonomy): Eukaryota > Metazoa > Chordata > Aves > Charadriiformes > Charadriidae > Ibidorhyncha > Ibidorhyncha struthersii. The sequence continues at coordinate 270,323 of VZSZ01001075.1, forward strand.
CCCTTGGGAAAGTTTCCTTTTTTTTTTCTTTTCCTTTTTCCCCACCCCCCCCTCCCCAAAGACCATCACTCATCCCTGACCTGTTAGTCACAATTATCAAGGAAAATACACAAAAATAGCTTTAGAAAAGAAATGATTGTAGGCTAGTTCCTACATATCCTGGGAGCTAATGCTTAGTCCTTTAGTGGTTACTAAAAAATTATGACCTTGATATAAGGAGCAGGAAAATAAGTAGTTCTAAAGAAAGCTCTGTTCCACAGGTTTCTGTAACAGGAGAGGAGAAAAGTTAGCTTTCCTGTCCCACAGCCATTCACTGAGAAAGTCAGTTAGCTCACCTAATGAATAAAGAGAATTAGGTTAAAGGAAAGGTTGGTTTCCTCTGCCAGCAAAGCTAGTTTCCTTTTCCCCGCTGAGAGTTATCATACCCTCCCTTGTTTCCAGTATTGCTGTTACCAGAAACTAACCCAGATCTGTCTAAATGATCTGGTTTAAAAAGAAAACAGAAAACAGCTTTTAAGTGATTGAAGTTCAGAGTGAGAAATGTCACCATGCAGTTTTGGGTCGGTGCGTGGCCATGTAAACAGGGTGTGAAGGAACTGCAGCATTCGTGGGGAGAAAGAAATAAGCAGATACACGGTTGCTGGCCCTGGAAGGACTGGTCCCCAGCCTGCGCTTGCTGGGTACACTGGCGATTCTGGGCCAGCACCACAGAAGGGCCAGGGTGCCCTCGACTCAGCCTCCCCACTGATCTGAAACTGGCATTACTGCCTAACTGAATCCTTCATTTTGAAATCCAGTGGCAGCGTTTGGGTCCAACGAGGAGGAGAACAGTGGACCCTCCCCTGTTTTTGTTGGATAGGTGGTTTTCTGAATGGAGTTTCTGATTGTTTCTTAGCGACCTGGAGCAATGGCTTGTTGATATAGGAGGGCTTCCCCGGCCTGGGGTGGGTGGCAGGGTGTCGGGGTGGGAGGATGCCAAGCCGCCCTGCTCCTCAGCCCTGCAGCGGCATTGGGGCAGGTGGGCATTGGGCCCTGGGGTTGGGCCCGTGGCGGGGGCACACGGCAGCCACTGCCCCAGGCCTTGGCAGTTCTCAGGGTGAGGTTAACACCTATAATCTGAGTGTATATACATATTGTACATTGTTAATTGCTGTTATCTGGCCCCAGGGATGAGGGCAGAGTTTAGTAAATGTATATTAAGGTTGTGATGATGTCAAAAGTAGGGTTTATAAAGGATATATGTTCAAACAGTTCTTAAAATATGTGTTTCTTAGAGGTGAGGGGTGCAATGTATTGGATGTAAGTGTGGATGTAAGTGACAGTGGGTGGCAGGGGACTTGCATTGGTGACCTGTGCAGCAGAAGACAGTGCCAGTCCCAGCTGGCTCTGAAAGAGGGGTAAACACCCCATTACCTGCCAAAACTTTATCTAGTCAGGGAGTCCATAATGCACCTGCTCAGACATACTGAAGAAAAAGTGGCAACCATTAGTGGCAGAAGAGGCTCATAGTGAGGCATGGCAAGTAGATACTCTGGAAGATGCTCTTGGAGACACGTGACGGAGAGATTTCAGGGTTATATGAGATGTTCTGGGGAACATAAGGGAGAAGCTGAAAGTTTCAAGAAGAGAGAAACTGAAAGAGGGATCCAGGTGACCCAGTGGTCCTACCCTGGGCTGCACAAAGCATAGCCAGAACCTCTATGCTGGCCTGCTTGCCTTTCCTCCCAGACTGTGCTGTCTCTCCTGTGGGATACGGAGGTTGTGTAATTTATAAAACTGCATGTATGTCTGCAATTAAAGTGTTTTTGTATCTGAGGCCATGTAGTTGCTCTGTTGCTGGCATCATTAAAGTTACGTTGCTTAAAAGAATGTGTACCATTTAAAGGGTAGGTTGTTTGCAAACGTAAGTATTTCCTAAAAACAGAAGGTGCCACCAATTCTTCAGACATTGTTTGTGTTTCAGGATGCTTTATACTGCTGACAAACTCATGGTACATTTGTCATTGTTGGCTGGCTATTGGAAAAGAAAGTGGAAGACAAAATGGCACCAAAGCTTGTGTGTAGTATCATTAGAAAAACAAATTGGTGTAGAGTGAGGAATATAAAAACTGCCTTTGAGTTTGTACTTTCCAAGAAAAAGTGTATACACGTGTCAATTTGTAAAAGTGGTGTTACATGCACACTGGACAAAGTTTGAAAGATAAGAACTTGAATCATACCAAGATATTTACAAACATGGATCTTGGATTTTTGTTACAAGATTTGGCTTTTGATCTTACTTGACTGAAAAGATTCAGTTTATAGTCATCCAAGGAGAGGAAATGATGACTGTGGTAGAGCATGCTGTCAAATCTCTTGGATTGTATTAATACTAAAGAAGGTTTTACAACTAAATAGTCTGCCAGACTTGCTGGTTGTATGTAGTTCTTTCTTCTTTAATTTGCAAAATGTTATGAATGCTGTGAATTAATCTAAAACAATTTCTTTTTTTTGTGTTCTAGGTAAGAGAATATCAGATTTGTCACTAAATCAGACTACATAAAGGTAACAGATTTCAGGTATCTAAAGCCTATGAAGCGACTATAATTGTGTGTGCATGTATGTGGACATCAGATTCTCTTGCATATGAAAAATGTCTGAATCAGTAATAGACTTGATTTCCAAAGGAAAATTAGTTATCTTTAGCAAACATTGAAAATCTAGCAGAAAGAATTATGTTCTGTGCTACAGTCTCATTAGGTATGTTCTACTTTTTTTCTGCAAAACCTACTAAATTTGTGGTGTTAACATACTGAATCTATTTTGTATGTCTATATGTTTGCAAACTCAGACAACAATATGGTCACTTTGTGAAGTGATTTAAACAATAAAGAAAAAAGGAAAAAAATAAGTTTGATGCATATAGTAAAGTGTGGTGTTCCATAGGTAATTTGCAATATTAAATATTAAAGTAGAAAGATTGTGAAATAACAGTGTGCCAGAAGGATACATCATACTTGCTTCTGCTTGTAGATAGCATATGTAGGCCAATATTTTGCTAAAAAGTGGGGTTGGCACAGCTTGCAATGGACCCAAAATATTTATATTACAAGTTATAATCTGCTAAGTCTCAAAAGAAAAAAAAAAAAACAAACAAACAAAAAGTTAAAGAAATTACCAGATTCTTTATTTTGTTCCTTAGCGTCTTCTGTGCTAACAGAGGTCTTTATCCAGCTTAATTTTTTCTTTGATTATAAGTTAATATTGAATATGGTCAACTTAAAAGGAAAACTTTTTTCTTTTTTTTTTTTTTACATCCTTGGTGTTAGCCAAGATTTATGGATAGGACTTCTGTAAGAGTCGTCTGTTTTGAATAGACAACTGAACCTCATTTATAAACCTGATTATTGAAGTAAAATACAATGGATTCCTTGTGGTTAAGCAATTGGTGGTAGTTTCAGCCAAGGTGCAGTACTAGGATGTATGTCACCTACAGCTTTAAGATTTTCCTGGAAAACTTAATTAAAATTGATGCCTACTTTTCCCCTCACAAATAATCTGTAGTTTTGCAGTCCTTGATATGGTAGTTTTGCAGCAAGAGTAGTGTATAGCATTTTGAAAACAATCAGAACATTTATAGAAGTCTTTCTTTCATTGATTGTATTTTTGAAGAGAGGATGCAGCTTTAAAAAGAAAGGTAGTGTTGGTGTATCCTTGATAATGTTGTATTCACATTTCAGCAACTGAGATTTTTTTGTTGCCAGTATCTGGACTGTTGGATACTGGGATACATCCCACAGCTGGGATAAATCCTACAGCTACACAAAGGCGAGTAAACAGCATAAATCCTTTACTGCTAGACAGAATGCTGTGATGAATCTAAATGGCTTTTTAAAAGTAGGGTTTGGTGAGGTGTCCAGAGACTTCAAGATTATTTAACTAAAGTAGAAATCACCTGGAGCTCTTCCATGAATAACATTGGGATGGGTGTGTCTTTCCTTGTCCAGCTGCATTTTGAATGCCTTGTCAGTGCCATTAGATCAGGATAAGACTGATAGTTATTTGATGTAGCAACATCTGTTATTCTGTGATGTACTTCCAGCAGATGCTTTTACTTTAAATGTAATATGCTATTTGTTTTTAATCTTGGGGCATGTTACCTGTAGCAGTTGAATGGTAGTAAAGTTGCAGTGCAGGTTTTGAAACCATGGATTATGTATCTGGTGAAATTGATATCTGCAAGTTGTGCAGAACATCATTAAGTTTAATCAGGGTGGCAGTTGGACCTATTTCTGATTTATTCCACAAATTGGGATACAGAATTCTTCTGACTGTAGGGCAATTTGTGCTTTTTCTTCTCCCCCCCCTTCTCTCCTTTCCATCTCTTCTTGCCCCCAGTAGCCTTCCTTTTTTTGTCCCTGGTGAATTAATGAAACTGCATGGACAAGTATCTTATCAGAACCAGAAGACTCTTCCCAAAGTTTGTCACTGTTTTTTTTACCTGTCACACCATATGAAGAGTTGTAATGAGAAATGTCCAGTGATGAAATCTGTAACTTAATTGACTTTGCATGTATAGTATGCTGGTGAATGTTCTAGGCAAAGATAATTTTAAGACAAAGAGTGTTTCCTACTTTATATAAGTGCATGATAGTATTTAAGATAAATTGTGATTAAAATCAAGTATTTCTGTAGTCAAAGGAAAGTTTTTGGTAAAAAATATTCCTTTTCTAGCAGGAATATTAAAACCAGAATATTGTGCAATGCAGTGCTCTTAAATATGCTTACACAGCGGGCATTCCACATTTCTTGGTATTAATAAGTCCACTTGTAAGTACCATTTCCTTCTTTCAAGGAGTGGCATGCTATTACTTGTATGCAAATCCTGGTTTCTGTTACACAGCTACAGCAATCAAGAGAATCTCGTATAATGACAGCATCTGCTGAGTGCTGTTATAATTCTTCATACAAACACAGACAAAAAATTTGGGTGTCTATAGATGTTTACTTGCATACTGCTGGCTATTTAACCAATGCACAATCTGAAGTTACTCTTCTGTTTAAATTTTTTAATAACTGAAAGGATGTTTAGCATTAAATCTGCAGGTTTATGTTTTACCCAAAGAGAACACAAAATTATATATGGCAGTGTCATGGTTCCCTTACCTGTTTCTGTCTTCACCCTGAAGTCTCAAGTCGGCATGTTTGGAATGCCTGCTTTGAGAATTCTGTCTGTCTTAGGGTTCTGTGGAGATGTAGAAAATTTTAGAATTTCTTTGACTGGGGGGGGCTCAGTCCAGACTTCACACAGGGATTTTTGACACATGAACTCTGCTTCTCTGTCCAGTGCCTATACATTTTTAAGTAATAAGGTCTAGCTTCTTGGGCTAAATGTTTGCCTACTATACCTATATTGAAGGAGACATTATCAAGATTCTTAAGAGATATGTATGTATCTTTAGGTCTGTTAATCTTAACAGAGGTTTCTGAGCAGTTTGAAATAGCTAATCATAAATATATTAATGCAGTGTAGTGTTATATAAAGCTACATAATGCTTAACAAAAACTGCTCTGCATAATTTGTGACAAAGGCTATTATAATCCATTAGTCATAATTTCCAAGGCAATTTTTGGTCAGTTTTAAATTGCAACAACAGGGTGTGCTGTAAAATATTATATGAATTGCAGAGATTCTCGGTGTTTCATATCACTTTCACGTACAACTACAACATTATAAGCAGCCTTTTTATATGTGAGGTTACGTTAGTTCATACTGGATTTTTGTCTCTGTACCTATTGTGAACAGAGGTATGGCCCCTTTGTGATAAAAACGGGTAGGGATAATGGATAATCCCTCCTTTTACCTCAGCATCCCTAGTCTAGGAAGAAGTAATTGAACAGAAGACTTGACTTTACCAGTAAAAGAAAATGCCTTCAGTCTATGAGCTTTCTTGCCAGTGCAGGGATTAAATGAAATTTGGGACTATAAGTAGATTTATCAGGTTAAAAGCATACTGATTTCTTCCCCCCCTGTAAACTGTCTAATGCCATGAATGAGAAGCGAGTTATACAGAAATGCTAATATAAAATTAAGTTGTTAAAGCCTGCACTTGTATTAAATATGCATGTGGAATCAAATAAAAGATTAGGTAGAAAATGTATTTTTTAGCAACCTGTGCCTTATTTTTCAAAATTTAACATTCTTGTATGATAGTTTGTGTGCATATTTGTTCAATCAATCTGCAAATTCAAGACTTTCCTACAACAGAGGAACAATTAAGAAGGGAAGAACAGAGTTCTAAATTGCCTATGATATCATGTACAATGAGGAAAAAAAATAATTAAACCTTCAAAAGTATATTTAGTAATTATTATGTGGCTTTAATAATTAATCTTTCCCTTATGCAATATACAATCTTATGCAGTTCTGGTGTAGATAATATTAGGATATGAAAGTGAAAATATATTTTTCACAGAATTTGTATGTTGTAGAGTTACTTATGCTGTGGCTTTGTATGCTGTGACAGGTGGCGATCTGAAGTGATTTGCCTACTTCTTAGATTGCTGGCAAAGTAACTCAAAATCCTCCTTCAGAATTTCTCCAAAGGCAATGCCATGTTGCATTGTCCTTGACACGGGACACATTACTGTCTCATATTTTAGCTTATAATGACAGACCATAAAATCCTAATGTGTGTACACACAAATCAATAGCAAGCTGAAGCAAGGCTTGTTTCTATAGTAATAAAATTATTCAGTAGAAAACCCAGCGAAATTACTCTACTGTTGTGGTAGAAAAAGCAGCAAAATTACTCTACTGTTGTGATAATAATTAAAGAAAAATATATTACTTCACAAATCATACAATTTTAGAACAAATAAAGGTAGAAAGTTACATCAAAACTGTTTACATATCATTCAAACACCAATTAATTTTTAACTAGATTATTAACAAAAACCTTCAAAATTAAGCTGCTATTAATGTACTAAAAAGTAAATGCAAATATGTTGCTTTCCAGATCATAGGGTTTCAAACCAACAAGCAAGTTCTGGTGGAACAGTCATCTAACTTTTCCTCATATAAGTCATTCAACTTTTCATCAGTGCTCTTCTTGTTCCCCTTGATTTGACTATTCAAAAATTCCATTGCTTTCACCCAGTTATAAAAGATATTTTCTTCTTCTTTTCCATACTTGGTTTGACAAAGTTCAATGTAGAACAGAACAGTTCTATACTGTGTTCTAGCGCTCCTGCTATGTTGAACAGGAGGTTGTTGTTAATACGGTCCTGCATGGGTGGCACTGGTAATGAGGGCTCGGATCTCAGATTAAACTGTTCAAGCCAAACATGTAATGTGGATCCATGTGAGGGGGTTGCTAGCCCATGTTAAAGTCGGTGCCTGCACATTTTACTGCTAGTTAAAGATCATTTGAGAAGACATAATTGCATTAACACCACCCATTCATTTAGCTGTGTGGATATTCCCTTAAAGTAAACTATATTGACTTCCTCCATGTAAATCAATAATATAACTTACTTATTCCCATGGTTATTTATTCCATTCTAAAAATCATGATACCCAAGCTCCCTATAGATTACAGAATCACAGAATAGTCAGGGTTGGAAGGGACCT
>VZSZ01001076.1:0-12243 GCA_013398815.1 Ibidorhyncha struthersii
TGGGCCCCTCTTCCCTCCAGGGCTTTACCCCACAGTACTCTGCCAAACACATCCCTGAAGAGGCCAAAGTCTGCTCTTCTGACGTCCAGGGTAGCTTATTGCATGCCCTCCTTGCCACCCTAAGGCTCTTGAACTCTGCCATCTCATGGTAGCCAAGGCTACCCTTGAGCTTCACATTCCGCACCAGCCCCTCCTTGATGGTGAGAACAAGGTCCAGCATAGCACCTCTCCTTATTAGCTCCAGCATAGCACCTCTCCTCACTGGCTCCTCTATCACTTGGAGAAGGAAGTTATCTTTGATGCATTCCAGGAACACCCTGGATTGCTTTTGCCCTGCTGCATTGTCACTCCAGCAGTCATGAGGGTAGTTGTAGTCCACCATGAGGACCAGGGCTTGTGAACATGAGGTTGCTCCTATCTGTCTATAGAGGGCCTCATCTGCTCGCTCTTCTTGGTTGGGTGGCCTGTAGCAGACTCCCGCTGTACTGTCACCTGTCCCTGCTCTCCCTTTTTCCTGACCCACAGGCTCTTGGTCAGCTCTTTATCCATTCCCAGGCAGAGTTCCATGCACTCCTGAGATCCCTGTACGTCACTATTTGTGGCAGTCTGCACACCTCTACTGGACTGCACAGGAGGAGGGAATTCAATGCTACCTTGAGATCCTTTGCACTCCTACTTCCTATAATTTTCTATTTTCATTTCTTCTCAAAGAAGGAGGGGGGCAGGAGTGTCCTTATAATCTGTCCTTTCTGAATTAGTTTAATGAACAATATAGATTATTTCAAATCGCAGAGAGTCCTGTGCAGTATTTATGAAGATCAAAATCTGATATGTTACCATTATTCTCAGGATTTAGTTAAAACAAAAGCAAAAATATAATTTAAGCTTTACTCCTCTAACACATGCTGAGTTCATAAGAAGTCCAACTCAGGCACATTTACATTGTTTCAGTACAACACAATACAACACATTAAGTTTTTAACTCTGCTGTTAATGATCACATCTATGTGTAATATTAAACCCGTGAATAATATACCAGCTGACATTATCAAACTATTAGTCCAAATGATTGATTTTCAAATTAACTTTTCTATTTTCTTTACCAGTTTATGCTGTGAACAAAAACTTTTTGTCAAATTACAATTCTGTAGCTATTGTATACTCCACTTTCCGATAATGCCGTAAATTGTTCCTGTGATTATTATTTAAGCTCAGCAACATAATTCCCTGATGATGTTTTGCCCATGCAATATGTAACTCATAGTTACATCAAATTACATGTTTTGTGTAATGCAGTTTCTATGAAGTCTGAGTATATCCAAACTAAAATCGTTGATATTTGTAAATATTCCACTTTTGTGAAATTATCCTGCCAAGATGTTGTTTGAAAGCTTTATTTGCCTGTAGAAATACAGGAAGAAACTTGAGGTTGGTTGCCCCTTTGCATGGATCTTATGAATTATTATGCAATAATTACTTAATAACTGTACTTTATAATATTCAACTTTGAATTTCTGTGGTACTCTACTTGGGTAAAGTGATTCCAACCCCCTTTGTTTATAAAATACACAATTTTCTTTATTTTTGCTTAAATACATTACATTAACACGGAGCCCAAAAGTACAGAAAAGTTGTTCTTTTTTTTGAAAACAGGAGAAAAGTTATGAGGGTTCTTTGGTGTCTTTTCCAGTTAATAATGGTAGCAGAAGGTAAAGTATAATCAATAGAAGTTCCAAATCCCACCGTCAGAATGCTATACCAAAAAGCACGATTAAGTAATGATGCTTCGTAGAAAATAGTACTATTATTATCTAGTAAAAATAAACAAGATAGGTTTGGATTTTGGTCCCTGTTCTTGTTCCAAGCTTTGCTACTAATACGTTGGGGCACTTCCAATCAAGGCAAAGCTGTTGGCCTTCGAAGCCAGCATGGAAGAATAAGAGTTGGAATTTGGTAGAAAGACTGGCTTCTTCAAGAGAAGGATGTCCCACTGGTAGTTCATTTAGAAAATATGTCCTGGCCTCAAAACTTTTATTCAATGTGTGCTCTGCACACAGATGTGAGGTGCAAACGAATGTGGGGAGATGGAAATACTACCCAAAGAGACAAACATCACTGCATTAGAAATGTCATGCTCAGAGAGGTTGTTATGGTTTGAGAAACCCACAACAATTTATTGTCATTTAGATAATACTTCTATCACCCAATAACCCCTCCCTAGCTGGGAAGGGGAATGAGGAAAAACCAAGCAAACCCGGGAGTTGAGATACAAACAGATTTAACAGAATAAGACTAGATAATTAACATTAATACCACTAGAGAACCAATATTGATCCCAATACCAATATAAAATATACAAGGATTATACTCAGCCAATTCTATCAGTAGGAAGCTGTGCACCCATAACACTGGACAGAAAATGCCAGACACTGCGAGTGTGACAGCTTCAGGAGGAAGGGAAGGACTCAGGGGTCCAGCACCGGTGCAAGAAGTTCTCAGGATCACAGCCACCAAGGAAGAGAGGAATCCTCAGCAAACCTTCTAATTTATACTGAATGTGATGTTCATGGTGTGAAGTAATCCTGCTGCCCTCATTCCTGCTCACCCCTGCACTTGGCTAGGCTCGAAGACACTGAGACCTTGAAACACACACCATAGATGGCTATAAAGTAAATATTTTCACAACTTTAGACACTAGAGTCTTCTAAAAGTGCAGTTTTCCCAAGTATTAGAAGAGAAATTAGTCCTGTGTTGCTCAAACCACGACAGAGGTATGAGCACATAGGATTTGTGTGCAAGAGTAAAACAGCAGGTCTGAAACTGCAGTTTTCTCATGCCAGAAGCAAGCGGAAAGCTGAGACTTGCGGCAAACAAGGACTGGAAGGCTGTGATTATTCAGAACTACGAAAGGTAACTTGATAGCTTTGGGCGGAGTGTACCTTCCTTGTTCTGCAGGCTGCAAAATGCAATGAGTTCTTGTCCCTTCTGTCGTACCATAGAAAAACTTTCTTCCAAGTAGAAAAACTCAGGTTCTCACTTTCTAAAGTGTTATCAGTGGCTTAGATTTATTTCTGGGTTTAGGTGCCTGTGGAGGACTCCTGTTTGAGGTACCCATGCCCTTGCTTGTCCGGGAGTGCTTTGAGTGCTGGAAGGGGAAAAACGCAGTGAGTCAGCACCTTCCCAGGAATACGGGGTGCTGGCAGGGGTCTGCCAAGGTGATGCACTGAAGTGCTGTAGATCGCAAGCAGCCTTCGCTATGCAGCAGGTTAGAGACTTTCTTTTTAATGGAATCCGTCCCCTTACACCACATAAAAAAAAAAAAAAAGAAACCAGAGCAGACACCCACAGAATAGTGAGCCACTCAGCCCATGCACACTGCTCTTTGCACCCCGATGGGCAGTGGGTGGCTATGTCATGGATAAATGCAGCCCTGTGCTGTCAGCTCAGAAAAAGGATTTCTGTCTGTTCCTGGTAAAAGCTGTTTCCATTTAAAGAGGGGGATTTTGAGCTTTAATCCTTTGTTTCACCGTGTTGAAAAGTATAAAAGTCACAAAACCGTGCAGAATGATCAAATACAATCTGGACTGAATTGAGTGTGGAGGATTTCTTTTCTTTTTTATTAAAGAAGAAAACTGATTCTTTAAAACTGTCAGGATTCTCCCCTCCCTCTAAGTAAATAATGTTAAGCTATAATAAAAACTGTGTCTTTTAAAACGTAGCACTCTTACAGATGTGCATAATAAATTATTCCTGACTGCATGCTATCCCTAGATTATTTAAAACATATGCCTGTGCTGAATCTGATATTTTCTTTGGAGTGGACACAACTCTTACAGACAGCTGTGGTTGCAAAGTGCATGCTTGATACATAATTTTGGTATTTTTGCATGTAACATACCAAGTATTTAAAAATAAAGTACAGATATGGGCAATAGCTTTTTAGCTGTGGTTATAAGACATTTGCAGAGCGCTTCATTAAAAAGGCAGCACAGTCTCCTTCTCTCCCTCTTCCCTTAGATTTCTTACATCCTTGTCATGGAGATGTTAACTGCTTAGCAAACCAAAATTTCAACTGTCTCAAGTTGTTCTCTGTATGAAAAGATATTTTTCAGGTCAGGATGGTTTAAAAGCTGTGGGATTAATTGTCATTACATTTGGTTTGGCAAGCTAGGATCAGCAAGTATTTGTGCTACAAAAATAAACATGAGACCGAATTAGTCAGAAAGTAATCATGCAAGATAGTGAATGATATCTGGAAGAATTGGGGCCCAAGGGAATTGAAGGTGCTCGGGACTTTCAGTGATTGCTCTGTTTCATAGGACAAACTAAGTGTTTAACACAAAGATTACTGATGTGTTTCATTTTCATGGCTTTCTGTTGTACTCCAGCTCAACTATCACAATCTGTGTGTCCTTTACTTTTTGTGGATTTTGATGTTTTCTGTCCTTCGTTTTGCAAATCTCCTATAATGTTCACCTTCTGATTATTTTGCTATGTGCCCGTGGGTGATCTATTAGGCCAGTAATGTTCTAGGTTGACAGGCACCAACTAGCTATTAATTGAAGAATTTATCTTTATAAAACTTTGAATATAAAAACTTTCTCCTTGGTAGGAGTCTGGCCTGGTTTTCTTGTTTTTTTTTGTTTGTTTCAATAATCAAGACTCCTCAACTTTCTCCTCAGATCACTGCTTGAAGATCCATTCCTGCAGATTACTGCAGGTTGTTTGGAAGATGCTAAGAACTTCAATGTCCACCATTACCTCCTTACCAAATAATGGTAATACATTATGAGAACTTGTCGGATGTCTGAAAAGTATTTCTGAACAAAACTGTATTTAGAAATAAGCCCAGGTTAAATGTAGTTAAGATTCTTTCTGGACTCCCTCACTATCAATAAGCTCACCTATTGAAAACTCACTTCATTTTTGTCATTTCAGTTCTATCTGGAAAAGTTCATTTTACTCTGGCTGTAGGATTGCTACTTAAAAATTGTAGGTTCCACACAAAACTTGTGACTGCTTATCTTCTGGGAAATAAAAATGCATAAATAAAACAGGTTAAGCTTACATCCTAGTATACTGTTAACTTCCCAATTTAATAATATTTTCCCATCAGTATTCTCTCTTTGTCCAGGAATGTATTCTAGTAAAACTAGCTTCATTATTTGGAAATCTCACTGTCTTTGGGGATCCATTTGGATGGATAAAACTCATTAAAAGTCCATCTAAGCACTTTGGTTTCTTTGACACCAACACATTTAGATCAGCCCATTTAAAGAGAACCATGTCGTAACGGCTGTCTGCCTGCATTTTCTAAGCTGTATTCTTTCACGGGATTATCACTTCTGAAAGCCTCTTTTATTAAGTAAAAGACCATTTTATTGCACGCTTCTGTGCAGCGGTACCCATCCTTAGGCTCATTTGACCATCATTCTGGCTCATACAGTCTGTAGAAGAGCCACCAGAATCTCGCCACATTATTTGTAAAACAACAACAAAAATGTCACATTTGCATTGCACTATTTACTTATGTTTTAGTGTGTTTTAGCTTTAGGAAGAGTTTCTACAGTGAGGACTTTTCTGTGTTTCTGTGTTATGTTAACTTCTTTTTTTTTAGTGTTGAATTTTTATGGCTTCTTAACTTCTTTTAATTTGATAGTGAAAGCTATTAGTTAGTACTTTTAAGAAAGTTTATTTTTACAAAGTGTTTTCATCAGAAAATTATGATAATTCAAAGTTCAAATATAAAACTATTCTGTCACGATATCAATCTTTTTAGCAACTCTGTTTCCAAAAGCTGTTGTTCTGAAACACTGGACTGTGGTTAAAGACCTTAGCTATCATTGGAATGTGTGTACATAAACATAAAAATGCAGAGTTTTTCAATGAGTTAGTCAGTCTTTAAAAGTAATAACTCAGCTTGGAATCTGTGCAGCAGATATTGTATGAGCAAGGATTTTTATTGTATTGCTTAACTTTACTAAATTTTCCTCAAAATATTGACCTGCTTAGGAAGTCAGATCCAAAGACTGCACATCAGAAGGACATATATTTTAGTTCTAGGTATCTGTAGAGAACTATCAGGCTAATAGAAGTATTTCAGTATTTTTAAAATTATCTGAAGCATCCATAGTCTTGATACAATGAAATTTAGAGTTTCAAAATTTAGCTACTCCCTAGGTGAATATGCTTTTTAGCAAATAAATTAATTAAAAGAGTTAACACTGGTAGTATTTATGGAAGAGGATTATTTTTTTTGAAAAATCATTTACTCCAGACTAATCCAGCAAAACATTTGTACGGTTACAAAAAAACGTGTATTTAAGTCCTCTAAAAGTCAATCTTGTCAACTTTTTTCATGTTTTTTTAATAGTGTTTACACATGATTTTTTTTTTTTTTTGTCTTTGTACCTCTGTGTGAATATAATACAAATATCACAAAAATACCCTAAAGAGCTTCTAAGACCCTGTCTCACTTTGTCGGGGAAAAAGAAAGGACCGTAACAAGAATGTCTTGGGGCAAAAAGAGAGCAAGCAAAATGACTCCTATGAACAGGATTATAGATTTTTATGAAGAGGGAAACTTTTACATTTCTAGACCAAAACACCTAGGTATTGTGATGAGATGAACAGAAATTAGATTAACATAAAGGTATATTGAAGACAGTCAATGCAAAAAGTACATAAAATATCTTAACTACCCCAAAATAGTTTTGTAAAACCTGCTTTTAAGGATGCAGTCAAAACTTGCCTGTTAAACCCATGACTTTCTATCGTGGTGGTGGCTAGAAACTTGAGATCAACTTGTTCTGCTTTGAGATAACGTACTATCCTGTAAACAATATCTTAGTTACTTTAGAGTGCTGTGATCTACAGCAGTTCATGTGAAATTTTATCTACAAAGGCAGTAGCCAGAACTTTTGCTTTTGCATTTATTGCTCTATGTGGTAGGTCACCATTAGGGTTTGGAAATTGTGTCTCATTTCTGAATCTATTGAGCACTACTAGCATAAGCACATTGGTGTGAAAACTTCACCTTTTCCCCTGTCTTTATGATTCACTCATTCAAATGTTAACAACACAAAAGTGGTATAATCATGACTGAAGCAAATTTGGTTTTACCACTGAGTCCCAGTAAAGTTTTCTGCAGTACTTAGCCAACGTGTCTATGTTTATGACTTCATATGTCCCCAAGTCCTGTGTTGTTTATACTATTGCTAATAAAACCCTCATCTGCTTTATCATGGGGGTTGAATCCACCACACATCTTCCTGTGATGACCTGGCACAGCTCAGTCTGGAGTGTGAGACCCTTGGCCAGTGGCTGGAGCAAGGTGCAAAAGTCCAGTCATTGGAGGAGGGTGAAAGTCCAGTCTCAGTAAGAAACCTGACCAAGTGACTTTATGGGGAAAAGGATGATAGCAACAAGTCTATCTTCATTTTCACTATCATTTTGAACATAGTAAGAGCAAAGACGCCCTGGATCACACATGAGAAATGCAGTGAAGCAGGATATCTTTCAATGAAACTAAAATTACCTGTGTAGCTGCCAACAGATTGGAATTAATATTTGCAGTCGCAAACTGATGATAGAAGCCAGTTTTAGCTGTCTGTGTCTTTTTCAGATCCCATATATAATACACAGTTTTCTATAGACTAACCACAGAAGAAAGAGTAGACAATGAATGAGACACAACAATTTTAAAGGGTGTAACCATTGTCTTTTAGGGCATAGAAGGGTATCTGCCCATGTTTTTCTTTGTTTTGCAGTGTGTAGTCTCACCTGAGACTGAATACCAAAACTCCTCACACAGAAACATCTGAAAGTTACTGCACCACTGGGTCTGCCTAACATGAACAGGCTAGTCAGCGTTTGTGCAAATGATGGTAAACATCCAGATACAGAGTTTAGCCTCTTAATTTGTTGATTTTCTTTTGCCTTTTCCCTTCTTATTCCATTGTGTATTTATCTGCAGTACTTTTACCATGATGAACATCTCTAATTTTTTTAAAACATTGTCATTCTAACATTCCATATTTTCATAGCTATTTCTTGAAATCACCACAGCTAAAAAAGATATTATTTCCTATGTAATTTAACTATTCAAAGAACATAATTGATAAAGTTTTTCTCATATTCATCCTTTTGAAGGGTTAGGATGTGGAAGAACAGTCTAAGTTTATTGATCTTTAGATTCTGTCTGAATAAAGGTTTTATTCCAGGAACTGAATTTTATTCTGAGCATCTGTTCATAAAATACACCAGTAAAAGCAATATTTCTGTGCCCAGGTTACATTTTTTCCGCTATTTTTTTACACACAGCAGATGGTGTAGATTATTCACACGTAAGAACTCTTAAAAATGATGGTAATGGTCAGGTTAAATGCTAAAAGGCAAAGACATTCTGAGTTAATCTTGGAAATCTGCATATAACTCATTCCATCACTTGTCTATATAGCAGATCATATGATTCAGAAGACTTTCTGCTCTTGACAGAGCCTGTGCTTTTGGTATCTGATCATACCAGAGACACAGAGAACACATCATGTACGTATTTGTGATCAATGATGATATTCAGGAGGGGAGGCAAATATATTTTTAATTATGATTTTCAGAATGGAAGTGTATGAAAGAGACAAAGGTCAGTTTAAGTGAAGAAAGAAAGCAATGAGTTTTCTTTCTAGTTTAATATACTTTGATTATCTTAATTTAAAAGTTCTGCCTTAAAGGTCCTTTTTTTTTTCTTAAAAGAAAATACAAATAAAAACTTTAGGTATATCTATAAATGAATAAAAGCATCCCTTATTTTTCTTTAAAATAGTCTTGTACAACTCATAAAAATTATTATTTTTTATTACAAAAAATATGACTTGTAGGAAGCAGGAATAACAAATTTGTTTCTCAATATTTTTGTAGTTAAATATAGCTCTTATTTAAGGATGCTTTAAAATAAATATTATTTTATATTTCAGCACTCTCAAATTTTCTTAATTTTATCCATATTCAAGGGAGGTTTGGAATCCAATAGTTTGCAATGTTTTCTTTGGAGATGTTTCAGCCATTCCTGTCTGAGGGTACTTGGAGACCCTTAAATCCAAAGGCCGTTTGTCTGCTGTGCATATTCACTCACTCTACACCTTAAACACTCCTGTAAAACTCTGGTTGCAAAGGACAAAGGAATGTTATGTGTAGCGGTTAGCAACAGCTCAATAATTTTAAAAGAACAGAGAAAATAAGAAAAAGCTTCACACAGTAGAAAACACTTCTGGAGATGTAAGAAGATTGTAATAGGATACTAAGCTCCATTCTTGAGTTGGCTAGCAATCAGGGTCATGTCTTGGGTCCAGATAAACCATGCTTGTACAACACTCCAGAGCAGGCCAGGTGATTTTCTGTTATCTTTTGAGTGTGAGAATGCAGAGTGAAGGCTAAAGGTTGCTCTAGTATCTGCTTTTAAAAAAATATCTCCGAGGGAATATGGATTCCTGTCATACAGCTAGCAGTAACTCCAACAAGGTGTCCTTCAAATTCCTTCTCTGTTACACGAAATTCTCTGTATGAGGAATTTCAATGCCATCAGCTGGGGAAGAAGATACTGTCCTGAGTTTGTTTACTGGCCAGAACAAGATAAGTTCAGCAGCTGAGAAGGATGAAATATCACATATTTTAACAGATAAGGTAAACATGAGTGTAGAAATGATTCTTGAACCAGCTGTGCCACATTAGAGCCCAAGCCTTTTAAATGAGTAATATATATTTTATAGGAACCTTGTCTTTTTTTTTTCATTCGTTATCTTTGAATGTGTTTTTTACACTGGATGTATTGTTAGAGAGAAAATTAAACAAGTTTTAGTAAATTAGATGACTTTTGTGTGTGCTAGAGATACGAGAAATAAACCAAAATATTTTTTATGCTTTTTAGATTTTAATTTGGAAACTTCATTTTCATCCTCAAAGATACTTATTTTTTTCTCCTCTGATCTTTACAGTTTCTTTTAGTGAATGGATTTTCTTCTGGCTGTAATTTCTTTTCTTTTTCTATATTAGCCTTTTCTGGTCATCCTCCGGCCAGCAAACATGACTTGCCAACTTCCTTTCAAAGACTGGATGAGAAAAGGTAGCTCAACTACATGGATATTCAAAGATGAGTTTCCCTGATATAATGACAATGAAGGTAGAGGAGTTAAGTGTGCTTATGGATGAATAAGAGTGATGTAGATTACATAAGAAATCACAGTTCACACAGGCTACATTGTTCAGATCATCTGTAACAGTAATGACAGTTGGATGGTTACAAAATCTCTGCAAAATTTGATGCAGTAGTTGTGCGTAGCTGTGAAAGCTATGGTAAGGCGGGCTCTACAAACTCTTGTCTGACATACAGGGATAACATGCATGGATTTTTTTTGTTTGTAGCAGAGAACATCAATAAACTAGAATTTTTTGATATTTAATGAGGTAAAGAAATTCTTCATATTCAACAGGTAGGAGGAATTCATGTTCCATAGAGCCTGCATTTTCTGGCCTTTCCATTTTATCTTTTGGGAACACAGGATTTTATAAAACTATGCAGGGAAGTCCTGGTGTCACCTGAACCTATTGGAATTAAAACTTCTACATAAGTGTCTGGGGCCATAGTTTCTACATGTGGTGTCTATATTGACCTACAGGTTGGCCCATGTGAGTTTAATTACAAAATAAAGGTGAAACTCACATTATGTGTTGTTGCTCATTAGTGATGTAGGTCACGGTTGAAAACAGTTGTCTGGTTGAAAAAGAAGGACTTTTGAATCTAAAGCCTTCTTGTATGTGTCTTAATTGCTGAAAAGAGATCTCCTCTAAGTAGAACAAGAAATGCTTTTGAAAGAAGAAATTAAAAAACACCTGGAGGAAAGATTCCAATTTGGTATAATGTATACTTTCCCCTTGAAACACTATTAAAATTTTCAAAATGTTTTTCCATGCAGGTGTGAGAATATAACTGTGTAAGACAGATTATCTGTGGTCCTAGAACTGGCATATGAGACACGAGACATTGGGGATCTCCTGGAAAGAGCTTGCATACTTTATTGAACTGCTGAAAAAAAGGTGTATAACTGCCTTGTTATTTTTTGGTGCACATTTGTAGCTGTTGCCCATAGGAACAAAATATAGTAATTACATGTGCTGCTTTTAGGAATTTTTACTTAGCAAAATAGACATACTGTGTGCTTTAAAGTGAAAGAAGGGAGTTTTTTTCCCTCTTTTCCCTCGGTTGACTTTATCCTTCCTTGGATTTGTGCACCATTCAGATATAAAAGAGAACTATTACATTATAGAAAAGAAGTCTAATAAATCATAGAGCAGACCCTGTTTCATATGAAACATGTTCTATACTTTGGCCATTTATACAAAATATAATTCATTCAGAGAGTTGTTTTGTTATGAAAAGAACTGCTAGATTTTAATGTCTCTTTTGTGTGCACTTACAGGTCTTTGAAAGTACGAGACTAAATTCTGATTCTGCATTTTATGATCCCCTTTACAAACCATGTTCTTTCTCCTTTTTCTTTTTATAAAAGGCTTTTTTAACACACACAACTAGAAACTAAATTTGATGTTTGACTTAAAAGTTCTGTTTTTCTCAATTGTAATAAATCAATGATTGGCTGTGACTGAGTTACTTCCATACAGGTAGGCAGACATGCTCTTGAGTTCAGTGCATGCAGAACTTTCTCTTGATTATCCAGCTGGGTTGGATGTAGGTCAGAGTCCTAAGCAACTGTATTTCATCTTATCCTTTGAGAATGTGTTAATGAAAAGCAAAGAATTTCCTGCAAGGGCTTGATATTCCAACACATTTTTCTGAAAAATATAAATATGTTTCTAGTTCAGGTTCACTTAAGGGCAAACTTTTCAAAGCTCATTTTCTCTTACATTGGACATGAATGTGTTCACCACCATACCAGGAAGAGTTGAATCAGGAGTACATGTAGAAAATACTCAAGAACATAAAAAAATCAGTTTAAATCAGTAAAGTTTCTGACACCAAGTTTTGCCTATGTGTAAGTGCTTTACCAGATTAGCATTATTGTATTTCTTATTATTTGTTTGTGGTCACAAATGAGTCAAGTTAAAAAAAGATACAATGTTTTCTAAGCCTTTGAAAATGTCATTGGTACAAACACAATATCTAGCTAATTTGTTCAATTAATTCTTTTGGCAAATTAAACTTGCTTATTCCATGTTGATGTTACCAACGCC
>VZSZ01001076.1:12285-31134 GCA_013398815.1 Ibidorhyncha struthersii
CATCATTGCAGGCCAAAATATTTTCTTTAAAAGAAAAAAAAAAGCAAAATTCTTACACGAACAATTCAATTTGGAATGTAAGACCATACTTCTTATTCCTTTATTCCATTATTGTTATCCCAGTCTCACATTGACTACACCTGTGTACTTTGTTTTCTTGGTGCACAGCGTAAAATGTCATTTTAGATTATCTTTGCTTTATTCTTCAGGGGGATTATTCAATAAGACAGGCTTGCAGTGACCAAGCTGACCTTTTGAATTTTCCAAAATACACACTTTTTGGTTGTTCATTTTTTTTTGTATTATTGTTGATGTTGGGTTTTTTTGGGGTGATTTTGTGTGTGTATGTGTGTTTAACAGACCTGGAAGACCAGTTAAACTTTGTTTTAATGGCTACAGGGGGAAACAAAATAATTGTGATGGCTTACAATTACAGCCTTTTCCAAGGTAAATATTTTCTGCAGAAATGTCAAAGAGCAGAACAAAAAACCAAACAAAGAACAGAAGAAATCATACAGGCAACCACTTTTCCAAGAAAAAGCAACTGATCATTACAAAAAAACATAACACTCATAAATTAGAATTGTACAGCTTTTCTTAATTAGAAAGGGGAAAATAAAAATATTAATGTTTCTCTGAATTAAAAGGCAATATCTGATGAAAAGAAAAAAACAAACCCCACACCTGAAATTTCAGTTTTATTGTCCAAAGTGCTTTTCATACTGGAGGGGCAGAGAGGAAATGAGGCTGCAACACATGACTTGGGTAGTTTATTCAAGGCAAAGCTGTCAGTAGTGTGACACACAGACTTGAATCTAGAGACCCTTAGTGTGATTCAGTATTTTACTCAAATCTATAAGAAGAACAATGCAGTCTTTATATTCCTTACATTGCAGGCTTTTTTTCAGCCTTTTTTTCTTTCCTTTTTTTTTTTTTTTTGGCCAGGAATAAACAATGATTGTCTCTGAAGCAATCAGCAAGTCTAGATGTCTTCCAGTAGGGAGAGGAAATAAGCAAGCATTAGCCTGGGTCCAGGAATATTTGGTGATCTGTTTGTCAATGTTATTTTTTAAATGTTTTAATATATTGTATAATATCATCCAGATGTATACTGACTTAGGACATACTCAGTTAGGACAATCTGTTATACAGTATGTTCATATAGTTTTCAGAAATGTGTTCATTAATAGGAGAGACCACGAATTGTTTAAGGATGGTATAATAAAAAAGCAGGTGGAATATGCCAGGGTTAATGCACTACAAACTCGGAGCTTTGAGAGATTTGTCCAGCTTAACTTCTTTAAATGGTTTGCTAACCTTTTAGAGGTGCAGCAGTAGAGAAGCCCTATTAAATCCTTATTAAATCCTGTAAACCTTGAGATTGATTATTCTAGCTGAAATTATTCCAAGAGACACATCTTTTCTGCTCCACTTCCCCAGATCTGATTTCACACTGATAGGTTTCTGTAGCATCCTTGAACCACTCATATATCCTCCTAGAATAAATTGCAATGTGCTCAGCTTCCACCATACCTTGTCAGTGCAAGGCACTTTTCAAACAAGCAGGATGGGGAGCTTGTGTTTAGCTGCTGGTCAAGGAAGTATCAAAGTGATGACAGAGACAAACCACCATGATCTCCAAAGTGTGCGAGCCTGAGTAGCAACAGACGTAACAGAGGGGACAGCATGAACAGGGCCCTGTGTGGAAAGGCAGTGACACATTCTTTCTTTTTGGCTTTGTTAAAGGGTTTATATGGGGGACGTTCCAATGTTAAAGCTTTTCCTGAATTGAGATGAGTCAGTAGGCCATGCTGTTCTGGGACACTTTTATGTCTTTTGCAGTAGATATGTTTGAAAGAAGACATTGAATTTCAGGACATGTGAACGCACAGAGAATTAAAAAAATGAGGAAAATAAGACCTAAATCCCATATGAAGTTTAATGGCTGAGCACAGCCCTACAAACCCTTTTACTTCTGCCTGTACAGATGGTCTCATATTCCCAAATTCCATTTTCATTTTGTTGTTAGAAGATCCACCCAGACTGCAATAACTAAAAGCCTCTGTTGGAGATGTATTTGCCTTTGCAAATCTGGGCTTGTAGGGGATAACAAATCAAGCTGAACTGACATGCACAGGTGGAGAACTTCCTTTCCCCAAACTGGTCACCGTGTTATTTCCCTTTGCAGACATCTATTCTTTTTACAGATCTCAGGATCACTTCCGGAGACATGATGCAGTGAAGATGAGACTGACCAGGCACCCAGTTAGAGGCACACAACCATGGTTCAGGATCATTGCTTTGGAATTTATTGTGCAGTTACATGTAACTACGAAGACAGAATACCACAAACTAAGAGTACTCCCTTCCTAGACTAATGAAAGTGTAGCATTTCACACTTTCCAAAACATAGCAAACTAAATTGTAGGCAATTTGTGCATTTATTCTGCTGTAAAAAAGCACCCGTCTGGAATTCTCAGTGAAAGTAACATCATAGAATTGTAGAGTAACATGAGTTGGAAAGACCCTCTGGAGCTGGAATGATACGCTGCTGGAGAAACATCTGACAATGCAAAGCGAATAACCTAATTTCAGTGAATTAATCCTTTCTGCTGCCTATTCAATGGCTGGAAGTCCAAGCCATCCTTACTCACTTGCCATGCCCACATTCACTTCAGGAAAAGAGCAGGCCAGGTGATCTGCAAAGCTATCTTCTTCTAGGCAGAACAGGGTGAGTTCTGGAATTAAGAAGTCTGTCTTTCTATGAAACAGAACAGAAAGCTGAGTGACTAATCTGATTGCAACTGCTGAGGTATCATGCTGGGAAAGTGGCATTTCCTAGGGAAACAAGGAACCAAACCATTTGACCTTTTAAAGGTCACTTTTAATGTCAGTAAGAAATCTGTTGGAAGCCAGGACAGCCACAAAGAACTGATGTTATATCTCCCTACAAAAGCACTTCAAAGTAAGCAGACAGTCATGTTTTCTCACTAATGTAGGTCCATGGAAAATGTATAACTCTTCTCTAAATGTACAGACTATGACGGAGAAATCCAAAATAAAGAGGAAAATGATTGCAAATCCATATTTGACACTCTTTAAATATTAAGTATCTGATGCAAATAATTTTAAAAAATTATTTACAAATACAAGAAATTCAGAAAATTTCTACCCGGTACAAAATATTCTTGATTGTGAAGCTCATAATTTAAGCTGTATGAGTGCACACTGATAAAGTTTTTTGTGTTTCTTCCTCCTGCTTCCTCTGGTATTTGGAAACCCAAGGGAAGAACACTTGGAGGCACAGCCATCTGCTCCTCTAAACACATCCAGTGTATTTTAGCAAATTATGATACACTACATTTCATTTTTAAGGGTAAACTCTATGGTTCATTGTGCTTTGGCAGGAACTGAACAAACTGAAAAGCACATTCGGCCTTCTTGTTAAAGGTCTTTCAAAATTGACCCTTCCCTTTTCTCTGATGTTCAATTCCTCATTGTCTGTCTGCCAGCTTCTCATGAAAATTTATTCTTTTATTACTTATTTTCTTCCCCAAAAGAATAAGGTGTTTTCATTGATTTTCATCAAACTCCATTGCAAAGACTGAACTCCAATTTGACAAGTGTATCTTTTCAATTAATTCAAAGGATGGGTTGAAGAGTAGATGAGGACAGTTGGCCCTGATGCTAAATATAAAAACGTATAAACTTGCTTGTTTTCCTTTCCTTTCTGCTCTTTGATTTAAGGGTCCTTGAGACTTAGCTTGTACCTTGCTACAAGAGAAATAGAAAAACAGTACAGAAGGAATAGAAGACTATGCTTTAACATTGAATGACATCAATAACATCTGGGAGTCATCTTTATTTCTTTTTTCCCAATTCCTAGGCTGTTCATATTCATGTTTATATTCACGTTTGTGTTCGTGTTTCGTGTTTCTTGTTCGGGTTCATGTTCATGTTCATTCACTTTTTCTAGAATCAGACGTATTGAACCTACTAATTTTGATAATATCTTAACATCTCTAGGAGACTAAAAAAAAAAATTCTCCCTGCTTAACTGTACTCTTCTTTAAGTAGAAGACACTGCCTATTGACTTGCTTTATAATGTAATTGCTTCTCAATTTTGATTAGACGTACCACCTTCCAGTTTTATTGTACCTTGTTATTTTCCTTTATTTTATTTTTAATGCCCTGCCGTTCATTTTAGATCCATTATCACCTTCAGAGAATCAAGTCTGCTTTTTTCTGTGGTAGATTATAGGATCAAGAAAATATTTAACTATTGTTCAGACAAAGAATTATGTTTTTTTGTATTATGATTTTATGTTTTATATGTTATGTTGGGTTGTGCTACCTCGTCTTGTATTACACTGTGAGCTTGTGTTTGTTCATTGTGAAGGCAGGAGATACATGACTTATGTCTAAATTAAAATATAAAGCTTCTGCTTTATTTCACATATCCTATCCCTGAAGTTTTGATACAGACAGACTGCACTGTAATTAATCTCTTTTCAAGAGTTTTCTCTTCTTTTGTGCTCGAGCAATTTTGGTCACACTATGTTTCGTCATTTTCAGGGAAACAGAAAGCATAGAATCTAAAATCTAGTAATTAATCTGTAACTGCACAGGCTACTGCTTTAAAATGACAGTGCTTCTTTAAGAATTAAACATTCAGTCACAGCATGTTGCAGTAAACTCACTGAAACTTAATATCTTCTGAGAGACTTTTCAAAGCAGGCGTTTAACTGAAGTCATGTAATGACACTTAATTGGATATTTTTTTGCTGGTTTCAGTCAATTGAAGTCATTATTAATGTGGAGCACAAATGGAGCTGAATTTGAAGAGGCGCTCATTGAAACTCTCTTCTCATAATGCCAATAGAGCATAGTGCAATTGTTGTAACTCCTGTGGCTGCTAATCTTCTGGATCTGATTAATTGTAAAAACTGATAAAAAATGTCTACTTTCAGGGTAGTGTGGCCTTGATTCATTGCTTACTGTTGACTGAAAAACACATTTCCCAAACCTCATAAAAACACAAACTAAATAATATTAGCCTTGAAATAAACAACACAGGGTTTGATTTGCAAAAGGTAAGCTATGGATTTCATAGAGATATGAAACACAGAAGTCTGTCTTACTTTGCAGTTCAGGAAGGAAAAATGAAGGTCACTGTTTCTTTAAAAGCTTTTGTAAAAAAGCCATTGCCAGCACAATTTTCTACTAATTGTACCTGATCTCATTTATCTAAATCCTTCTTATCCTTGCCTATTTTCCATCACATTTATCCATGGTTACACTTTCATAACAGCCACTTTGCCTGCAGGTGGGATGGTGGGACATTAGGTACCATTGCACTAGTGCTGGTTCTTTGACAAGTGACAGGTGGCTTGTTTCTGTCCCTGAGGGGTGGGATAATTTATTTCACCAATGAGTTCGGCCTCTGGCAGCCTAGAAACTAAGGGCCTTGAATGTTAAGTCAAATTGTGGCTGGGGATGCATAACAAGACTATCTCTGAAACCCGCACACTGACCAGAAGGATATCCAGCCTGCAGAACAAAATGCCTCAGTATATACTTAGCTGCTATCTACTGATACAACTAGAACAAAACACACTGATGTTTGTGGCATATAAATTACATGACCTGACTCATTTGTCATACCCTAAATAATTGTAATTGTAGACATAGAATTTCCTAGCATGAAATATGTTAGACTTGAATTAAAATATAACATGTGTATCAGAAATCTAAAAGCAGCAATATTAAAATTGATATTAAACTTATCAAGGGAACATGTATAGCTCTTTTTCACAAACATAGACATCTCATAGAAATGCTTAGACATTTAGGATTTACAGACAACTCTTACTCAGACCTGTGGTGATACTTTGCAAGACACATGCAACCATGATTTTTACTGCTTATAATTTCAGGTGAGATTAAAATGGCTTCAAAAAGTCATATTTGTCTATATTCCACTTCCATGCCTTTGTTAAAAACAGTATGTCAATATTTTACAGAATGTTGTCTGGATGTTACCATATTTTTGCCTGAGTCAGGGATGGGAGAAAAAGATATCTTAAATATTACTCATTAATATTAAAGCTTTCCTTTGGGATAATAAAAATAACTGTGACGTGGTTTCAGTCTGTTGCTAAAAATACTTTGAATCTGTACTTTCTTTGAATATATTGTTTTGAGCTACTGATTCTTTTGATGATAAAATGTCACCAGAGGGTGGGAATTCTGTTCCTGAGCCTTGGTGTCTGTACGTCCCGCAGGGGAGTATGTGGTCTTTTCTCGGTGCCACCACAGTGCCAGGTTATGGAAAGAACTTTGATAAGCATCATAATTTAATGCAAGGAAATTCAACATCAAAAGCAATAAACATAATCATGCCTTCACTATAAACTGATTTCTTAAAGCAAGCAAGCAAACAAACAAACAATTTCAATTGATTTTAATTTTATTCATGTTATGTTGCCCGTGTTATTTCTTTGCTTGAAACATCCATGAGGAAGATGAGAAACTTCTTTATTTCCTAAAGATCCAGAAACTAGTAGATTTACTAGTAAATTCTTAGAAAATTCATCCCATATGCAAAGGAAAATCCACAGTATATATCTCAGGAATAAATCATGCTATCTATACGTCAAAAAGTATTGAATCTCTAGTAGGATGAAACAAAACTCATTCATATTATAGGTCCATGGTCAGATCCTCCGTATTTTGGGAACATTTAGCTTATTGATGAAAACTCAGTTTATGAGTTTATACTGTATTCTTGCAAGTAATCATGGTACATCCAGTGGAAATATTACCACAAAGCACTGAGGTAGATACAGAGAAGAAATAAGGTGCAGAATATAAACAGCCATGGCTAATAAATGTTGGAGCTCTCAGGGAAACATTATGGATAGTCTTAAATCAAGACTAGTGCTATAGCTCAGTTTGGGTCTTATGGAGAGTTTACTCGGTGAGACTGAGATACACTGGGGACAAAAAGCTAACTGTAGTGTTTTTTTCTGACCTTAAAATACATGGAAGAGGGAAAACCATATACTGCCTAGTACATACATCACAATGCATACTGAAATGCTGGGGTCAGTGATCAAACAGTTTTAGGCAAGAAAAAAAAAAAGACACTCTTTTGGTTTAATTGAGGCTTATCTTTGGTCACTCAAGAGAATTAGAAAGAAATCCTCACCTGGTGAGAGGAGCTGTGAACACTCAATGAAACTAAGAGGACATGGAGTCATCTAATACAGGAGATGTGTGTGTCTGTGTGTCTCTGTGTATGTCAGTGTTATTTCCACCCCTACTATAGATAAAGTTATTAAAATTTTTGCAAACAATTGCTAAATTTCACATTATTTTTGAAAGGATAAAATTGCAGCCTTATTTACCTTCATTATAAGTAAGTAGAATATTCTCCTTTAAATACTGCTGAATTCTTTAAACTCTTATCTTTCATGAGTCATTGAAACTGGTTTCTCCTGAGGATTTTAAAGGACTAAAGTATTACTTTAATATCATTTTAATACTAAGAGCTAAATCTCCCCTAAAATAAATACAAACTAAAATTAATAATAAAGAATTAATATTAAAGATTTGTTCTTCTAAATAAGGATTGAAAATTCTTCCAATTTGCCCATTCTTCATTCAAACAAAAAAAAAGGGATTTTTTTTTGTTTGTTTGGTGTATTGCATATGGGAAGCAAGAATGGTGAACTTACTATATGGTAAAAAAATGTAATGAGTATATTTAGCCATGGAGTAATAAATCTAAAGTTTAACAGATAGAATAAAAGCTTTTCTAGCACATGCAAGCAAGATGCTTTCATACTAATCTTGGCTGCCAAGAAAGGAAAGAGCAAATAAAATTTACGATATGATCTGTGGCTATATGAATGCAGATGTGCACAAATATTTTCCAATGAGAAAGTTTCCTCAGCTTTGCTTCCATTAATAAGTATAATTTTAAGAAGTCATTATGTAGCTAACAGTATGTGTGTTAATAAATACCAAATAATTCAGTGCAAAGTTGGTGTTTAGATCTTCCATTTCATTCTCAGTCTGGATTTCATGAATTCATTTAACTCATCTTTTCTTCTGAACAAGTGAGGGTACTGTTTCTCCCCTGTGGCTATTGGCTGATTATGAATAAGCACCTTTAGAAGACCTGAGCTGTTACAGGGTCTTTTTTTTTTTTTGGAGCAAAGGACTGAGTCTCTGACAAGGACTGAAAGCTAAGCATGTTGTCAGAGTAAGTCCTAAATAATTTTTTCCCTTCAGACTGTATCATTTTTACACTTATGATGCTTGAGTGGTATCTTTGCTTTATTCCTCTTTAAAGCTTTTTGAATGCAGATTTCAAATTCATCTTCCTTTTTTCAGGCAAGCAATTTCATCTATTGTCCTTGTAACTTGCTCACAGGTAGTTAAGGAGGTCTTAAGTCAGCTTTTTTGTAGTTACAGTATTCCACAGAATCATAGAATACATCAAGTTTGAGGGACCCATAAGGATCATCGCGTCCAACTTCCTACTCCTCACAGGACTACCTAAAACTAAACCACATGACTAAAAGCATCATCATACAGAAACTCCTTGAACTCTGACAGGCCTGGTGCCTTGACCAGTTCTCTGGAGACCCTGTTTCAGTGACCAACCACGCCCTCAGTGAAGAACCTTTTCCTAATGTCTAATCTGAACTTGCCCTGATGCATTTTCATTCCAATTCCTTGTGTCCTATCACTGGTCACCAGAGAGAGGAGATCAGCACCTCCACCTTTCGCTGCACTCCCTAAGGAAGCTGTAGCCTGTGATGAGGTCACCCCTAAGCCTTCTACTCTCTGAGCTCAACAAACCAAGTGACCTCTTCAGCTACTCCTTGTAAGTCTTACCTTCGAGACCTTTTACCATCTTGGTCACCCTCCTCTGGACACACTTGAAAAGTGTGATGTCGTTCTTATACTGGTATATTGTTATAATAGTTACATTATTTCTTGAACAGGTTCAAAACAGGAATCCACTTTAATTAAAAAAAGTAAAACACTGTAAAAGATTAACTTTTTCTCAACTAAATCAAAGGTATCAAACTAATTAATGGACTAGCTGATTACCAGTTCACAAAAGTATAGTACCACTAGAGGCACTAAATAACATACTTCATAGCAATTTATTTCATCACAATATGAGAAGCAGGAGGAAGAATAATGTCTGGCCTTTTCTGAGTGGAAGAAGATACTGAAGAAATCATGGTCTGTACTACAAACGCCTTCTGGAGGACTGAAGTACAACACTGTTCTGAACTTTATAAATTCCTCTTTCTTCTGAACAGAACTTCATTACTCTATATCTAATGAGAAAAGTTAGTAAAGATGGACTGATGTGCCATACAATATGAATTCCTTCACAAAGACCCCCTTTCCAATTTCTTTTTTATATGGTATGAATTTTTTTTTGATCCAAAAATACTTCATGGACAAAATACTGTGGTTGCCCAGCGTCAAAGATCAAGCCACCTCAGCTGGAAAATTTTAATATGCAGAATTGGAGGTTAAACTCCTAATTCAATGTGGATTATCTCAGATGTCCATGTCCTGCCAAACCTTGCATTATCCTGAGACTGGTTCACCACAGGAATCTCATTTTCACTGCTTATATCCTGCAGAGACTTTTCTTTTCCTCACAATACCAGTATTGAGTGGTGACATTTTAAAAACATTTTTGAGAGTCACCATTTTAATCTGCTTAATTGCAAGGACAGATATCAGGTCTTCCACACATTTTTAGGCTCAGAATCCATATTTTATTATTTCATTCATGAAGTGAAACTAAGTGCCATGAGCATTATTAAGATTGTCCTCCCTTGAACCATAGTCTATTAGCTTTTTCATTTATTAATGAAATAGGAAGCTAATTTTTTATATGTATATGCTCCAACTATGCAAAAGGAGTGCTCATTGTCCAGAGGTGTTTTGGTGCATAAGAAAAGACAGAGCAGTTACCAATTATGCTAAAGTACATCTTCAGTTCATATGAGTCAAGATAGGTCCAATAATTTCAATCCAACTTTATCATTTTATAGGAGTTAAGAATCCCATCTACTGTAATTTTTGTATGAGAAATCAACTGTATATGGGTCAAGAAATTCAAGTGTTAATATTCCCATGGCAACATTAACATGATCACACTACACTTATGGTTTGTGGTATTTTGGATTACGGGCTATACTAAGAAATGCTTTCATGCAGATTGTACAGTATATGTATTATATCAGAATTAGTCTTTACATGGAAATATTAACATTGTAATTTCCTGACTTCTGTATATTTTAAATTCATAACCTTATTTCTCTATTAATATTAGGTGTTTACTTTCACTAAATTTCTAAGAAAAAGAAAATGGAAATGTGAAAGAAGACGATTATCAAAAGGTAGAAAATAAAAAGGAATCAGATACATGCTTCATTTCAAAACCATGAGTAAATGGTAAATGGCTGCCTGAGACTGCAGCAAACATGCAGATGCCAATACTAGCCTAGATGACCTAGGCATCTTCTTCTCTGTCCTTTATCTCTTCAATACTCACATGGTGAATTCTATGTTTGTAATCCTACAATTATTCCCACAATTGACATTGCAAGGAATTTCTATTGTAATATTGCTAACACAAACCATGTAACTACATCATGTCATTGTCAGAGGTTAGCACCTGACAAGATGTCCTTGGAGTGCAGCAGGAGCTGGTTCTTCTGACTGTTAGCGTCTGCCTCATTGTTGGCACTGGCCAAAGCACAAAGAGCTTCTTCATTTATCAGCTGCAGCTGTTTTGTGGGCCTTCTGATCATTCCAAAGAATGCAAAAGAAAGGTAAATGTAAATTCTGCAATCATACTTTATAACAAATATGACAGAAAATCAGGATGGGGGGAAGTGTTTTAATTTGGTTTGGTTTGGTATGGCTGATTTAGTTTGGTTTGGTTTGGTTTTCCTACAGAAATTGTAATAAATTACGCCTCTAGCCTTTCTCCAGTAATCATCAGATGATTATGAAAAAGAACCTGTGTAACAATTGAGGATGTTAATCAGAATATATTTTCCTATTTGAGGCCAGTTTGCCCTCCAAGTCTTCTTTCTGATAGATATTGCATTTAGCTTCTTTGTAAGTGCATGTCTTAGAAAGGTGAATTCCATAACCTGTGACACTGTTTATCCACTCATGCCAACGGAAACTTGTAGCTGATGGTTGTTGTAGCTATCATACTCTTGGCCTTAAGATATATAAAACATTGCAGCATGTCAGACTGCATCTACAAAATGAGGACACGGAACTTCTTGTCTTTAATAACTTGTGGATCATTATGTTACATCTGGAAGGATCACACCACTTGTGATTTACATAATGACTTCTTCATTGAGTTAAAACCTTCTATGTACTTCTATGTACTCAACAACTTTCTTTTCCAAAATAGTCTTAGTGTTTTGTTCTGTGTTTCATTGTATTTATCCCTGAAGATAATGGAGATGTTTTGTCCGCTGCTTTTTTTCCTGAAAGCTTAAATTTAACAAAAAACATTTTACAAAACATACGTCTCTCTATTGAACTTGGTATAGGCTTCCTTTATATACCCACAGAGGTTGTATTCAAGTGATTCTTCCCTCATTCATTTTCTATGTTTTTCAATATAATCAGATTATGATTAATGAGTGTTACCTTAATTCAAGTAGGAGATAAAAAATAACAAGTATCCAAAATGAGTTGAAGCAATCTCTCTATCAGCTTCAATCTCACTCGACTGCTTCTGTGGGCGTTAATTGTTGTGTTTGTCTTTTTAGCTTGTGTTGTGCTTGTGTTTAAAGTTGTGTTTGAAAGATTCAGGGGACGATGATGCAAGAAAGATAATGCATGAAGAAATTTTGTAGTCTTTACTTTCCAACTTAGAAAATTCCCTTAGCATAAACATAAATCCAACTCTATTCTTTGCTTCCTGCTTGATGTCAGTGCCATTTATGTTAGTCACAGGCATGGTACTAGATCATAGTAGGCAGTGACTATCACCTAAACACTGTGGATAGGTGGCCTTTAAAAAGGCATGCAGCAGGGAATTTAAGTGCTGTTTCTGAGGAAGTCTGGAGGTCTTCACTGTTGAGAGCAAACAATGCAGCAGTTGTGAAAATCAACATTTCCAGTTTGGGAACTGTCAAGAGCTGACTGGCTTTAGATTTGGGATAGGAATTGGACAAAATCTGAGGAAAGCCAGCAAAACACTCCAAATATTACCACAGTGCCACCCACAAATGTTAGCAGAATAATTGTGTTTCCCTGTGACTGAAGGTGATGTTGCTTACTTTAGGGACAGAGTGCTGTGAAGAGTGTGCTCTGCCCCAGCTCTGCAGACAAGCGAGTTATTTCCAAAGAGGGCCTACTTAATTTGAAACTGCTTTTTTTCCATCCTTGGGGAAGTTCGTTTTTCTTGTGGCAATGAGAAAGTCCTTGAGGTAGCTAAGTGTCCCCAAGGGTCTTCTGGAAGGACCCGGTAGAGAGACCCCCCCTAGTACTAGTGAGTGTGGCTAATGGGGATCCAGCGGGTCACTCTCTTATGCTCTTCAAAATTCATCACTGGAGCAAATAGCAGCTTCCATAGTTAGCCTCTGCCAGTGTATGATGTACACATTTGGGAAGCTGAGGAAGTTCTGACCTCACACAAAGGGGATGTTTGTATACTCCTCTTCTGACAGTCATTTGTATGTCTCCATCTTTTAGGTCATTCCCTGAGCACTTGGTGTGACTCTTAGGAAAAAATTGCTCTGGTGTGTTGAAGACGATTTGAAAATAAGTATGTTCTCTGTTTGCTTTATTATTTCCTCATGAAAACTTATTTAGAGACCAGAAACTGCAGGCTTGACTATCTGTATTTCAATGGCCAGAACCAGGAGCTCAGCTCCTCAAAATGCAGCCGTTAGATTATCTAAGTGCTTTAAGTATCAGTAAAGCTATCTAGCATCAGCCCAAATTTGTGTGTTTTCCTCCTAATTGACTGTTACTTTGTTGCAAATGGATGTTTCAAAATGCCAACTCACATTCACATTATGCATTTCACTATATCAACACCCCATCAAAACCAGGGATTGTTTCAAATTGCCTACCTTTCAGTTTCCATCTACATAGTTAGAGAGATTGCATGCTATTTCATAAATTAACAACAGTTTCTAACCTGCTGATTCATTTGCAAGGGTGAGAGGTGAATGCTCAATGATTTCCACCACAGTTAACATAAACATTGACCTGATCGACTGCAGTGCTCCCTCTGTGCCATAACATAGCCACAGATTTATCATTCCTGCCTCAGCTTTGCTCCAGGTGCCTGATTAAAAAGCCCAGACCAATGTCTGCTTTTATCTGCTTACTTTGATTTTCACTTTGGAGCACTTTACCAGGACTGTGCTCGTGCTTCCCTGCTGCTCACATGCTTTGTGTCATTTATTGTCTGAGTTTTCCTCTCAGTGTGGCACCAGGGTCTAACTGCATAGTATACCTTCTGCATGTAAGGATAATCTTCATCTTCCTCATCACTCCACTATACTAGGAATGATTTCTATAATGAAGACTAATAAAATTCACCATATGTTTCTTCTATCTGCTGTGAACCAGGCTTTACTTCTTAAATCCATGCAAGAAGCTGAAGTTTTAGTGTGATGATGTCATGTAGACAAATAGTTTACCAGAGTTATTGCTATTAATCATGCCTTACTATTGGTCTACTTAAAACCACATGGGGCATAGCACCAGTACAAAAAGGTTTATTAGGAAAAATGACTTCTCAGAAGTAAAGATGTATTGAACTTGCACATGACTTGGAGACAAAAGAAAAAAAGAAAGATTAAACTACTCAGTATTGCTTAAACTGCAGGCCCTTTCAAATAAATGACAGAGTTTAATGTTAATCTCATTAGCCATCCAAAAATTCTAAGAGTAGAAGGCAGCAATTCAATGCCTAAGAAATAAAGGTATTTATTTAAAAAAGGGTGCATGACAATATTTATTTTCAAGCCTTACACATGTTTTTCCAGTCTGTGCAATTTCATATGTTTTACTATTAGTGCAAAAATTCCATTAGCCAGCAATGCCTGTCCTTAGTTTTGAAGAGAAACTTCCAGGTCTGATACAAATTCTTTTGCTGGAGCAAAGCCAGCTCTGTAAAGACTGAAACAATACAAATACAGAATAATTTAAAATATTTTGTTTTATTAGTAGAAAGTATCTCCTTCTAAGGTCTGGAAGCAATATTAAGTAACATTACTTCCTCTCCTGAATGTAAAAAGACTATAAATGCATTCAGCAGCTATATGATTTTAAGAGAAAAAAGTAAGATCATTTATGAACAAAGAGGCTAAAATAAGTGTCACACAGCTAACTGCCCTCATTCTTCAAGCACTACAGCAAACTGATAAATGGCAGAGATCAGGTATTTTTCTTCATTTACAGCTGTGGTATTTTTGATTCATTATAAATCTTCAAACCTTCCCATAAAATGTTCACCTTTCATATATGACATGGATAGCACACTGGAAGGTGACCTGTGCATTTGGAAGCATTTTCAAAAACTGCCAACATTGGCTTTTCAAGTCCATAGAAATCACAGATATTTAACATTTTTAAAATGGTAGCAAGATCAGATAAAGCCCTGGAGGGAAGAGGGGCCCAAGAAAGCTGGCTAGTGTTCAAGGGTCACCTCCTCCAAGCTCAGGAGCCATGCACCCCAACAAAGAGGACGTCAGGCAAAACAACCAGGAGGCCTGCATGGATGAACAAGGAGCTCTGGGAGAAACTCAGACTCAAAAAGGGAGCCTACAGAGAGTGGAAGCAAGGATAGGTAGCCTGGGAGGAATACAGAGAAATTGAGCAGCCAGGAATCAGGTTAGGAAAGCTAAAGACCAGACAGAATTAAATCTGGCCAGGGACATCAAGGGCAAGAGAAGCTTCTCTATAGGTGTGTTGGGATAAAAGGAAGAGTAGGGAAGATGTGGGTTCTCTCTGGAAGGCAACAAAAGACCTGGTCACTCTGGATATGGAGAAGGCTGAGGCACTCAATGACTGCTTTGCCTCGGGCTTCATTGGCAAGGGTTCTAGCCACACCACACAAGTCACAGAAGGCAAAGGCAGGGACCAGGAGAATGAGGAACCACCCGCTGTAGGAGAAGACCAGTTTGAGACCACCTACGGAACCTGAAGGTGCACAGGTCCATGGGACCTAAGGACATTCATCTGCAAGTCCTGAGGAACGTGGCAGATGAAGTTGCTAAGCCACTGTCCATCATATTTGAGAAGTCATGGCAGTCTGGTGAAGTTCCCACTGAGTGGAAAAGGGGAAACATAACCCCCCATTTTTAAAAAGGAAAAAAAGGAAGACCTGGGGAACTACAAGCCAGTCAATCGCACTTCTGTGCCCAGCAAGACCATGGAGCAGATTCTCCTGGAAACTCTGCTAAGGCACATGGAAAATAAGGAGGTGATTGGTGAGAGCCAACACGGCTTCACTAGAGGCAAATTGTGCCTGACAAATGTGGTGGCCTTCTGTGATGGTATTACAGCGCTGGTGGATAAGGGAAGAGCCACTGACATGACCTACCTGGACTTGTGCAATGGATTTGACACTGTTCCACACAACATCCTTGTCCCTAAATTGGGGAGACATGGATTCCATGGATGGACTACTCGGTGGAGAAGGAATTGGCTGCATGACTGCAGTCAAAGAGTTGCAGTGTGTCCAAGTGGAGACCCACTGGACGCACTCAAAGGGTTGCTCCATGTCCAAGTGGTGTCCAGTGACAAGTGGTGTTCCTTAGGGGTCAGTACTGGGACCAGTCCTGTTTAACATCTTTGCTGGAAACATGGATAGTGGGATTGAGTGCACCATCAGTGAGTTTGCTGACAACACCAAGCTGTGTGTTGTGACCAATGCACTGGCGGGAAAGGATGTCCAGAGGGACTTGGATGGGCTTAAGAGATGGGCCTGTGCAAACCTCATGATGTTCAACAAGGCCAAGTGCAAGGTCCTGCATGGGGGTCAGGGCAATGCCATGCACAAATACAGACTGGGCAGAGAATGGATTGAAAGCAGCCCTGAGGAGAAGGACTTGGGGTGTTGGTGGATGAGAAGCTCAACATGAGCTGGCAATGCATGTTCACAGCCCAGAAGGCTAACTGCATCCTGGGCTGCATCAAAGGAAGCATGGCCAGCAGGTCAAGGGAGGTGATTCTGCCCCTCTCTTCTGCTCTCATGAGACCCCATTTGGAGTAGTGTGTCCTGCTCTGGAGCCCCAGCATAAGAAGGACATGGAGTGAGTTGGAGTGAGTCCAGAGGAGGGCCACAAAGATGATCAGAGGGCTGGAGCACCTCTCCAATGAAGACAGGCTGAAAGAGTTGGGGTTGTTCATCTTGGAGAAGAGAAGGCTCCACAGAGACCTTAGAGCCGCCTTCCAGCACCTAAAGGGGGCCTACAGAAAAGATGGGGAGGAATGCTTTAACAGGGAGCGTACTGATTGGATGAGGGGTAATGGTTTTAAACTGAAAGAGGGGAGATTATATCAGATATTAGGAAGAACTTCTTTACTGTGAGAGTGGTGAGACATTGGAACAGATTGCCCAGAGAACCTGTGGATGCCCCATTCCTCGATGTGTTCAAGACCAGGCTGGATGGGGCTCTGAGCAACCTGGTCTAGTGGAAGGTGTCCCTGCCCATAGCAGTGGGGTTGGAACTAGATGAACTCTAAGGTCCCTTCCAACTCTAAACATTCTATGATTCTGTTATTCTACGAACAATATAATCCCTTATATATCATGAGTTCTTTTATGTTATAAAATCTAACATGCCTTTTTCCTGACTCACTATTATTATCTAAAGGAAAACAAAAAAAAAAAAAGAAAAAACGCCCTGTCCATGAGATTTCTGTTTGCCGTTGCCTTAATAGCTGAAGAGATGACACGTGATATGAGAGCTATAACTTAGTAGGCAAAAGTATGTAATCAGCTCCTATGACCAGAAACTGAAATCAGTTAAAAATGAAAGCACAATTAATTTGTTGGAACAGACAACAGATGAACATGCTGGCAGTCAGAGGTTTGAATCATGAGTAGAGAGATCTCTTCCTTAATTATGTGCTGTAACTCAACCACACAATTCATGCTGAAATCTTTGGATGTTGAGACTGATCCAACAAGTTTATAATGATTACATGAATATAATGACCCAGCCTGGTATTTATTAAATGTATCTAGCTAAAGCAAGTGGTTTGTGATAAAGTATTGTGGTTAATGAAGTATGATTGCCATGACAGCAAAAATGGACTTAAATTTTACTCTTGCTAGACTGGGACAGGTTCTTAGATGACATAGATTAGCAGAGCTTTCCTAAATACAGCACTCTCAGTTACACGTACCAGCTGAGGAACATCATTTTGTGCCTGTAGAGATGAAAGAAGTCTCTTTCTGGTCCCAGATATCACACCAGTCATTGCAATAGTAACAGGATAATGGTTGTGCAGGCTGAAGCAATTGTCAGAACTTTTTTTTTAACAGAAAACAGTATATTTGATAAAACTGAAATATCTGCTTTCCAGGACATGCTTTGAGTAGTCACAACACAACTGAAAATTAGGAACATTTCTGCCTATTAAATAAATGTTTTTTTCTTAAATAATGTCAATGTTTTGAAGTAATATTTTTTCTTTACTGCCTTTTTCAACATTTCCTTTAGCGTGTACTAGTATCTCCTGGCTGAGACAACTTTATTTGTGTCTTTTTTTTCCTCCCTTCTTCCTTCTTACCCACTGAAAAAAATAGTACATTTTAAGAGAAAGGAACCAACTAATGCAGGAGGAAAACAGGAAAACTCACTTATGTGAGTCCTTCACCTGACTAGGGAGGGAACAATGAACCTTTGATGATAATCCCTAATACAAATGGGTGTAGGGATTTTACATATTATATTACATCATACCATTTTCCAGCCATGCCATGGGGGCTTTAGAGGGGACTTGAAACAAAGTCCCATCTAAATGTCATCAATCAGTTTCAAAATTTTGCTTCTGAAAAGTGCCAACATGTTGGCATCATCAACCTGTCAGACAGGCTTCACTGACAGTCTGGTGGGTGTGGTACTAAGACAAAAAAAGAGTCAAGGTTAATGCTAATCTAGTTGCTCTAAAACTTGGTGTATTCACAGCATGGCAGCGGGACAAGCTGTGTGGGGGACAGGGAAGAATGTTGGTCATGCTGAAGGAGCAGGAAAAGCTTTCACATTCCTGGTATATGCCATATGAGCCTTAGAGACTACTGTATCACTAGTGTTGTGACAGTGTAGCTGGGTGCAAAGATCATGAACTACCAAATAATTTTCATACTGAGCCAAAAAGATCTGAGCTGTGAAGCTCTCTCTTACATTGCAAAACACAGTATATGTTACTTAACAGATAGGAACAGACTGAGCTTTGCGCTTCTGACCCTATTGGGTTCAGGAGAAGAGATATAATTACTATTGTCTAGAATGGAGCAGTGGTCTTAAAGTTAAGTGGTCAAATCACCAAGTCTTCATCTCCAAAGTACTCCGTTTTATAATACTTGTTGCATCTAATCAGTCACACAGAATAATAGCATGGGATAGCCTTATCTGATTACAATGGCTCTGCTAGGTGTGGCTCCATCAATATTTCAAAATAAAAGGTGTCAAGTGGATCAAAACAACCTGTTTCGATCTCCCAGGTTAGGACTCTCATCCTTTTCCTATTTGCTGAATAAAATATGGACATTTCAACAGCTTTTATACTTACTTTTTATTCTA
>VZSZ01001076.1:44035-59448 GCA_013398815.1 Ibidorhyncha struthersii
AAGATTTGTGTGGGGACCAGTCAAATTTAGCATCCACAGTTGCTCCTCAGCAATGTTATAAATTGTATATATTTAATCCCAAAGAACATGAGATAACAAACTGCAGTCCAAATGCGGTCTAGATCCTTTATCAAAGTGAATGGGATATTTCAGATGTACTCCAACAGCTTCAGGACTTGCCTTATTGCTATTAATGACCTGCCCTTAGTGTGAAACAGGGAAAAAGTTCATAGGGATGGAGATTGTTGTAGATCAACTTATTCTAACTCATATAACCCTGCATTAAAGATAGACCTAGAATACAACCTGATAAGAAACAGGGATGATTTTGGTCTCATTAGTGAGCTTTCTGACTTGGGATGTCTTTGAAACAGTCCATTATAAGAATCGTTTTAACACCATGGCTTGCATGGCCAAATATTTTATTAAGAGTTTACCTATATATGAACATACATATATATATGCATTTTTTACATACATCCATATTCAGTATGCACAAACTATACATGCACAAAGCATATGTATGTATATACGTATTTGCAAACATAATGAGAAAGATGAAATCTTACTGTATACTAATGCGTTAATCCAATTACCCTGTAGGTACATGAATGAAAGGCACTTTTCTATTCTGTTAGGAGATTAACATAAATATTTAAATAAACACAAGGGAACACAGAAGGATAACATCTTTTGTAAGATGAAGGCCTACAGTGAACTTCTAAAGTTCTATGCAGAACTATAGTTGTGCATGCTTCTTCAGATTTACATGGCAATACATGATTGTGTTCATATATATGATCAAAATGCATGGCATATCTAAAAAAACATTTATGTGTCACCTGAATTGGAGCTGGAGAGAACATACATTGTAATCAATGCCAATATTTTCATTGATTTCACTGTTTTTGCTGCTCCAGGTCCTATTTGAAGCAGGTGTACAAATAAGGATTTAAATATAAGGGAACTGAAAACTGAACTCCTAAAAGAGCTAATTCATGGGAAGGTGAAGTTCTCTGTCAGTTCTTATTTTACATCATCTCGTTCTCCTATTTTATAATTATGCCGCATCATGTAGTTATGTTATTTGTTCAAATTACCCTTAAATTGCAATCAAATGTTATTACTGGCACTTAGTACATTGCATGATGTATCTAATTGCCATTGTGTCAAACATAAATGATGTTGAATAATATCATGGAATGAGTAATGTATTGACTATTTGAAGAATATGACTTTTAGAATTTGATTTGCTGGTCTTTTTTTTTTCTTCTTCGGTTTGGGGAAGCAATTAGTGCAGATTATAAGCTAGTAGCGTACAAAACTTGTGTCTTAAAAATATAATATTTTTGACTCACAGAAAGAACAGTTCCTGTAAAATGAAGTTTGTTCTTCTTGTAATCAAATAGTTCAAGATTATCAGACAAGAATTTATGGTTCTTACAACTATCAGTTCTAAATATCTGATTTTCATGAGATTTTCACAGTAGCCACTACATATACGCATTCCACTTCAGAAAGAATTGGGGAAAATGTAAGCAAAAGAAACTATAGTTCCAGTTTTGATTGCCTTTCATTACTTCTGTTCTAAGTACAATACCTTCACAAAAGCCTTCTGCTTTAAAAATATGAAAGTAGCTTTCTAAAATAATTATTTTAATATTTATGTATAAAACTCTATTAGTCCAAAAAATAAGTGAAAGTGTCCTCTTTTTTCCCCAATTAACATAATCTCTTCTGTGCAGGCAGGGTAAGGTGGTGGGCTGCTACAGAAGTCAGCATTTCGTGGATTTATATCAGTTGAGGATTACTGACTCCTCTTTACGTGCCAGTAACAAACGATTTCCTAAATTACTTTATTTTAGCTTGTACCTTTATAGTCTTTTGGGTTTGTTTGCTTTTACATTTTCTCTTAGTTTTTATCTGGAACATTTTTGTTACCCTATTTGTTCAATTTATTTCAAATATTCAGAATACCAGACTATAGTGTATTTTCTCTTTAAAGTAGATTTTTTTGTTACCCAGCTTCCTGGTAGTAAACCCCGTATTCTGTAAGTGGAGTTTGACTGAATGCAAATTCTCCAGCTGTGTTTATTAGTTGGTAGTAGTTGGTTATGTTGTCAGTTTGCCAGCTAGCATAATGTCTGCTTGCTTTCCATATAAAGATAAAATAACTGTTTGTAAGCATACAAATATATCTGCTATGGGTTTTCACTGTCAGTTGGGTTTTCACTTAAATTTTGGAAAAATTCCAAAAACTTACTTTCTGCATAAAATGCATTTAAACAAACAAACAAAAATAATGCTTAAAGAATAGAAAATTGTTCATATTTTGCAACAACGTAAATCAGGAGAGTAAAATAAAAGGAAAATGAAGGTTATAACCATGACTTACTGCTTACTGTCAAATTAGACACATCATCAGGAATAAAAAATGGTTCAATTTTCTTCCCAGACTTACTTTGTTTTTTTATTTCATAGCTAATGCTAAAGTCTTCTAGGCATATTTCACTTTCATATTTCTACAATGAAAATCTTTGAAGACATTCTGCTTGATCGACTTATTGATCTTATTTTCATGTTATTTTTGCAATATTTTGCTTTGCAGTCCTCTGTGTTGCTCCGGTGTCTTTTTTACATTCCTAGGTAGTCTCAGTCCAAACTAGCTGCAGCCACTCTCATTACTGGCTTGTAAAGTGATTCCTCAGACTCAGTGATAAGGACAACATCAGCAACATACCTGACATTACAACATTTGCTTCCTTTAATTTGAATTCCTCTATTGTAACCATCAAGATAATTGTGCATTACCATTTCAGCATAAATCCTGAACAGATGCAGTGGCATAATGCAGCCCTGCTGAACTCCTTCCCAGATGTTAAACCTCTCTGCTGTTCCTTTTGTTGTTGAACTGCTGCTTCCTGCTCACATTAAAGTTAGGGTAGTGAATGACCACATTTTAAAAATGTTAATTGGCTACAGATTTGTCTAGAAATTAAGTGGCAAAGTATGTAAGATACTTCATATAATGCACTGTTGTTTCTTTGTTACATCCATTTCCCTCTTCTTATTACCAATTAAATCTAACATCTGACTTTTATTATTTTTATGAGAATTTATCAAGTTTAAATATGTCACGGAATTAAGGAATGTAGGATGTAGATTCCACAGGACCTCCCAATTTGACCTGTTATTTATCTACATCTCTTCTAATTAATCAAATTCTCAGTTACTTCTCTCAAGATTTTAGTGACACAAAATATTTGTGCCATCAGAAATGGATTTTTGGAGGTGAAAGACTAACAGGAAAAAGGCAAAGACTATGTTATGTAAAGATATGGTCACAGCAGCTGAGCCAGGCCCTGTGTGTACTGACCTCTTCCCTACTTGAGCCAGTCCTCCATGTAAAATTCCTTGAAAACATGATAAAGGGGAAAGATTCCTTCCCAACCCGTATCTCACCAGCAGTACACCCCAGACTCCAGAAACAAGGTAACTTAGTGAGGTATCAGAGAAGATGTCAGTATAACCATTTTCAGTATCTTCGCTACAGATTTTTATTTCTTTAAAGCCTCTGTTGACCAGCTGAAATCAGAAAACATGTTTGCCAGAATCAGTATATTTCAGTGTAGCTGGTCCAGTTAAGCCACCTTAGAGGAAAGAGGTGAAATGTGGAAGTCCATTACCAGAAGGTTCTGCCGTGTTTTGGTCCCAGTCTCTAATTCTATACATAACCAAAATTTGTTTCTTTTTTTTTAAGCTCCTTCAAAATATCTTGAGAAGACATATCCAACCCCATTTTAGAAATGACAAGTTAAATAAATTAATCAAATAATTTGGGAAGCTTTTTTGAGTATGTAATAGACCTTAGTATTTAGATACTGCATTTAATTTTGAAACTTCTCTAATGAAGATTTCTCTAGCTTCTTTTCCAGCAATGTAATCATGTTATTTTGTGCTGTTATCAGGAAGGTCTTGAAAAATACCAAAGTACTAAATGTCTTTTTTTTCATGACTACGTACTTTTAAGGTTAATATTTATGAGATTTCTCTTTAATAACTCACATGGGTCAAAGTTACAAAAATGCATTATTTTCCTGACAAATGGATCTGTTCTGTTCTTTTCATTATACTTTATGAGAGGACCATAAACCTGGGGAGAGAACTCTGGACAGGAGAAAATATACACATGGAAGTCTCACCATTTTAATATTAAGAAGTAAGACAGTTTCTCCTTTATTCAAAATAATTGCTTTTATATACCTAAAAATGTGTTGTTCCTTTTTTGCCAGATAATCATAGAAAGCATTATACAACATTTACCTGTGCATCAATACATCCAGGTTAAACAAACTATGATGTTGCACAATCTACTTTCATTCTTCACAATCCTACGAATGTTAGTTGTAAGAATTTT
This sequence comes from Ibidorhyncha struthersii, assembly GCA_013398815.1. NCBI lineage: Eukaryota > Metazoa > Chordata > Aves > Charadriiformes > Charadriidae > Ibidorhyncha > Ibidorhyncha struthersii. Next base: position 48,453 of record VZSZ01001076.1, read on the forward strand.
TATAATTAACTGATTTATAAAACCATTAAATTGATTTAGATCAAAAATTCACCTCTGGTAGATGCTGCTAGAAAACGCACAGTTCACTGACACCTAATTGTTGGCAGATTTCTAAATATAGGGAGTTGGATCCTAATTAATTTTGTATGTCCTCTACTACTTTCTTATAATGCAAGCTTTTAAAATCATAATTTTATGTCAAATGCCATGAAGAAATGCAGATATACTATAATAAAATCGCTTATATCTGCATAATTTATAACCCAGTCAAGAGAAAGACAATCTGTTTGAGAGGACCTTTGTTCCCAGAAACCATGCTTGTTGTCATTATTGTACCTTTTGTTTTTTTTATTTTTTAGTGTTAATGTCACTTTTCCTTTGTTTTGCATATGATCAGTACCAGGCTGAAGGGTTTACAGTTCCCTAAGGAGAAAACTTTTAGAATTTGAAACAAAATTTGAAACACACCGATCTTTTTTTGGAGTATGTTACTGAAGTTATCTTGATTGTTTTATTGCATAAACCATTTATCTGGGAATTGAGTATGACTGATAATTTTTACAGTCTCTCTGGCCGACTTGTCTTTCTATGTGTGTACTGTTAATCTAGCTTGTGCTAGCTTGTGCTAGATTCCAAAATGAACTTTCATCAGGGTTTCTTCCCCTTTGTGCTTCATCCATACATCATGAAAATAAGAAATAATTGCATAGTTGTCGGGTTTTGCCATTTGGTGCAATCCTTCAATCAAGTGATCCGGACTAGTATTAGCAATAAGGTCTTTTAGTTTGAAGTTTATTTTTCACTCTCTTGCTGGTGGCAGAGATGTTAAAAAATGCTCCAGCAAACATGTCTCTGAGAACTGGTGATATCTCCTATTGGATAAATACATAGTGAAGTTTTTTTTTCTGCTAGGAGAGGTATTTTCTTTCTTCAGAATACTCTAGCTAAGCCACAGAAATCTCTTTTCAATCACACAGGCATGTTTTCAAACATATATTTAAAAATCAACCACATTGGCTGGAGGTACCACAAATGTACTTTCTGTAACAGCAGAAAGGAGTGCAGTAGTAGCACAAATCTTTGGAAGGTGCTAAGCCTTAGAATTTATTTGTGACTTTATTTCTATCTTAACAAGTAGTACCAATTTATACCCAACTGACTCGTTATTTCTGAAGACCATCCTGCAGTTTCTGGAAGTGATGTTTGCCTGATTATCACTGCAGCAGGTCTATAGTTTTTGTCTGTGTTAGTTCCAAAAAATATTATGATCTCTATGAGTATCTCTGGTGAAGAGACCAACTGTTGGCATGAGGAACTGCTAATTTTCTGGGAGAAAAGCATTTTTTTCAGGTTTCGCTCAGGGATCTGGCCACCGTAAAGGACATTTTTCCTTACATAATGAATAAAATTAAGAGAAGAATCTGATATTTTAAAATTAGATATGTTGAAAATAAAAATCTTTTTATACCTGTTGGTTAACAAATTAGAAGAGAGGTAATGTTATTACCTACCACGAGCAATGTGCGTTGGAAAAGCTTTGGGTGAAGTGAAAATACAAGAAAAAACTCTGTATCTGGGAAAGAGACATGGGGAAAATATACACAAGCTCAGTTTCTGTTTTAGTGTGCCAGAAGATTAATTAGAGAGTTTAGACACTGATGCTTGTCAAGTATGCAGTACAGAAGATAACTTACAACTAGTTCCATTTGGCTTACAACAAGTTCCATTCAACTTATGTAGTTGGCTTATTTTTCTTTTTCTTTTTTTTTTTTTTTAAATATACATGTAACTGTACAGCAACAGTTTTATTTTTGGCATCCTCCATTTTTAGGAACTCCTAAAAATTTTCTGGGTGGGAGAGTCTGTATTTAACTGTATATTTACTATTATTTTTGTAGATTTTTCTCTCACGTGTATAACCACAGTTGTACGTGCATGTTCACATATACATATATGTGTACTATATTGGAAAACTGGGTATTTTTGTCTCTGTGATGTTCTCGTGCTTGCTCAGCGTAATAAAACAGGTCAAATTTAGATATATGTCAAGAAGTAGTCAATATTGAAAAATAAGCTGTAAAGATGCTCTACAAATGACAGCACTAGTGGGACAGATGTTGCAGTCTTTTTTTGTTTTGTAGGGTTTGTTTGTTTGTTTGTTTGCACAACAGTGTGCTACTTTCTTTTGGAATCTGCAACATTTCAGCTGCAAACAAGTTTGTGATCAAAATACCATAGAGCCTAGGAAAAGTACATACATACTGGTGGGCATTGGTCACTTTTTCTAGCTAGTATATTTCTTTACTCCTCATAAGCTCTGTGAAAGAAACAGCCCACGACTGTTGAAATCATGAAAACATATCTGGGTCTTTCTGAAGTTCTCAGTGTCTATAGCAGGACCAGAACAATAGGAAGGCCAAGGACCATCTTTGTGACACTGTTAGACCATTGCACGGTGACTACATTTCATGATGTACTCTGGGAGTCCTGGGGACTGGAACTCCACTGTCAGTGAAACATGTGTTTCCAGTTTTATGCAATGTTCTTGCCAAACCAAATAAGCAAAATGTGGAATTCAAATCAAATCTATTAATAGCAAGTAATTAATTACTAGCTTGAGTGAAACAATTCCTTAAAAGCTTTGCCACCTAATGGTTTCAAAAGGAAATGTTTGGTTAGCTTTGTGGTCTCAGAGTAATAGGATACTATTAATCTCTGAAGAAACTGCTGCATTGAAATTCCAGTTGAATGTTTAATATCAGCGTATCAAATCATTCCCAGTCTAAAGCTAGTGTTGAGACTACATCTGCAATGCTAATGAAGGCTGTCTTTCTAAGTGATTGGTGGCGAGGGTAGACAACATTTTTTCCCTCTGCAGAACTTCGCAGGAAACATTCCAGTATGATTCATGCCAGTGACTTCAAGATAAAAAAGCTGATAATTGTGACCAGAAGCCAGCTTGATTCACACAGCTGCGTAAATATGAACTAATTAACACACAATGCAAAGCTTGAGACTTATGAGACTTCAAACTATCTGTTCCGTTGAGAGATAATAAGTTGTATATCAACTGTGCACTCTGGGACAGAGAGCATACTGTCAACAAATCATTGAGGACTGAGAATATTGTTCCAGAAGCACAGTGTTTCTCTTGCAAATGGCAGGGGAATTTTTATCCTGGATCAGATTAGCAGCCTGTCAAGGTCTGTAATCTCTGTAAGAGGCTAAATAATTCTGCAAGAGGCTGAGTATCTGCTCTGTAAGAGAAAATCATTAGTGATTGCTTGCCAATGTATTGACATCATAAGAAAATATTTCCACTTGTTACAGAACACCTTATGCCTGGAGGTTTCATGTTCACATTTCTTAATGTTTTGTCTCTTAATTTGAGTTTATTTTTAATTTTTAGTATTGTGATTCAGGATATTGATGCCCTATATCTGATTCTAGGATAAGGACAATCATAGTTCCATAGTTGCACACATGCACATAACTTGATCACAAATAAGTAGATGTTTTACCACAGTCTGAATTAACATCTTTTTAAAAGTTTTAAACTGGAAAAGATGTCAATGTGTTCTCTAGGTGTTTTTTTGTGACAGATTGTTTTGAATGATGGAAGTTAATCCAGATTTAATCAAAGGAAAGCTCTATCCAAGTTTAAAAAAAAATGAATTTGGGTAGCAGTCAGTTCACATTAGGACAGACAAAATAATTTTTTAATGCAATACTTCCCCCCCCCGAATTCTCAATCAGGGTATTAAGAAAGTGACTTGAAAACACTTTATGACTGATGTGAAATTGTATGACGTCTGAAAGTTATTTTGAAATAAATGTGAATATAGAAGTTCAAAACACTTGAGCACCTCTCTGGTTCTTATACAGAGGACTTTAATAAACATTTGGCTACCTATGCACTACCTACCTATGGAAGGATTAAACCCACAAAACTTGTCTGAAACATTTTAATTTTCTACAACAGGTTTTAGATAAGTCCCTACCTCTTTAGAATAAAATCTACAAATTTTAAAAAAAGTAAAGCAGCACATAACATAATTGTATGAATTTTGTATATTTTCTTTCTTTACATTTAAAAAACCTTGTGAATTAAAAAAAAAAACCACAAAACGAACTAATTGTTTCAACAAAAAGTCAGCTGTTAATGGTTGGACCAGCAATAGTCTTCCAAAACCAGGTAATGTGGTAACAAATAAAGCTTGAAGTCCTGTGAAATAATACATATTTCATATCACACTGGTAACTGCTACTTTCTGTTAGGGACTTCGCCATAGGATCGGTGACTTTCCTGTCCTCTATTGAGTTTCTAATGCCACGAGAAAGGTACTAATGTGATAAAAGTCATATAGTATTAGTGACTTTCTATCATGCTGGTGAAGTGAATTTTTATTGTATTAACAAAAACAGAATTCCAATTGCCATAGCAACTAGCCAAAATGACAAAAAAGCTCTTATAAAAATCAGTTGAGAACTCTACATGGATAGTGAATTCAGTATGACTCTACTTGCTGTACCTCTACATACAGAGCTGCATTGTTTTGTTTGTTTGTTTTTGTTTTTGTTTTCCTGGAGCATTCATTCATATCTTGTGTTGCAGAAGTCAGTGCCCTCTGGCATAATATCTGTACATGACTTTTATTTTTGTCAATAAAATGTATATCTTGAGGGAGTGGTAATCATAGGCTAGTATGTTAATGGAGAGGTCACTGCCAGTTTGAAAAGCTACAACAAAATATAAAGTCCTGTGAAAGAATCAGCTGTAAAGTATTATTGGCTGTCTTTCTAAACATTTGTTCTTATTGAGCTCTTGCATGGATGGAAAGCTCTTGTTCGTGGCAAACACAACTGCGTGACATGGGGTTTTGTTTAGCTTGTAAACAGCACATTGGTTATTTATGTGAGAAGTAAGGAAGAAGTTCCCTCTGTGACAAAGTGTAACAAATATTGAAGGAAATACACAAAGCACAAAATGTCATGTGTTCTTTGTAACATAATTAATCAGCATCTATTCATCTGTAATTGATACGTAACATTGCCAGTCAAATGCAGATCACGTCATTGAAAAAATGCAGCTATCCAACAGAGGAAAGTTTTGCTCAAGACTTTTCTTGCTCCAGTACATCACCATAGTGTGCAGTAAAAGTTCTGAATTGCCCACTCATTCGGATCCTCTGTATCCTGAACTTTATTTTGAAATGAAGAATAACTCATGAGGTGGGTACATTCAGTGACAGTTGTCATATCACACAGTATTCTGTTTTTATTACCAAATCTTGTTTTCATTTACCTAGATTGTTAATATTGAGTGAGTGCATGTGTGTACATGGATCATTGTATGTGCAAACATATGGATAATACATGCTGTACTAATATACATTCCTCCAAACTTTGGCTTTTTATTATTCTTCCTGTTTTGGCTTAGAATCTATTTCTATCAGCTACCAGCTGGAACCCTTCTGTTGTTCAGAAAGTTCCAAATTCCTGCTCATACTCACTCAAAACAGCTTGGAAGTGTAAGGAAAGAACACCTCCTGGGTTGTCAGAAATGAATTTCCAGTTAGAATAATAAGAACATTGCAAAATTTGAGAATAAGGAGTAGAGTTGTCTGTTTTCTCACATATGCTGATATCAGAGTATTAGTCTAAAAAAGGCTCCAGCTCATTGAAGAGCATTTATGAACTGGATTTTATGAATAGGAAGGAAAAACCTGCCATAATAATAAGTTCAGATATCTTAATACTCTCATATCTATGTGTCGTTCCTTGGTCAGCTCCAATATTGTTTGCTAAGATGCTCTTTGCTCCATTGCAAGGGTCAGCAAGAGTCCCGCTCTCGGAAGCCCTTTGCTAGTTCTTCATTCTTTCTCATGCTGAAGTTTTCCACCAAGTGATCTTTTTCCAGTTTATTACCACTCTGTCTCTCTCATACATTTTCATACACATATATTCCCCACTCCTCGTGTCCCCAGAACTCCTTTATTAACTTGCTTTGTATGCTGCTTCTTGAGCTTTCTGTCCTTGAAACATTTTGTCAAGACTCTCACAAGTCCTGCTAGCCTAACAATCTTGTATAGATTGCTTTGCATTCTCCAGCAATACCGTCATGTTTTATCTCTTTAGCTTGTTGCAGGTTGGGTGTTGGTTTTCTAAGAGAAGGAGCTGTGACAAGTTTCTCTAAGACGTGTTCCTTTACAGTTAGAAATGATACACAACAGGGTTCCATGAGAAGTTAGAAATTAATTGCTGCAATGCCTGCAAGTTAAATTCTACAATATGATTTTGTCTTCAGACAACATGAATAAATCTCATCTGCACTTAACAGACATTATTTTGGCAAGTCACACTTACTACAATGAAATGCAAGTATGCCAGTGTTATTGTCTGATGTTATAAATATTTATCTTGAGTCTGAAATTACTGAAATTTTGCTCCACAAAAATAACTAGGTGGTAGGTTTTTTCCTTCTAAACTGGGAAGGGTGTATAAGTTCTATCATCATTATGTATATCCACATCTTTCTCTTTTAGAGAATCCACAAGTCTCTTTTAGAATCAATGTCATGCAAAGTAATAGTTCTGTTGTTATCAGAGTTATTCAGTAGTACAGAGTAGAATCAGAAATTGTTGATACTCATAATATCTTTACAAACCCCACCTCCTAAATCTTCAGCCTGTGAATGAATATTTTGAAAACTACTATTAAACAAATATAAGCCTTTCTTTCCACATTGCATCTTAGCAAAGATCGGAAGGCAAAAAAGTTTGGGAAGCTGAATACAGAAACTTTTAATTAACACGTAGTAATGTAATGGCTGACAGACATAGCTCTATAGCATAGGGAGTAATAAATCTTGTGTCAGAAAGCAAACAAGCATAAGCTGTGGACATTTTCGTGTATAACAACACTATAGTTGTTTTTAAGAAACAAAAGTGAGTTTTAAAGAGTTCAGCAATCTCCATATTCCCTAAACCTAGAAACTTGAATCATAGAAACATAGAAAGGCTTGTATCAGAAGAGACCTTTAAAGGTAATCTAGACCAAGTCTCACCTGCAGTGAGCAGGGACATCTTCAACTAGATCAGGTTGCTCAAAGCCCCGTCTAGGCTGACCTTGAATGTTTCCAGGGATGGGGTATCTACCACCTCCCTGGGCAACCTGTTCCAGAGTTTCACCACCCTCATTGTAAAAAAATTCTTCCTTATATGTAGTCTAAATCTTCCCTCTTTTAGTTTAAAGCCATTACTCCTTGTCCTATCACAATAGGCCATATAAATAAGTTTGTCCCCATCTTTCTTATAAGCCCAGCCCCTTTAAGTACGGAAGGGCAGTAATACAGTCTCCCCAGAGCCTTCTCTTCTCCAGCCTGAACAACCCCAACTCTCTCAGCCTGTCCTCATGGAAGAGCTGGGTATTACTTATATCTTCAGTGCACTGCTTACTTGCTGATAGCAAAATGCTGCTTTATTATTTTAATAACAATGTCTACCGCAAGAGAAACACGTAGGAGAGCAATATGATCTGTAGAAGAGAATTAATGCAATCCTTAATGTGTACAAGGTGTAGTGCATTCTGTCAGTATACCTCAGTAATGATGGTGCCAAGAATTTGTAAGCAAGTCCATGATTTAAACTCTATAAAGAAACTAATCAAGAGATATGGACGTTCATACAGCAATTTACTTCTTGATCTGCAAAATTCTGTTTCTACTTCCAACAGAATGGAAAATGCAGAAGAAACGTGTCTGATCAAACAGAAGGTGGTGAACAAATAACAATTCTCTTCTGGATTTGTGAGAGCACTTGCTCGACAACAAACTGTCATTTGGTCTGTTTGTCAGTTCTTTTGTAATGTCTACATGTCTTATGTCGTTTCTTACATTTTTTGTAAAAATAGGTAATAAAGCGTGCCATAAATATGTAGTGAAGACAGAACTCTGAAAGAAAAGAGGAAAGCATTGCAATTGATTTATGAGCCTGGAGACAAAAGTATAGTTGTCTTGTAGGAATAGACCCAGGAATAGATAAACCAGCCCATTTCTTGTATCACGTGAAACACTTTGGAAATATGACATTTTCAGGCATAGAGTCATTAGTCCTTTCTCATTGCTAATATCTGCTGGTCATATCATATAAATATACTGATAATGCTGACTTCATAAATGTACTGACTTCCCGCATTGGTTATGTAATTTTTCAGTGATTCCCTCAAGCTGAGTCATCAGTATTGGTACTTTCTGACTTCACTTACAAATCCACACATTTATTTTTGCCTGAGTTTGAGAGTAGGACAGGCCACATGTATGAGATCTGATGTTTTTAAACTGATAACATACATGTACTTTCTGGAACAGGTAGCTTGTCACTAGCTGTATACATTTGTTGGGGAAAAAAAAAACTAAATTAAATTGATAAAATATATCATAACAAAAATACCAAATGTTTGCATACATTTCCTGATGCATTTTTTCCTGATATAAAGTGAAGGGTCTGACTTGGTCCAGCAGTGGGTTATCCGGTTTAATTTATTTCCATATGTTAGTCTCTCTGGCGACATACCAGCTATTTGTGGTTGTCATCTGAATTAAAAGAGTAATGAGTCATTTTTTGGTTATGGGATTGGCTGTATCACTGTGGAGCAGAGTTTTAGCATGGGCAGTACAAAAGGTCATTTGTCCTAGAGCTCTTCATGAGAAAGATGACAAATGAGAAGCAACACCAACCTGCTGCAGCTCTGCCAGGACATGACTAGCAATACCCAACGGAGGAGGGTGTCTTCTGCTGCCTCCCACCTCCTTTGCATCCCACCAACGAAGATTGCCACACGCAACAAATAAGCTCCATGTTCAGGGAAATTTATGGACAATGTCTCCAAAAAATGACATCCTGGTTTACTGTTACAGGATCTTTCCTCTGCCACATACACGCACTTTTTATGGGAGGTGGATTTCCAAAGGCACAAAGACATTTCTAACTTCAACTCCTTACTATAGCAGATGTGTATCAGTTCCTAAATTTAGCAGAAAATCTGTATCCTTCTGGACTATGAAGGGGTAAATACCATGCTTTTTCAAGTTTCAGTTCAGAAAAAAAGGAGGAAATAAAAAAAAGAATTTTTGAAAGACAAATCTGGGTAAAAAATAGAATTATAAGAATATTTATTACAGTTATTATAGCTTCTATGATCTACTGTAGTTTTAAATGTATGAGATAGGTTTGTAGTATTTGCAATAACTCCTGCCAAATATTTCTCTTGCCTTAAAACATTCCATTTTATTTTATAAATCAACACTTGGGGATATAAATGCAAATGTGTTTACAAGAAATATAGTGTGTGTAAGTAACTGTGTGTAAGCTAGCGGTATAAAGCTCCCACAAATCACTATTATAAACTATGCAAGCAAAACTGTCATGTGATCTCCTCTAATGATAGACAGGCATGAAGAACAACTATCATAATCAAATTGCTCTAACAATTGGGGAATCTTTATCCACTTTCCATTGCCTGCATAAAAGTACCACTATCCCAAGCAAGATAAAATGCAGTGACTAAGAGCAGTAGGCACCGTTACTTTTAAGTTATAATTTATGCTGTTATTCGTTGGTCCCAGTAAGATGCAACTTACCATTGAATTTAGGAAGAGTGTTAGACACCATTCTAGTACTAAGCTTTCAACCGTCTATCCTTCAAGTTATTTTTGAACTTAAGGAGTTTAAACCTATGTTGCATGCAACCATTTAAATATAGGTGAATGTCTTGCTTTTGCGGTGAGTTGGGCTCTTTCTGCATTGGCTTCTGTCATTTTCTCCACTAATTTTGCCCAACCAGTACATCAGTATAGTAAGCTGAGAATGTCTGAAAATATACAGGGAGCTAAGTCGCACTTTGACTCAGAAAGTGGAGTTTTCATGGACTATATTCGTGGCATAAGTGTATACACTTTTTATAGAACTGTTGCAACTTAATTACCTAAAGGTTACATTAAATTTAGAGGCAAACTTCATTATTAAGTTATTATTCAGTTACTATTATTATTTTATTAATAAAAATCATCTTGTTTGTGGGAACTGTTGCTTTTCCAGAATGTTGAAGATGAGCTTTTGGTTGTCATCTTGATTTTCCTTAAGAAATGTAAGAATTCAGCCATGCTGCTACTCTTAAATAATTTTGCTCAGGTTGGATACCTGAAAAAAAGGTTTTTGTTAGGATGGATACCTACTAACTACTGTCTGCAAACAGCAAAGAGGAAATAGAAAAATTTCTCTTTAGATTGCTTTATATTTAAGCAATCTGATTTCATCGCACTAAAGTATGGCCTACCCAGGTATCAGTAGTCTTCACCCATCATTCTGTCAATGATAAATAGTTCAGCTAGGGAGCCAGGTTTAATTGGATTTTGATTTTCATTTATGCAAAAGCAGTTAAATCACCTTGCTGCCAAATCAATAACTGTCAATTGTTGATGTCACTTTCCTTGAAAAAGCCTCAAACTAAAATTCCACATGTAATAGACAACATGTTAAGTAAACAGCGTTAACCACTTCACAGATCCATTATGTTAATATATTGCTCTTTCTGCCTTATCAGACAGAATGAAGTGAACTGAGAAGTTTTTCATATATTAACTGTAAATTACACTTAGCTCAGCTAATAAATTTTTATTGTCACAGAACTGTTTTCCACTTCACATGCATTTGAGAGATTGAAATGTAAATTATTGTAAGCTACCTCTCTCGTTATAGATGTCTGAGCAAATGAAATTTACATGATTGAAAAAAATGGAAGTATTCTCTGGGGACACCAAGAGCTATCACTTTTCCCACCATAATCATGGAATTTCAGAAGCAGAAAAAGATAAAGAAAAGCAGCCCTTAATCTTCTTTGAGGGCTGTGCAATTCCACTTCTGTTTATTAAGGTTTCTCAGAAACCTTTTCTCTTCTCGGGAGCCCAAGTCTTGTTTTCTTCTGTCCCTCCTGTGGC
>VZSZ01001077.1:0-32666 GCA_013398815.1 Ibidorhyncha struthersii
ATCCTGAGCTTGGAGGAAGTGATGCTTAAATAGCAGCCAGGGTCTTTTTTGCACTGGAGACACCAAACCTGCATGCAGTTCTCCAGATGTGGTTTCACAAGTGGTGAATAGAGGGAACTAATAAATCCCCTTGACTTTCAGCTGTGCTTTTGTAAATACAGCCTGGTATGCTGTTGGTTTTCTTTGCCTCAAGGGCACATGGCTGATACCCATGCAACTTCCATCCCCCGCCCTGGTTCCTTTTATTGTAACGCCGTTCCCTACCCACCTACCTAGTCTGAATTGCTGCATGGGGTTAGTCTCCCTCAGACACAGGACTTTCATTTGTTGAATTTCATGCAGTATCTGCCAGCTCAATTCTCCAGCATCTTGAGGTCTGCCTTGAAAGGCAGTCCTGCCCTCCCTGTAACAACTGCCCACTCCGTGCCCCAGGAAGGCAGTTGGCAAATTTACATTATCACAAACCTCTCCTGACCCAGATTTGGTGCGGTCCACAAACTTGCTGAAACTGCACTCTGTTGCGTCCTCCAGGTTGTTAATAAAGACATTAGATGGTACTGGCCCCAATATTGATTCCCAGAAGAATGCCTCTAGAAACTGGCTGACAGTTCAACTTTATCTGGACGGTTGGGCTCAAAGGACGGTCATCAGCAGTATGCTTTTCACCTGCTGCAGTTAGGGATTCAGTCCATGTCACCAATTTGACTATAGATTGTTTAAAAAAAAAAAAAAAATAAACCAACCAAAGAATCCTTTTATTTTCAAAGTTTGATCAATCCATGAAAGAAAGAGCAGCACATTACTGCAAAGCCCAAATAACTGTACAGCTCATTCTGCAGATAGATTTTTCTCACCAGAAAGGAAGTGCCTTTTAAAGAGAAGGAACTAGGAAGGGAGCCAGGATCAACTGTGGCCAGCGTGGTTCTGCTGGCTGGTACCTTTAGAAACACATTACACCCTTTACACTTCTCCTTTCCGGTACTGCTCTCCTTAAAATCGCTGAACACCCAGGTGAGGATCCATCTAACCACAAAGGACATTTTAGCATCCCTGCTGGATCCTATGTCAGGGCTGCCCTGTATATTTTGATTTGCATTCACAGGTCCTATGGAAGAAATGGAGCAAAACTCTCCACCGGGGAATGCTGTGGGCTGTATGAGCAGCCACCTTTCCACTACACTTGGGAGGAAATCAGGTTGTCTTCCAGTGAGTTCCAGTCACCAAATGATTTTATTGTTACCATATGATGAAGCAATCTTTATTTTTTGCACTTCATGGTGCTCAAAATGTTAGTTTTCACAGTATAGAATGGATGTGACAGCATTTGTCATGGAAGCACTCAGCAGAGTATGTTGCAATTTAGTTGTGCTGTTTTATGAAGTTCTGCAGTAAAATGTGCCAGCAAATTATGTTGCATTGTTTCTTTCTGGTGATTAACTAATCATTCATATAATAAATAGCAGCTAACTACAAGAAAGAGATTTATTCGTCACAGAGTTAGAAGAATGTCAAACTTTTCCCATTTCATGTAAAAAGGCAGAGGAAAAAATACTTCTAAAATGACTTTGCAACATGTGCTTTATTTTAAGTCATTACTGAATCAAAGCTACACAGTATACCCTTTTAACATACCCTACCCACTCGATTTTTTTTCTCAATAATTTTTTTAACATGGAATGAAACCTACATTGCAATTGTAAATTTTCATGCTACAATGTTCTCTAATGAGCCATTTGTGTCACTAATAATAGTAATTTAAGAAAAAGGCCATTTTTCAAGCTCGTATGTATGTATATATTTGGGAACTTAAAAAAAACCCGTCTCAGATGTAAAAATGTGACTTGGAATATGTAAACATTTTCGTATACCTGAAACACTGGAAGAAGAATATCAGCTAACAGCAAAACAATGGTTGCCTTAAATCATCGAAATGGGAAAAAGCATGTCATGGGAAGCAGAAAGAAGCACACACTATTCAGTCTTTAAAGGGTTACAAGAAATGAAGTAGCTCCTTAGGTCATTGAATTCACTTTCTTTTCTCATCTAATGGAAAGCAGTAACTTTGAAGAGAATGGCCCAGCAGAACACCCCAATAATTCACCATAATTATTCTAGCCATTAGTTAACCTTGACGAAGTGTCAAGTTTCAGTTGCTTTTTTTTTCCTGAGAAAAGTCATTGATGTTTGGTGGAAATGTCTTCTGTGACTGTACAAATAAAATAAGGCATTTAAAGAGATTGTTACTTGTTTTCTTTTTGCTAACAGAGGCTTGTCCACAGTGTCCTTTGTACATCAAAACCTCTGCATTTCTACAAATGGGTATGGCTAGAATGTCTTCAGTTCCCACTGCGGCCCTGGGTCTTGGGTGTCCTGAAGGCTAGTCAGTGTCCCATTACTGTAGCTTGAAAGTCAGTGATGTACAACAGCATATTGCACAATCCAATCTGTATGGCTCCAGAAAGGGTTAAGAAGGTACACTGGAGTCATCTGTGGGTTCACTCCTTTCTTTTTCTCTTGAAGCCGTAAAGATCGTCTGGAAAATTAAATTAGCCAGACAAAGATGCAAACTTTTTGTTGATTAAATTACAAAGCAGTCCCCAGACTGTAGAGGAGTGGCACATTAAAAACAACAAAATCATCCAACCTTCTTCACTGTTGATCCTTGATTTGAAAGGCAGCATGGATTCCTAAGGCCGTAGCTTCCAGGACTCCTTCAGTGAAAAACATTGCTACCTAACTATAAAAGGCTTAGCTCTTAAGAGAATATTGTGCTTTTTTTTTTTCCTTTAAAATTCAGATGAAATCAACTCCATTTGCAGTGTGACACCAAAGAGATCAATTGGTTTTTTCCCTAGTCCACTTGATCATAGTCTCTGGTGAGCGATACAGGAATATTAGTTTGGCATACAGGTCTTCTTCTAGTTCCAGTTCTCCAGTCTCTCGCACTAAGAAAATGTCAGTACACAACTTCAAGATTCGGTCTACATTGGGTAGCTCCTCAAACATGATGGAGTGAGAGATCCCACTGAAAAATTCACGGACGAACTTCCCTATCACCAGGACAACTGAGGCATATAGTCCCATGATGCTGGAAAGAAAGAAAGGAAAGAGTTCAAATCATGCCTTGAAAAAGGGTCAGCCAAGTGTAAGGGGAGCTCATCTACACGGCTAAGTGTAGTCTGTCAGCTGAGTGAACGTTAATTTCTAATTAGGATCTTGTTTCTACTGTGCTGCAGGATGAAGGAAAATAAGGTCTCTTCAAACACCACAGAAATCTGGGAACATAAACAGCTGAGACTGCTGATTTAAATGCTTTAACCCCAGTCGCTGATGGTCTCATGGCCTGCCTGCTACACTTTGGAGGTCACAGTGGGAAATCTGACAATTGCTGGCTGCTAAAGGCGAATGATCTGTCAGGTTTCATATCTAATACTTTTTACTAAAGTATGTGTAACTGGTGACAGACTAATGTTTACCTGTCCTCCCCTGACAATCCTTCTATGAGAAATTCTCCAAGATCATGCCAGAAGGGCATATCTCCTGGGGAGGCACAGTCTCCTGCCTTCCTCTGTCTGTGGAAATGTAGTTCACAACTGTTTCACACCCAGGGTCCTGGCTCTGAGATTGGGAACGTTGCCAAAACCGGGCAGAGTTCAGGCAGAACTTGACCTGGAGCTAAACTAACATATTTTGAATGATTGTACTTCAACAGGAAATTGGTGTGAAGGGTGCTTCTGCCGCCTTTCCTACTGGAGAGCAGGTAATGCCATTCCTTACAAATATGAAGCCTTCTATAGATAATATTAATAGACATGAATTTGAAAATCTCACAAAACCCCTTTTCAGAATGTTGTAATGTTCAAACACTACAACAAGAAAGAAATAAACCCCCCAAACCAGCAAATAAAGCCACCTCTACTTCTATCTTATCTATATTATTTTAATTTTGTGTAAAGATTCCTTCTTACCCGTAACCAGCCAAGAATCCAAGGCTTGGTGGACTGACTTTATCACTGAATATGAAGAGTTCAAGACTCTCTTCAGATGTTTTGTATCTTTTTCCAAGCTGATTCAAAACCCACCACTCACGAACTCCCTCATCAGAAACATTTTTGACCAGGGAAACTGTAATGTTTTCCCATCTGCAGTCTATTGAAAAAAAAAAAGAAATGTTAATATATATATATCAAGAATTGCAAAAGTCACTGTTTTGAGTCAGATACTTCAAACATCTGCATGATAAAACGACTACGTAAAGGTTTGTTATAATTCTCCTAAACCCCTTTTTACATTATCTCTGTACAAAAGTATAGTATCTAGACTTCTGTGGTTTTCATTCTGCAAATGTCATTTGAATGGGCATTAATTACATCAAATGTTTCATATCACCTACATATTCTTCTGTACAACTGTCAAATCATTTCAATATTTTCAGGCCAAAGTAGCAATTGAAGGTCAGCATGTCTGCATTTCAGGCCTAAAGAAACACATTTAACCTGGAGCAATAGTGGTCAGCTTCCATAAGTCAAAGTGAAACTGTCACTGTAAATGATTTATGTCTTGGTATAAAAGATGTTATTCTCTTATATCAACTATCCTGTTACGCATACCGATGCTGCAGAGGTGAGCTCTGGACCTCCTGATTTTGGGGAACGTACATTAGCAGTGTATACATTAAAGCCCTTTTGAGGAATCTCAAATTAAGAGTTCTTTATGACATGACCTGACTAATGACAGTGAAGGACTCGTGACTTACTGCTTCTCATAGAGCTAGGTTCAGCCTCGAGAATTATTTTTCCAATTAATCTAATCATACTCACTGAACCTTGAACAGTAATGCACTACATAGTACAGTAATGTACTACGTAGTACTACTACTACGCCCGAGCGCCAAATTTAGCCTCTGTTGAGTGAAGTATTCTTAGATAAAGACTTGTTCCTCCTCTTCCAATCCAACAGGTTTTTCACATGCGCATATGTGCACATGTGTGCATGTATGCTGCATGTCTGCGGGTACCTGTATGCATTCTGGTTGGGTAATAGCATTCTGAAATTCAATGATTTATCTAAAATGGATTCCTTGTAGCCGATAAGGAAGAAATAGCTAAAAAAAATAGAATCATTCAGTGTCCTTGTTTAAGTGGAGGAGCTACATTTGCCAACATGCAGCACTACTGACTGTTTGTGGTAAGGCAGCAGGGAGATGCGGAGAAGTGAAACTTGTCATCACTTCCTCAGAAAACAAAGGAAAGCAGTTCCTGAAATCAGGCTTGAAGGAAAGGAGCCGGATTTCATCTGTAGAGTCCTTACTGTTAAATACAAAGCTAAAATACATCCAGATGCATTTTCTGCCTTACACTGTATTACCTCACCTCTCCCCAGGCTTGCAGGCACCAGGCAGAGACCATTGTAAGCGCATTTCAGCCTGAGGTGCCCCATAACAGCTCTGTGAATCTGCAAGTGGGAGTGCTGTGTTGCACTTCTTTCAACTGTACTCTATTTGCCGTGGTCTGAACACATACCTGTCAATAGCTGCTTTATGGGTTTTGCCAGAGAATCACTAGGAGCCTTGATGTAGTACGGGTACACTGTCTCTAATGTTCTGGAAAAAATGAGAAAGCAAATATTTCATATTTTTATACCTCTAAAATAATTTAGAAATACCTAACAGGGCTATACATGGTTCCCAGTAATTCTTGGCTTAAGCTATGATTTTATAGTGTTCAGATGTCACATCTGAAAGTTAGCTGGATTTATTAACTATGTTCTGTCAGTACTTTAGCAGGGAGCTCCATCCATAATGTCGCCATTCACACACCATGAAACCCACACACCTGGGCCATGTGTGTTTGCAAGGAATGTAGACTTTATATTTTGTTCCCCTTTTTAACAAAGCTGCTTTTATAGTCAGATGTATTAGCAGCACAAAGAAAGGCAACACATCACCAGTAGTAAACAAGCTAGAAAAATATGTAGCTAGAAAAATATGTGGTGAGAACAGTTATTACTTCAGAATTGCACGATGTTTCAATAATAAGACCTAAAAAGAGCGAGAATTTTTGCCAGAATCTTTCACTGGGAAATATTTTCACAGTTTGTAGGAGGATTTCAAACTTAAAAAGAAAGATGTTTGTAAAAGTTCTTCCATTGGACTCAAAATTAAACCACCTTAAACGGGAATAAATTACCAGCATACAGAGAGAGAGACATTTCATTAAGAGTAGACATACTGTCCTAACTTTTTCCTCAAATGACTGAAAAATTCTAGCGGGGGGGAGCTCTCAGGGAACTCCTGTGACACTTTGCTACATTGCATACACCAGGCTGAGGAAGAACAGAGGTGGCCAATTTAAAATCCCTTCTGATCACTCCAGCAGGCCCAAAAGATAGGTAAGAGCTCAGCAGCTAAGTTGTCCCAGCAGAGGTGATGGCAGAAAGCTCCCTGCTGAAGTAGTCAAATGGCTAGTAGCTGCCACAACCATTTTTCCATTATGACAAAGTAAAAAAAGCTTAAATCAACAATATTATTGCAACACAGGCCAATGCAAGTGTATCTTCTATGTTACTGCTTGCCTCCTGCAAAGAGAGAATTATGAATGAATTACCTCTTCCCACAAAAGAGCAAAATCTACCCTCCTTGCCACTACATCACCTTAGGAAATATTCCTGTGTCCTCACACAGCAGAAAAGTAAAAGAGGCGTAAAATAATTTTTAAATGAAATGATCAGATGTGCAACAGCAGTCCGTTTGGATGTACAAGTGTGCGTGGGTGCAGAAAAACAGCTGTGTACAGAAAAGACAAATCGCATTTCCACCTACTAACAGATATGAACCCCTCAGAGTTTTCACTATCCCCGTTGGCCTCAGCTTTACCTTTTCAACTCTTGTGGCCACAAATCAGATCAGGTGGCCTTCAGGGATGATGTGTTGGCTTAGCAGTATTTAGAGACTACTGCTGTAAAGTAATCCCCAATGAGCAGGCGGAAGAGGAAGAGCCAGACTCCTTTCAAATCTGAAAGGAGGCACCACTTCTGTTAATGCTATAAGGCTCTATCCATAGAATAATGTTTGATATTATTATGAAGAGCATGCTTTTTCTGTCTTGCAAATTTCCATTACAGGAAAAGATCTGATGTCAGAAACAACTGCAGATGTTACCCTTTGACCACAGTGATTTAACACTTCCTTGCCAATCTAATACTATTCAAGAATAACAATGAGAAATACAGTCTGGGTGGTTATTTAGAACAAAAAAATCATCAATACAACCTCCTCAGATCAAGCTGAATTGAAGTAACTCAAAGGAGAGTTTAACTGTGAATATACTGTAATGAACTTGTGCTTATCCAGTAAACCCAAGAAAAGTAACTAATAGCTTCACCATCCTTGGTGGTGGTGTTCCAGTGTTTGTGGTCTTCTCAGCCTACATTTACTGTAGGAAATGAGCTTTACCTTTAATGTTAGTACTATGTGACTTCAATGCTGTTGGCCTCTGTGAACAAGGCTCCAAAGTTATCAGAGGGGGACAGATGGGCAGACAAATGATACAGTTGCACAGGCCAATCTCCTAAGGAAATTAGGTTTAAAAAGGGAAGGTTTTCATATAAATAGGCAAAGAAAATAACTTACACCTTTTCCAGTTGCTGTCCAGACATCATTGTAGCAATATCTCTTCTGGTGTTCTCTGGTAGGACAAAGGTAAGTTTATCTGATGCTATTTCAGCTTTGGCACCAAGGGTGAGATTTCTGTTGTAAGTAGAAGGGAAGACACATTGTCAACCTACAGGGAGAGCATAACCTAAACACTTGTTTGCTGAATGCTAGAGCTACTTGTCTAACTAGTCTAACTGCACTGACTCTGGCTATGCCGGTCTCTGCTAAAGCAAGCATCATGCTACCTGTACCTGAGATGGTGTGTTTTCCCACAGAGAATATGTAGCAGCCTTAAAGGTGTATTTTTCTAACTGACTGCCTTTGTACATATTACAGGACAATGGCAGATTAATGTAATTTTGCTCGTTACATCAGTCAAAACAGAATGGGAAATGGAGCATGCCTGCTCTGATGTTAGCCAACAGGACCGTCTGCGTTACCACACATTCTGTGCCAGGGCAGTTAAGGATGCTGCAGTCAGGTACAGCTTCCCAAAACCCCACCTCAGCCCAGCAGAAACATGTGGGTAACAGGCTGATAGGACCCCTATGCCTCCCCCTCCAGCCTTCGCGCCAGCTGCAGAACACAGCTGGGGCAGGATCAGCTTTCGCACTATGCCTTGTGCCATGCCCTGCGGTCAGGATGCAGCAGCTGGGTAAGGCAGCTCCTGGGCTGCTGGGGGCTGCAGTGGAACATCCCTGGCAGATGATGTGCAAGGACAGAAAGTGTGTATGCAGCCTGATTGACACAAAAGTGTCATCTTACAGCTGCTTGTGGTCTCCGCTGCCGAGGAACGACTGACGGACCTGGGGCTGTTTAGCCTGGAGAAGACGAGGCTGAGGGAAGACCTTATCATTCTCTACAACTACCCAAAAGGAGGGTGTAGAGAGACGGGGACTGACCTCTTCTGCCTAGTGACAAGTGAGAGGACGAGAGGAAACGGGCTCAAGTTAAGCCAGGCGAGGTTTAGGTTGGATATTAGGAAAAAATTTTTCACTGAAAGGGTTATCCAGCATTGGAATAGGCTTCCAGGGAGGTGGTGGATTCTCCATCCCTGGAGGTGTTTAAAAAAGGGGTAGACGTGGTACTTGGGGATATGGTTTAGAAGTGGTTTTGTCAGGTTAGGTTAATGGTTGGACTTGATGATCTTAAAGGTCCCTTCCAACCTCAACAATTCTATGATTCAATGATTCTATGATCCTGGCCTAGGTGAAAGACCCTTTAAGGAAAAGAAGTGGAAGGTCACTGTGGTAAGTCTTTACCACTTTCAGTCATTCATGGTCACAATGTAACCCACAGGATATTATCTGAGAGTGAAAAAGGTCTCTTTCAACTAGTGTATGAATGTTTGTAGCTGTGCAAGCATATGGACAAACTGAATAGCAGTATTAAAATTTAATATAAGGTTCAGAAATGACGGAGTGATGTAATTCACTAGCTAATACTGTATGCTTCCAGGAAAATAAGGGGGGTCAAATAAAGTTGAATTAAGGGTGCAGATTCATTACAAGCCTATTTTTGACTATGGAAGGACTGACCCAACATGTTCAGAGCTCTCTCAGTGATTCAGCTGCTGCCTGCACACAAGTCTTTTGCTGAGGATTGCTATAACAGTCCAGCGTCCACTTCCAACAAAACAGGTAGATACTGGGGCTGCAAAGGTACTTAATTTCCACGGAGTGATGACTTAACTCCAATTAAATCCTGCAGTCTACACGGATCCCAGCTGGCAAACAGTACCCAACAAACCACCTCGGTGACTGGTGTGCTCTAGCCTGCATGCAACTACTTTATATTCTAAGCTGTCTCTTGCAAAACCTTCATCGTAAAGTAATAGTTCACCGAGGCCAAAGGAACTACAAATAAACAGGCAAAGGTCTCATCAAAATGGATCTATGCTATTGTTATGCTATTTGCATAACGAAGTCTCTGAGTATACGTGTATTTAAAAAATATTTTGTGTCGGTTCCAGACTCACTTAGTTAGAGGACCAAGCACTTTTGTTTCTATTTACTCATAGGTTTTCCACCTTAACTAGGTCTAAGTATTCAGTTCCCATAAACGCTAACAAGGTGGTTGTTTGGAGCAGTTTATTTGAACATCTCCACCTAAAACTGGCTAAAATTTTCTTACTTTTCCCTTCTTCCCCTCAAGTCCCATTGAAAATTCCACCCTGCCTTTTTAAATAATGTACTTGGAAGTGGCTCCACTTCTCTTTTTATTTTTTTGAGAACTGCAGGCAACAAATGTTTTCCTGGGTAACAAAGGTCACTTCTCTCTGCCTCTCTCACTTTCAGTTTTTTTTCCTCTGCTGTACAATAGAATTTGCTGAAAAACTAAACCAAAAATGCAGCATGGATCTGTTCTGCTGTGTGAACACTTGGCAAATGATCCATCAACCTCGTAACAGCCATGTTAATTACCTTTGAATGCTCCATGAAAGAACTACAGTGAACTCAGCTGAAAAATCCAGCAGTCCCTGTATCATTTTCTCTCTACTGGGAGGGCTGATGGTCCATAAAGAGTTTGAATTTCCCTCTAGATCCGCTAGAGTTATATCTTCTTTTCCATAGCCCTCTAGAAACTGCAAAGCAGCCTGTAGGTGCAGAAAAGGAGAAGAAAATTTCAGTGCGGTGATATTCACAAGACACAGAGCCACATTTCCCAGTCAGGCAGAATCGTAAATGTTTCATTAACTGGAAATGCAGTGGTTTGCACTGATTGTTTTCCTCAGATACCAGCTGGGGCTTTAGATGGGAAGGGAAATAAACAAAGTATGGATGGGTTAAGAAGGCAAAACAAAATTGGCCCTGATCTTTGAAAAATGATGGCCACATAAGCCAAAATGAGTGTGAAAGTTCATCAGAACTTCTGTAGAGTCTATTTAAACTCAAGTAAAAATTTTACTCTGCCTTTTGTTAATTGTCTTTCTGCACAGAAAGATGTCTGCAAAGGATCAGGCAACTTGAAACCGGTAACTTCCACAGTGGGTCAGGATTACAATATTACTGCTATAATACATGGGCTATTTGGTAGGATCTAATATCAAAAAACAGTAATTCTTGAATAGACTAGATGCAAGCATTTCTTTTAAAGTTATTTCTGATCAAACCCCAGTTACTTCAGTAGTGCAACATCTTCTACTAACTACTATTTTTTTTCCAGTGGAAACTTGTGATAACTTTGTGCATGTTGCACCATGAAATAGTGAGACTGTTTTCATGTTTATGTTTTGACATTTTAATGTCAGAACTTTTCTAGGCCATACACACTTTCTTTTGACAGCGCCACATCTCCTCACTGGGAGGGGTGAAAGCTGTGTGCGCTACAGGAAGGAGTACGGGGCTTAAAAGTGCTGACACTGTTGTGTCCCCACAGGACATTTGTTTTGGCAGTACACCAACAGGGTCATATCTCCTGAAGGTTTGTGTCATTTAGAGGGGAGGTTTTTATTCAGGCGACAGGACAACAAGGGTTTCTGTCTTCCATGATTTTGTGCAAAGATGTCGTGATTAATGGTAACTTGTCTCACCATAACCCAGCCCTGTCCTGACAAATCATCTGTCCGAACCGTTACTCATGCAAACCCTCTTTATGGAAACATCTTCCAAATGATGGCAGTGCTGCTGACCACTTGTAATTACACAAGCAAAACTCGCAAAAGTCCTCTGTGGAAACATGCACACATTTTTAAGCAATGAGGTATTCTACATTTCACTTACAGTGTTACCCCTATAGCTTCCCAGAAAGGCATTGAAACCAGTCTGATTCAAATCCTTGAGCTGACTCTGTTGAGCACTCATTGTAAAAATAGGCTGGAAAACAAAAAAACACACACTTGTCACATTTACTTTACATCAGCTGCTACATACACAGTACAGCATCCTGTGCATCACAGTCCAAGAAATTATGGCACTTAATTCAACAGGAGAAGGTTATGATCTTATTCCACTGAGAAGCAAGCTACCTCCAATTATCTTATATTTAACATGTGGACCTGTAGGCAGTTATCTGAGTGTACCTGATGTAGGATAATTTATTCAGATTCCACTGCCAGTAGGTTCTGGTTTTAACTTGCAAATGAAGATAATATTTTACATTGGTAATAAACTAACATGTTTTTAAACTCAAAAGGGATCATTTGTGGGAGCTTGCCTGACCTCTTGCATAAGGCAGGAGAGTTCGATTCAATGAAGGGAATAAGAAATAGCACAAGGAAGTACAGTGCAAAACCAGTTTGCCTTTAGCCTTTCTTTTTTTTTACCTGATAACCTCCTAGAGTTATTGTGATTGATACATCTAGAGGCTTGTTGGTGATGCCTGCAACAGATTTGATTAAAGACATGAAGAGCAGTGGGAACCAGACAATACAAATCAGCAAGACGATAATCATGCCACCCATTCCATACTTCACAACTTTCTTTTTCTTCTGGCCTCTTGGTTGGGGATATCTCTGCAAAAGCAAACAGCAACATGGTAATGTCTCTTCTATCAGAGCTACACTTGGTATGATTTGATGGGTAAATATAAAACAGTCTTAAGGCTTCCCATCTTCTATGGTAATTTGCTACCCGTTGTCAGGCCAGTTATTTTGAGATTTTTAGCCAAACCTGTACAGACATTGAATTTCTGATGACAACAGAGAAAAGCGCCAAATGAACCCATGTCAAGTGTGTGTCTGGTGTGAAAAATGTTGTAAACCTCTGTTGTTTTGATTCTTCACAACCATAAAGAAGGGAAAAGTTGGGTAGGGTAATTTGAATTTTTTGTCTGAGTGAGTGCAAGCATGAACTCACAGGAACCAAATGTAAAATAATAGCAGCAACGGTGATACAAATATTTGTTGGAAAACTGGTATTAGGAGTAACCCACTTTCTTGCATTTGTCCTTCCCAAAAGTTTGATCACAAAGGCAGAATTCCTCTCATAGAACTTGAAATGCTGCAAACTCTATTTCAAGGGGGAAAAAAATTCTGTTTGCCAGCAACTGACGAGCACAATCAGTAGGACTGTCTGATATTGCACTACCTCCACATTCATTTCACACCTCAAATACAGTATTTCTAAGAGTTGTTCACAGGCTTGATCCAATCTGTTTCTAGTGAATCCCACAGCAACTGCATTTAAATAACGTTTAAAGTTTTGTTGCTTTTCTTAAAGTCATGATGCTGCTGATGTAACATCCTTCCCTTTTTAGCTTCTGAGACCAAAAGTGACTTTGCTTTTATCCTTCTCTTTTCAAAGAGGTCACATAGCATCTCTGTTCTGTCTTGTCCATAATTCCTGCCCTCTGTTATCGGCCTCATGATTGAATACTTTAAGACCTTCACCATCCTGTGATGGTGAGCCTTACCATCACTGTAATTTATTTTGCTGTATTCTCTTATAGGATTTAACTCTGCACAGTGTTTTAGGATCCCGTCTTTCACGCACTGCATACTGCATGTGCAAAATAAAGATGCATTGTATTGCACTGCACCTCAAACACATGCCAGGAATCTGGCTTTCAGGAAATTGTTCTTGCTTTACAACACGAATCTATAAAGCCCTAGGAAAGTATTAAATTTGTAATACAATGCTATATTTAAAACAAATTAATTATTTTTCAAAAGCAGTGTATCAAGTCATTTGTCTTGCACTGCAGAATACTGTTTTCATTAAAATATCGTATCAAGATCACCACCATTATTTGTCTATATGAGATTAGTTCAGGCACCCTTAATGATGTTACAGAACAGCTCAAAGAGCCTCTAGCAGTCAAAGTACTTAGGCATACCACTCAATGTGAGAGCGAGACAGAGAGAATCAAAGTACTTTGAACAACTCTCATAAAGTCACGGGTAGTCATTTTGCTACATGGCATTAGCACACACATGCTAGCTGAGATGTGGAAATCTTCCCACGTCAGGTCTATGCTACACATAATGCAGAGTGAGCCTGTCGTAGTGTAAAAAAATGCAGTGAGAGGGATGGTCAAAGTAGAACTGGATTATTATTTGTCTGACTCCTGATGCCTCTGATGACACTCCATTCATGGCAGAAATGTCATACAGAAAAAGCCTATATACAAGATTTGTGTGCACTTCAGCTCTGAGTTAATCTAAGTGACATACTTGGAAAGTAATTGCCAGTAAGAGACAGGATTATAATAAAAGTAGAAATACGTCAGTAACACTTAAAAATACAGCCGTTTCATTGCAGATGTACAATTTCTGACTGGTTGGGTCACTCTTAAAAGAACGCTTAATTTCTTTTTCAAATTGGCAAAATAAGCAAGCATATGGTTGCAATCTTTATAGCGGTTACAAGGAATCCAGAATTTGCAAGTTTAATTTGAACTGAAGCTTAAATGATTTAAAGAGACTGAAATTTCAGTCAGACAAATGGTGGGTTTATCTGGCCTGCAGCTCAGTTCTGGATGTGCGGGGACTCTCCCGAGGTAAAGGAGCCAGCTGAATTCCCTCTCTGGTTACACGAACCAGGTGTCCCTGGGACCTACACTGTGGAGGCACAAGCTCTTCCTTCCACTGACCTTTCTCTTCAGCTACAGTTTCCCTGCTACCACGGCTCACTCATTTAGTTGTTACGGACAAAATGAGCCTGTGTGAATATCAGGACTTTCACCCCCAGTCTTGAAACTCAGGCATGCAATTAAGCTAGCAGGCACGTGCTTGTGGAGTTCATGTTAACGGTGGAAAAATCAGCTCGGCACAAAAGAGAAGCCATTTGAAATTTCACTTGCATTGACTGCCAACTAACATAAAGTACCCAATAGTCTGAATATTTCTGAACATAAACACCAGGTGTATCTTCTAACAAACTGTCTTTATGGTGGATTTCCCAATTATTTAGAGACTCGTGACTATTTCTCTTAATTTCTGCATGAGGGAGACGAGGCCTTGATCACTTCTGTGGGGCTTCCTTACTTTTTCTGACTCTCGCCAACATTTCAGGATGAATATATGAGCATAGATATCTTCAACACAGATCCAGCTGGAAAGGCTGAGAGTGGTATCAGTCCAAACCCAGTCCATGACTGCTCTCAGCTCAGTCAAAAATGGAACCAGGCGGAACCTGAAGGGAGATCACAGCAAACAACTTGTTAGAAATAGGGGGATCACATAAATTGAGCACAGTAAGTGTATATACAACAACAGGGAGAATTAAGCCAGTGTTAAAAGACAGTTTAATGGGAGATTTTGTAAACACGAATACAATCATATCCTGAGATTGCACTGATGGAATTGTACAAGAGAAACTTTCTTGTAACTGAAAACTCCTATGACCTGGGTGTGGAGCAGAGGAACATCCTTTCCACAGGATGGTGAGAATTTGTTTTATACCTCCTTAGACCAAGTGGTGCACGGCTTCTTTGCAGCAGGTGGGCAGTCCTCAACTGCATATGGAATTGGGCGTTATGACTCAGGATTAAGCAGCAGAAGAAGGTGGGCTAACAGGAAACCAACATGCATATAGCAGCTGTTCAAAGTGCATCATTCCCTTTACTAGTCCCACGCTTTTCTGCTTGACCAGATCACAAAGACTATCTCATGGGAAGAAAGCTTTCTTTTGTAACTTTTCCTACTGGAATGCAAGAAGTCCATACTGAAAATATTGGGAAAAGTCTGAAATTATTCCAGCTTTTCTATGAAATATATATATGCTTTGAACTGGCTTAATCACGACATCGTGCTAACAGCATAAGTGGAGGGTGGGGTATGCCTCCTTAACACCACCTTTCACTCTGAGGTGACGCTGTGCCTGTTACTTGCAGTAACCCTCCTAACTCCTGAAGAGTTTCAAATGTGCAGTGCTTCTCAAAAGATACACAAAGGAAACATTTTTTGATGCATAGCTCTTATTTCTCATGTGTATTGTCTTTCACTTTATTCATCTCACCTGTTATGGTAGAGCCTGTAGACCTGCTCCAAAGGTCTCTTTGGGATTTGATGTCTTACTGCTTTTTAGGACCGCAAAGCATGTAACATTACCTGTTTCCTAGCACAATATGTAGCCCCTCTCTCTGTTCACAGAGATAATTTCCTAGAAGTGTTAAAAAGGTCTCCACCACAGGCGCCTGAATGGCTGACTGGTACGTTGGGCTTCTGCATTCAGAGTGGGAGACTGATTTTTCTGAAATTTGCATTCCTGAAATTTATTTGTTGTGGACTACAGGGGACATATGGCACATACAGAGTGTGCTGTGCAAAATTGACTGTCTTATTTCCAGCAGCCTGTGAAGAGGAGTCATTAATAACCCCAGCGTCTCACGATAACAGATCTATATTTCACAAACGAAAAGCGGAGGGCAGTAGGTCTAGACTTACCCTTGAAATAAGAACAGGTTGACATAGTTATAACTTTTTGTGAGGAAGTTGCCAAGAACACGAGTTGGATATCCGCAGCGTATCTGATATG
Source organism: Ibidorhyncha struthersii (assembly GCA_013398815.1). Taxonomy (NCBI): domain Eukaryota; kingdom Metazoa; phylum Chordata; class Aves; order Charadriiformes; family Charadriidae; genus Ibidorhyncha; species Ibidorhyncha struthersii. Next base: position 16,072 of record VZSZ01001077.1, read on the forward strand.
CTGATAAGCCAAAATAAACACATTTCACAAAATACCAGAGCTGGGCAACTGTGTTCTGGCTAAATTTCCTGTAATGGAAAAGACAGATAAAGGAAAATGATGAGCTTTGTATCTGTGTATGACCAAATTAGCTTGAATTGTTTTATGCTCCTGGAAGTTTCCCTTTCCTGAGATCCTGTGAAAACCGCACTGCAGGGTTAAAACAGTATTTGAAAGACCCTGGATGAGAAAGTCTATAAACAGCATCTGTCGTCACCTCAAGGTCACAGGGGAGAGACTGGGAATAGGCTTCCCGAAGGCAGAGGGCTCTGGGGCAGTGCCCTCTCCCTCCAGGTGCTAGAGATGCCTTGCTGCCCAGTACAGGCCAGTCCACTCTTGTCCCCCAAGACGGCACATCCCTCTGTGAGCCCTGGGTTGACAGTGCTTCCCTTGGCTTTTTGGAGAGTTGACATCTGGACTGAATCTAGGCAGCTTTAATGGCTATTTGTGTTCAAGGGGCACCTCCAAGGTCATGAAACCTTACAGGAATTTAAGTTGGAGTGACCTCTGAAGATCATCTTTTTCACTCATCCCTGCTTGAATCAGGTCTAATTACACCAAATTGTTCCAGCACCTGTCCAGTTGAATTTTTAATATCTCTGAAGATGGCGATCCCACAACCTGTCTGGGAAACCTCCTCCATTGTTCTACTACCGTCATGGTGAAAAGATTTTTCATCCTATCTAACTGGAGTTTCCCTTTTTTCAACTTGTGGCCTCTTGTCCTATCTGAAAAGAGCTTAGCTTCTTCTCAATGCCCGCTTAATAGGTAGTTGAAGACAGCTCTCCACCTTCTCTTCTCCAGACTGAACTAACGCTGTTCCCTCAACCTCTCCTTACATGTCATGTGCTCCATCCCCCCGACCATCTTGGTGAACCTGTGCCACTTCTGACTGCACTTCAATAGCATGGTGGAACTGCAGGAGATACCTCATGATGGACAGGATTCGTAAGCGTGACATGGTCCAATATTTTCAACTACATCCCGCAAGACTATTTTCATTAAGAAATTTGCAGGAGCTTCTAAGAATCAGCCTGACTTGCAATACAGGAGGTTTCAGATGCAGATTTGAGATTAACAACTTGATAAATTTCATAGAAGTACAGAAAAATTGAAAACAATTTAATTGTCTTTCAAGTGGCCAAATCAAGCCAAAAGTTTCATATCAATTCTTAATGCTCAGTAGATAGGAGATCCATTTGAAAAATGCATTTTTTTTTTCAAGTTGGGGCACAATTACTACTGAACTGAGTAAAGCCAAAACATTTGTTTTTGAGAGGAAATGAGACCTTTCAGTCTTTCTTTACATTATGTATCTATTTTGCTTTTGTTGTTTCCAAAGTAACTGTTAGCAAAGTTTAATTTGCCCAGGTGACACACCCAAATTCCCTGTATAGTCAATGTAGTGAGGTAAATACTTCATGGCAATTTAAAGTCCTAAGTAAGAGGGGAGTTAGCCAAGCACTAGAGAGGGAACCTTAACACAGCTGCAGCACAGACTGAGGTGATAACTGCCTTGAGCCATGCAATCAGAAATGATATATTTGGGGGTGAACCTGACCACGCATACGATACAAGATTTCATGCAGCAGGTGACCACCTCCATATTGCCTACAGAGCCACGTGGCAGGAGCAGCGGAGGAGAGCTTTTGCTCTTCAGAAGAGACACAGATTTTAGACATTCCTCAGCCTAAGGACAATTTAAATCCACAGTTCACACATTCCAGGAAACAGCCAAATTATAAATTACTCTGAGAGAGACATTTTCTACTCACTCTTCTAAACCTGCATGCAAACAGTCTTGGGAGTAGAGAACGGAATCAGAGGCCAACATTGTCTCAGCTGAGGGCTCTAATCACTCAATTACAGGCAAGTTCTCTTTCACCTGCTTGCATTTTGGCCTTAGTTGAGAATATTTCTGTACATACTTATATAATTAATTCTTCCTCAAACTTATGTTGGCCACAGTTATTGCTGCAGAAAGGTACTCCAATATTCTGCTTAGAAATCAGACCAAGAACAAACCTCTTCATGATTCCAAAGCTCAGCTATATCCATCTCAAACTGACATACAAACAACTTGGAAGAGCACCAGTATTGGACCCATATTGTCTGATTATAAGGGTTATACCTTTCTGTCACTCCAGGCAAGATAAAGAACATCCAGAAGTGTATTCCGAAAACAAGGATGACCTGGAAGATGACCTTTCCCATGACAGTCTTTTTGAGGTACAGTGCTCGATCTACCACCATGGTACCAAACTGAATGAGCACCATCACCAAAAATGCCTCCGGGACCTGGTCCTCTGATAAGGAAGAGGTGATATCTGCTGCTGCAGAATGTTTCTGAAAAGGAAAACATAACAGAGTGGTCAAGGAAGGAGGACACTCACGTGATATCTAGCATCTACTGCATGCAAATCCTTCCAAGGATTTACACATAGATGCCTCTATGACTTACCCCAAAAGCCCAAAATCCGAACACAATGATGATGAAGTCCACTGTATCTGCGAGGAACATCAGCACATACACATCAGTCACTGCACTGTAGTCTGGATGAATAAGATTGTAGAAAAACTGTCTGATGGGCACATACACCTGAAGAGTCCTAAAACAACACAGACCGCAATGTGATTTAACAACACTGTAACTTGCACTGAAGAAAAGAAAGGCTGGGTGTGATATGATTTGTGTTTCTAAAGATATCTAAGATCTATTCTGACAGCCTTCACAGAGCTTCACAGTCTCTTGTTCTGACTGCTTCTAAACCACTCTATTAGCATTTGTTCAGTAGAAGTATACATAGCCAACCAAGTTCGCACAGGATATTTAGCTTTCTTATCAGGCAGATGCTATTTGAACAACTGCTGATTAGTCTGATATTCAGCTGGTGGGACTTCGAGTGAAACCATCTGTATACAATGAACTGTATAAGTACCCATTCATCCCCTTGAATTAACAGAAGTAGTAGCCTGCTCTTTTGAAAATACCGTTTTACTGCTTTGCAGTTTAGAATCTTACCCCAAACCCAAACAACTTCTCCCATTGCTCACTTTTTAATTGTAAAGGCCTTGGCTTTGATCATTTGTTCTCGAAACTTTTCCATAAGAAGCTCTTTCTTAGATTTTTGCTTGATGCTTAACACACTGCTTCCTTTCTGACTGCTGTTTCGTGTACTGGTACTTCCTGAAAAAAAAGGGAGGGAAAGAGAAGACAAAGAAGCTAATCCAAAATCAAAGTTCAAATACAAAAACTAGAAAGTAATAAATCTCCAGGGTTCCATCCCATATATAAGTCCCACATTTGAAAGAAGCTTTGAAATGAACTCTTATGTTTTTTCCCCAATATGATAAAATCTGAGAGCATCCAGTAAAGGTTTAATCGCTGGCAGATCAAAAATTGATTAATAACTCACTATAAAAAGACAAGACTAGTGATAAAGGCAAGTATTTGATTGATCTGACGCAGTCAACTCAATTGGTAACATATGCATTAAGGCTAGAGTAAGCCCATCCTTGTTACAAGATGGGATAGGTAATCTGTTTCAATATACCTAATGAAAACTTTTTCTCACTTCAAGTATCATTGAATGTAGACATGAAAAATACATATGCTTTGCATTCCCTCTAGCTAGAGATTATGCTGAACCAGAAATTCTGGATTTGAGCCACACTGAGCATTCTTTTCCCAGCTTTTGGATAATGTCATTTTAAAAACATAGTGAATCACAAAGTATGGCTCTCCATTTGAACTTTAAGAAGGCTTGGAGTGTGTTCAAACATAAGGATACTTTGGTTCATATCCTATTTCCTCACTGAGGAGCAGCAGCATTCAGTAGCCTCTGGGATCTCCAGAGCAACCGGCACAAGGTTTTAGCAGGATGATCCTATGGGAAACAAATGTTTGCTCTTCAAATCCCTGACATACCATGACATTTACCTCTTTTAGATCTGTGTGAGGAGAAGCTGGACCTGTGTGAAAGCTGCGATACGCTGCTAGAGCTCTTCCTCCTGATGGCAGTCTGCTGCTCAGGGAAGTGGACGTGGATGGACTCCACCGATGCTGCAAGATTGACAGACTTCAAAGAGGCAGAAGAGTCTCTCCTGCCTCCAGTCAGAGACAGCTCATCATCAGTATCGTCTTTATTACTGGAGCTGTCTGCTTTCTCATCTTCATCCCATAATCCATGGCACTAATGGAAAAAGAAGACAGGAGCATTGCAACCTTGTATTTCTGTCACAGTATTTATCACAGGCATTGCTAAGCTCAGTCACATGTTCACAAGGGGGAAGACAAATTCATTGTGTTGGGATATCACACCAGTGACTAAAGAAATTAAAACTAAAAATTAAATATAAAATAAGAAACTACATGAACTCAAATTACCTTTAAAATGGATCTGTGGAAGAATAAAGCAAGGAGCTGAACAAGGTCATAGTGCACATAACCCTCTTTCTTCTCAATGCCAATAATATTGGGTGGATGGTAAGGTTTATCTTTTGTGTAATCCACATATTTATTCCATGGAAAGAAGCCAAACTGGAAGAAGTACTTGATGACAATGGCCACCTGTTCAGAAACACAACACACTTGGGGTGTTTTCTAGGCATGGCAGACATACTAGCCTCCTGACATTAAGAGAGGAGAAATATGACTACTCTATCAGTTTTATGAGAAGATAAACAAGCACATTGATTGCTACAGATGAACAACAGTTCACCTTCCTTCAGTAATAAAGTCAATCAACATTTACCAACAGATGATGCTCAGTGGTACCTGAGATACCACAAGCAGTGTATACTGTCTCTTGATTATCAATTATATATTAGCTGGTTGTAAATGGTCTGTTCTTGTGATAACTGCTTTACATACCAGGAGGGGTATTGCTCATTGCAGTGAAGTAAAACACAAACAAGACCTTTCCACACCACAGAAATTGCTGAGGACTTTAGCAAATATTTACGTTAATATTAAGGGCCAAAGACCCCTCATCCTAGAGATCAAAAACAGAAAAGAGACCATGCAAAGCTTAAAACTTAACTTTTCTGTGTTAGACATGGGGTTGTAAAAACTGCAGCATACCTCAGTGTAGACAATGGCTGTCATCCAGAAACGTTTGCTTGGCCGAGGAACAGACAGCATGGCCCAAAGAAATATAAGGATGGGAAGTACCAGGGTTATCATGGAGGCAGAGATCATGTGGTTAAGGATGATCACAAAATAGCACACCATTTCTGACCGGGCCACCAACGTATTGTACAGGGCATAAATAAGAAGCAAGACTCGAGGCTGACCAACATAGAACTTCTCTGACTCCTCCAGCTCGTCATCACGAAACATCCTGTGAGGAGCAGAGTACCATAAATGAAATAAAAATTCATTTCACAAGAGCTGCTTTTTAAATTGCTACTATTTTTCCTTTTGAAAAAGTATAAAATTCTGGAATGGAAAAAAAAAAAAGTATTTGGTATTATAATCAAATAGGCTGATTCTAAGCTCAGAAAACAAGAATTTCAGGCAAAATAACTAGAAGCACTGTTTTGCTGTTTTTTAATTTACCCAGAGAGTTGGCCTGCCCCAAGAACTTTTGCAAGCACTGCTTTCCTACAGTTGTCCAACCAACATATCTTATGTAAATCACACCGTGCTGGTGTGGCCCTGTCTGGATTAATATCTAATTTATCAACATAGATGGGAATTTGGAGAAACTCCAGAGGTCCATCAGGAGATGTATGTCATGAGTAGTGACGTAAGATTAGAACATAATAAATGCCCTTGAGCATTAGATATGTCCAATCTTCTCCCTTTTACCTAACTCAAATAAACACAAAAGGCAGCAAAAAGTCATTACATGACTTTCACATATATCACAATTCTCTTTGCTTTTCATAAAGAGTGCCCTGGCCTGAGAAGAGATCTCACTGAAAAGCAAAAATGACAGTGGAAAACCAGAAGAAAAGACACTGCATCTTCAAAGTCAGATCTACAAAGCCTCTCTCTCTCTCCAGATGCAGTCAGGCTCAAAGGCATTTCTATGGTTTAAGATTTTGTCCTTGCGTTCAGGAAAGCTCCCCCCTTGCTGAGTCAGTCCAGAAAGCAGAGGGAGAAGAGCAGCGGCACCATCTCCACCTCAATGCTGGTTGTGCTACTGAGCGCAGCACCTGAGGGGCAAAGAGGGAAGCACCCTATCCCTTATGAAAGTACTTAGCAAGGTGGGCTCTCTTGCTCCCTACTGGCTTAAACAAAAACTCTGCCAAAGGTAAGAGTTTCCCTTACAGTAATCCAAAATAATTAAAGCAGAAACATTTTCCCAGATAGCTCTGGAGGAAACTTATTTGAAATCACAGCTTCCTGGAGAAGAGAAGCCCTCTCCACAAGGAATGTTTAGAAAAGCCCTTGACCACATGACAATTGCAGCACAGAAATCCGATGCTAATTGGAACAATTAGCTATGGTATCTGGGGAGAAAGCAGAGATTCTTTCCAACACGAATTTGAATCATTTTAGAAATCTGTAATTAGAACAACTGCACAGGAAATGAGCTTCTTCCCTTAAATCAAACTTAGCACAAAGTCTGTATCAGAAACTGTAGGCTAGTTCTGAGACAAAACCCCCCAAAGTAATGACAAAACTTCACAGACTGTGACCAACAATTTTTCCCTGTCGAAGGTCCTTACTTGTTCAGAAGCAGCTCACTAGCCGTTAGCTCGTGTGTCAATGGAGGGAGAATCGTATCATTAAGTTTGTCCGTCCGACTGTCGTCTGGGCTCACCATCATGAGGCTCTTACCAGCTGAGTCATCTGGGGAGCCAAAGGGAAGGTGTTCAAAGCTGACAGCTTTGCTATAGGAAGGTGGAGCTTCTGCATTGCTATCCACAGTGGAGTACAATGGCACATCGGTATCAGGAGTATATGCAGCTCCTTCTGAATCCAGGCTATAATCTTCCACCTCCTCTTCCTCCTGCCTTGATGCAGAATGAGCTCCTTCCTCTTCATGCTCGCCTTCTACTTCCTCAATGGTTTCTGTTGTCCCCTGACGAGAATACAGCATGGTGACCTGTGTAGGTTCACTGTTGGGGACGGGACGAAGAGAGTTGAGGTTTACGAGGCTCATCACCAAGAAAAGTTTGTTAACTGTACCTTTATGTAGACAGCTGAGCAACCCCATTGCACTCCCAGGCCTTCAAAATGCATATAATTTGGTAGAAAAGGTATCATCATGTTGCCTCTTACCCAGATAGACCATCTGGCTCCATCTGCTCCCTGAATGACATCCCAGTGAACTCACAGTAATTCACTATATTTTCACACCAGCAAAGGGCAAATTAATATCATCAAGAGAAACAACACTAGCTTTCTGAAAGCAGTTAAAACACTTTCAGACTAGAATCAGGACTTGCTATTACATTTATTTAAAGCATGCTCCGTGGTGAATGACAGGCAGCCACAGGGTTCCTTCTAAACATGGTGCTCTTAACAACCACCGTATGGGTGCTGTATACAATTGGAACACAAGCAGAACACACACATCAAGTCTGATTCCAAGTAAAAGAACAAGTAAATTGCAAACATTGAGAAATACAATGCAGATTACAAAACTGTTCCAGTAACAGGGTATCTTGCTTACCTTTAGATTGCCCTATATTCTTCAATACAGTCTCCATTTTTACCTTACCCGCCTGCTTTTCTTCTGTATGTCCCTATTTTCTTTTTCAGCTGTTCTTATTCACTCTGTTGAGTTCTCTGGTTGTTCATCTTGCTTATTCTCACCTTTGCATGTCAATAACCACTTTCTCTCTTAATGCTCTGTGCTCTGCAGCAGTCTCAGCTGATGTAAATTCACGCAGCTTGATGACTCCAGATGGGAATCTGGACACCATCACTTAAAAAATATTTTCTTGGCTTTGCTTTCACCTTTTTCATCCCTCACAAGTATTTTATCACCTCTCCGCTAGAACATCACTCTTTTTTTAGTCTCCACTCCAGTTCCTCTCCGTAGGTTAGACAATAGGCACCCACTCAGTATCTTTTGTTGGCTGCATGTTTTTATATCTCAACAGAGACAAAAACAGATTTCACATAGCTCCTATGAAATGAATGGGGCCTTGTTTTCACCTAAAGTATAACCTTTTAAAAAAAAAGGGCACTGGCAAAGCCAGCTGGCACTACCATCTCCTGCCAAAATTAAAAATTAAATTCCATCTCTTTTCCTTTTACACTGCTTCCAAATTTATTGTGGCTATGTTACATCATTATTTCTAGCAGATTTTTAATCAGAATGTGTAACGCTGTTATTAGGATGTATGTTCTGATGATTCACGTTAGCAGTCATCTTGGTTGGAATGCATAAAACCGTAAAATCCCATCATTTCAAAACTGATCATCATCAAAAAAATTGTAAAACACTTTAAAGACTGAAAAAGAATGGTCTAACATGCCGTAAAAATTCGTATTTATAATACTAGTTGAAACACTGTTTCCCAATGTCATATAAAGCCCTGCGTTTTACCCACTAAAAAGTGAGTGAATGGCTCTGACCAGTTCTCTCTTGCACTGGGTATTAATATTATTCATGATCTTTTCATAGCATTTTTCCCTTCCTTAATACCAACACCTCACAGACTGTAAATCAATGGTAAAGTAATCAAAACATATTTGGCAATCTTTCCTATATGAGGAAAAGTAAAAATTGAAAGAGCAGGGTTAACATTTGCCTATCTTAGCTTCTAAAATTAGACACCTAAGTCCGTATTTAGGATAACCGATTAGCTGAGAAACTTCACTTCCAGCTTCCAGTTTCAATCAGAATAACCATCAGCTCAGTAACTCTAAAAATCACTCTTTTTTAGCTGAATAAATACAGGCTTTAGTCTGGTTTTAGACAGCCAGAGCAATATAATGGAAAAAAACTTTTAAAAACACATGAATTAAGGATGAAAAACAATACAAAACAAAAAAAGGGAATAAGAAGTGAAACAGCAAATGAGTCCTAGATTATGACCCTGACTTTGAATTTCAGAATCGTGCCACAACACAGAAGGGAGTAAAGCTTCCATTAACCATGCAAACCACTCTGCACCCCACGTATCTACGAACGCAACTTTATGTACACTGCAGTAAGTATAATGGTATGGGTAAATGAGTGAACAAAGCATGCATGAGTTAAGCACCTTGACACTATACTGCCACTGTCAGCTGATGAGGAGGACATATCCATGCTCTGCATTTTACGAAGCCTAGGTCGAGCGCGCTCACTTGTTTTAGGAACAGTGTCTGGTCCATCTAAATCATCAAGGGTTGACTGCCTTGAGAACAGCGTGGTTGCTTCAGTGTAGCAGCTAGCAGCGCAAACAGTTATAAAGACAGTGTTAAATACAAATGATACTACTATACACATGGTTCAGTAAACACATATGCTCGCCATGCAGCAAAACACTGACACAGAGCAAAAAGGTTCAGAGAGCAGATAAGGACTTGTTTAGAGTCACCATGTAAACACATTTCTATGCACAGATGACTCATGGTCATATTCCTATAGGGGCTATAGAAGGCTAACAACCATCTATTCAAAGAGATATGAAACCAACACAGTGCTCTACATGCTTTCCAGGGGCACCAACTCACATACGTGAGGAGGTTTTATTTTCTTTGTTTCCCTCTGAAATCTCCAAATTCCACAGAAATGTTTTGGGAAGTGACCTCCTCTGTAAAAATTCTACTTTATTAACGATATACTGTGTGGAACCTTTTTACACAGGTACAAGCCAATTTCCTAAAGGAGCCCTTAAAAATGAATAAGCTCATATTCCACAAATAGAAAAATAACTGTCAGACATTGGCTAATCCTCTTTCCGAACCAAAGAGCCAAACCGGATATGTTAGCCAGTAGATGCATGCCAAATATAACCTGCTCTGCATGGGATGGCTTTTATTTTGATATTTATTAGTAAGCCCTGATGATTCTTTCCAGAAGATTTCATTTATTTCAATCACAGCGTAAAAACTATTTCAAAATTGGTAACATACACATCTTGAAAGAAAGAACAGATATAATAAATCCTTATCTCCTTTTGCTTATCAAATACAACAGGACACCAGAAACATACACCATACATTGAGCATTTATGTGTTACTGAAGAAAAGAAGAACTGGATGAGTAAAGAGAAAGAAAGTACGTAATTAAATACAAGCATACAACATAGCAACAGGAAAGAAGCAAATACATTAATGACATATGGTAGGTAAAATAATTATTTCTCCTGTAAAAATCTTTGAAAAACACAGGTGTCTATGAAATAAGTTGAGGGACCTGGTGTTTTAACACATGCAGTGACCTGCCTGAGTCTCTCAGCTAGAATGAGAGAAGAAAGGACCCCAAAATGCAGGATTTATGCTCTACTTTTCTGATTTTGGGTCCATCTGGATTACACCTGAGCAGTGGCAGCAGGAGATTTGCTTCCTTGGCAACCATTTTGTTTGTCCAGGGTCACAGAGAATTGGGAAGGAGGTCAGAAGTGAAGTGCAATGGCGTTTTTTGTGTTACTTTGGTCTTGCTAGCTTGAAGAGAGGAAAAAATCTGCTGGCATGAAGTGACAATTTGCAAGTATTGCCTTAAGGAAAACGGGGAGGAAAACAGCAAAATATGTGGAGTGAAGAAGCAGTTATTCTTAGGCCTACACTCACTGATAGTCCTTTTTGACAGAATGGGCTGAGGCTAAAAGCATACTTTGGTCTTTGAATAGAAGTATCACCTAGATCCCAAATGTATTGTGAAAAACCTTCCTTAAAAACACTATTAATGGCAGGGGCACCTCTGTCCTGCCGGTTCATTTGGCCCAGACCCTTTACAAGCCACTTCATTATTTCTGTGTGTGCACAGAGGCACACAAGCATCCTCCAGACAAAACCTGGAGGGCTGTCTGCCTGGTGCAGGGTTTTTGATGAAGCAGCAAACGCTGCTTCCTATAGGAACAGGAGATCCATCCTCGAGGCCTGAGTCAGCAGCACGGGAATCAGTGGGAGCTGTGTGTTACTGATTCCAGGGGGTCGTGAAGGAGTTTTCCCTTTGCACATAACACCTATGGAGTACAGCCAGGCTGTTGTACTATCAGTGAGATTTTGGTGCTAAAATATAGGGAGATGACAGTCTATTTTTGCAGATAACCTTCCTGTCTGTGTGTTACAATATTTCCCACATGCTATTGACGTCTCAAGGGCTGAGTTTATTCTTCTCAAGAACAACACCTCTTACTAAGGTATTGAAGTATTTTAAATGCAGACATAGTTCAAAGGGAACCTTCCAAGGGCCTTAAGCACAGCAGCTGTTGAAATCAAAGTAGCACACGCCTGTTCATATATTTTCAATGGAAGAAACATATGCCAGCTGCCCTCCAAAACATGTAAGTTCTGACCCGGGTCCCAGAAAAATCAAAGGAAAAACATCTATTAATCCAAATAGATAAAAACATTTGCCCAGACAGAGTCCCTGAAATAATTTTGTTTAAAACTGTTTTAAACGAAGGATGAATCATCAGAAGAATTATCGACTGAGCAGCTGCTCTGTATCTTTGAACGTCAGGAGGTGTGTATGAGATGACACCTGTAGCACAGTCTGTATATTCTTTACGTACTTTAGGAACATGCTTCCGAACATGGAGGAAATGAGAACACCAATAAAGTGGAGAGATTTACACTTGGCAAAGCTGATGTTGACTCAGTCATTGACTATCACATAAATTTAATCCAAGCATATCTTCCTGAGTGACTTTTCAGATTTGTGCCCTTGGAGACCTTGAAAAGCATTAGCTTCTTGAAATCATTCAAGGACTAGGTATTTTAAATTGAATGTTCATTAAAAGCCCCGAGTTCAAGCATTTTATATAAAGTTGATCGGGTATCCATTTCAAATGGGGATATATATAGCAGAGATGTTTTTATCCTCCGTGAGCGGGAAATTTCTTACTTTATGACTTCCTTTTTGCTAAACAAATTTACCCTTCACAGAGAGTTTATTAGCTTAAGGGGTGATTTAGAATTTTTTCTGGTTTGTTTCTGTCCATAGGCTAGTTACTGACTGGCATTACCTTTATGAACTACTACACTCCCCACACCTGCAAGCAAAGATCCCAAACATTTCCTGTCATTCACGCTCCTAAATGAGACCCAGATCCAGCCCCAAAGTGGGACTCTTCTTTCATCCTTTCTCCTGCCTCCCAAGGAAAACGTTACTTCTCCAGTGCTCCCATCTCAAGCCCCATACTCCCATCTGGTGAGGGAAGCACAGATGAAAAGTGATGTCCATAAACACCGTAAAATGACTGAGAATAAACGACAGCCCTACTAAAAGAGAAAATCTCACAAAGGATACTCTGCAAAACTCCTTTTAGAGCTTCATCCAGGGTAAGAACAACATCCCTGGAAAAGACTTACAAGGGTCAGCCCTGAACTTCACAAGAAATGTACAATTCCTGCAACTGATCAGGACGGTTGTTCTCTCTGGAAATCCAGTGTGAGTACTGAGTAGATACCTAGAGCAATTTCTGTCCTGAGTACTGTGGAATATGTATTATTACAATGGAATAGCTTCTGTGCTTCTGCAGCCCTGTGTACTTACAGACATGCCCATCTTACTCAGGGACCGAATGTCCACTACAGAATTTTGTGTAAGGCAATCAAAGAAGGATCACCAGAATGCTCGTTAGAATCCCTCTGCCCCTCCCCAAAAGTTTTTCATTGCAATCCTAGATCCTTGATCACAGGGATGCTTTAGATATGATCAGCTTTTACATTTACTGGAAATCATTACTTTGAAATGTAAAATGCCCCCTTCTCTTGTTCTGGCAATTAAAAAAAAATCACTCAATAAACTCATGAAGTTTAAAACATTTCACATTTCTAAAAAAGCTCATAAGCACTTTTGTAATCCCAGGAAGAGACATGCAAGGGTGCCCCAGTAAACGGATGGCATTATCATTCAATCAACAGACTCATTTTTGCTTCCTCTAATTACAGGTCATTATTATTATAGCAGATGCGCACAATTTGTAAATACTCTCAGTGCAAGAATATTTGATTGTTCATTACCAGAAAGCGAAATTGAGATTAGAGAAATCAGTCATTATACTGCCTTTGCTATTCCTTTGTTGACAGGTTCTGTGACATCTTCTGAAGAAAGGGAGACAATAGTAATGCATGTGAAAGATTTAACTTTTTCTGTTGCGAAGCAGTTCCACAGAATCACTGAATTCTCTGAGTTTGAAAAGAGATTTTAAATGTGTAAGTATGCTCAAAGCAGGGTGACAAATGGGTGATTATTCTGAAAAAAAGGACGTAAGTGGAGCTCAACACTGGATACCATCTCATCGAAGAGGCAGAATTTACACATGAAAATTACAAGATTTGTCTCCTTTTTTATAATTCATTTTGGAATTGGCTTCCCTTTGCTTCTACTTAAAGCTATCGCTAACACGGTTGTATAATAATGATAACTTCTTCTATCGACAGTAAACAGTGTGACCAAAAACTATTTAATGAAAGCAGGACTGATACTACTATTCGCTCTTTAGGTGAGACTGAAATTTATGGAGTTAAATTCTGTCTGCAGATATCCAAGTGGCTCCAAGTGAGCTGGTAACAGAATTTGGCTTTACATTTTTCTCACATCATCTGACTCCTGTAAAACTTTGAGACAAAACACAAAGGTGTTGCTTAGTTGGGTAGCTAGCCACTGAGAAAGATTTGCTCAGATTTGGTATTTTTACTGGAGTGAACCTCTCAAAGGCCAGTGCTCACCCTGGGGAGCAATTTGTGAATATTTTGTTGAAGCATAGCACTCACAGGCACTCTCTTACTCTTGCTTTTCAATAACATCAGAAAGGAAGACAAGCCCTCATTATTTTCAGACTGCTAACATTCTACCCATATGTCATTAGTAAAAGCTGAGCATAATTTACTGTACACAGAAGCTACCGAGTTTGCTGGGATTATCAAACACAATGCGATACTGCCACACTTCAGAGAAGAACAGGAGACAGCAGAATGCAACGGATTATGAGACAGCTGGATTTCCAAAGCCCTCCCTTCTCCCCCTCATGTTGGACAATTTCTGCAGTCTCTTAAAAATCAAGAACACCAGGGACATGGTGGGAACAGGCTGCCTCTGTAAGAGAAGGAAGTGAATGTGTGTGCCTCTGGGTGGATGGAGCAGCGGGAGCATGCAGTAGTTTTGGCAAGGAACTTGACGGCATCCGTCTTCAGAAAAGAATGAGGAAGGTGGTTTTCCTGAACTAGTATAGGTATGTGGTCCACAAACTCTGTAGCTCTGCTGGACTGTCATCATAACAGTCAGGGAATCGGGGTCTTCAGATGATCTTTGACATGCATGTATGAGAGGGGGATTTTGTTGTCTCAAATCCAGAATCTCTCTCAATGCAAAGCCTTATTTGATTTGTGGGAAACAGACAACAATTTATTTTACAAAGACAAAATATTCACAATGAATGGTCATTCCCCAAACTCCATGCCTTCATTCCTAAAACAGTATCCCAGAAGCATCCTCCCCAGGCTCTTATTTTCCATTACTTTTTACAAGATCAGAACCCCTGTCAATGACACCTAATTCTAGGGGAAACAGAAAGCAGTGGGGTAGTCATGCAGTGGAAAAGGAGTTAAGCCAGCAACTGAGTCCACCACTATAAAAGAATAGTAACATACAGCAATGAGTTTTCACTATTAAAATGGCATGGATAAATCAAAAAGAGGATTCAACATTGATTAGAAAGTTCATCAGTACTTAGACATTATCTAAAATTACATTTACTGCATGATCCTTCTATCTTTCACAGAATAAAATTAAATCAATACCTGGAGATACTGTCACGAGAAGCTGCTGAATCTAAACTATCCATTCTTTCAGATGCTTGCAAACCAGAAGCTTGACCGGGATTTTTATCAATTGAGTCCAGTCCTGACTCCTTAGAAAGTTTCATCATGTGGTTCTGGTAATACATATGGATGCTCTCCCGTGTTGGAACATTTCCCTGTGGAAGACAGTAGAGGTAGAGGTACATGGCAGGGGGCAGGCGTATTCTTCAAGGAACTGGTTTCTTCCATCACTTGGCAAGGAACAGATTAAGGACTGTGCAAACAGATTCTTAGTAAATAATAACCTCCCACGAGTAGTTCCTTTTCAGAGTGCAAGTCAGATTCTGACTTAAATTACCATGGCACAAAGTGTGGGGTTTGTAGCGAAACTGGAGCAATGCAAGTGGTTTCAGGCTACATATAGCCAACAAAACTCTACTGAGTGGACTACAGATCATTCAGCATGAAAATGAGGTGTGGGCCAGGACCATGACTCAACTTGTACTCCATCAACTTTTGAGATACCCCTTTTAGAAAGCTTCCCTGACTCTAAGAAAAATCACACATCTTATTAGTGGTCAGCAGCAGTTTTTTTAAACAGAAAACAAAAAGGAACAGGTCATGTACAAACTGATCTAATTTGCATTGGTGTACCAAAATAAGAATTTATTCATGAAGTATGGAAAACCATGAAAAATACACCAAAGACCTTTACTCTTTCTCTGTGACTTGAAGATCAAGCAAGTTCATGAAAGGATGGTTTTATTAACTGTCAGCCCTGATCTGGGCACAGAATCAAGTCTTTCTGGGTATGATACAGCAATCAGAATTCTAAAGGCGTGTCATAAGAATAAAATTGAGAATTTTATAGCCTGTTCTTAGGCAGAAACACATCCAACTCGTTCCACTAGCACTTGCATTGACTTTAGAAGACACACTGAGAAGACTGCTACTCTTGAACGTTTTTCTGACCTATAATGAAGCCTTATGCAAGGACTTTTTCCAGTTAAAATAATAAAAGTACTCTAAAATACTGCCCATATTCCTTTTACTAATATTATTAGTTACTAGTATTTCAACTATGGTCCTTTACACTGTCCCAAATCTAAACTTTTCAAAGTCTGAAGTTTTGTCAAAAAAAAAAGATCTTAAGAACAAAATCTGAAACTCAGGTTTTTAATTAGGTTTGTTTGTATACAAGCTGTCTTGCTTCTGCAGTAATAAATGTTTGTGCCATGATGACAACCTGCCCATGAAATTATGACACATGCTGCATTCTAGCCAGACTGAAAGCCTGGGATAAAGGACAAGAGCTGTGGCAGAAAAATGCCCCAAAACTGAGGGAGGACTAAATTTTGGGCCATTCTGTAGCTGGAAGAGACACCAAAGGAACTTCATACATCAAGTTAACTGTCCCCGACCCCACATAGTACCAGAAGATTTAGGATTGAAGGAGGGCATACCAGCCTATACAGGTGGTGTGCCTCAGGGCTCAGTGTTGGGACCATTTCTGTTCAACGTCTTTATTGATGATCTTGATAAGGACATAGGGTGTATCATCAGCAAGTTTGCAGATGACACCAAGTTAAGCAGGAGTGTTGATTCCCAGGAGGACAGGGAAGCTCTACAGAGAGGCTTAGATAGATTGGATCACTGGGTCAACATCAATGGTATGAGTTTCAACAAGGGCAAG
>VZSZ01001077.1:33146-113071 GCA_013398815.1 Ibidorhyncha struthersii
GGATATGGTGTAGGGGAGAACTTTGTAGAGTAGGGTAGATGGTTGGACTCGATGATCCCAACGGTCTCTTCCAACCTAGACAATTCTATGATTCTATGATTCTATATGGGCTCTATTGTAATCAAAATAGCATCAGGCTGCTGACAACATGAAATTGAAATAAATAAATAAATAAAGCTATTAGGAACAAAGGATAGAAAAAACTCAATAAAGTTGAGGTGAGAAGTAGCAAAGAATGATCAAAATAAGGTCCCAAATAAGTAATGGCCATAAAAAGGTAGTTAGCCAGGCTTCTGCATAAATGTTAAAACTCTAAAAACTCAGGGGCAGTGAGAAAGAATCATATGATTTTCAGTGAGGATGCTGAAATAGCAGGGACTTCTGAGACCTGGGGCAAAACCGTGTATCACTACAATGCTGTACTATCACAGTACCAATTTTATAGGAAGGATGGAATGGAAGATAGCTTGAGAAAAAAAGTGGTATGGGTCAAAAAGCATAAAGTCTAACAAATTAAGCAAATTCACTGTGTCAGGAATATCACAAAGTCTCTGTGGGTGGACTTGAAACAATTAATATTGAAAAAGTATAGTATGAAGGCTTGATTTTTGACCATCAAACCAGGAGTTCACAAGTGCTTGTTAAATATTAAGGAAGATTACAGAAGGTGCCATCAGAATAATAATATACAATAACTCCAGTTAATTTTCATGTTGTGAAAGAACCTGCACACACAGACACATAAGTCACTAGAATGGAAAAGACCAGCAGGAAGAAATAAGAAGACATCCTTCAAGAAGTCAAAGTCATGAGGAAAAACCAACAAGAATGAACTTTCTAGTGTTAAATGCAGAACTTCAGCAAAATCTTGACCAAAAGAGATCAGATGCTGAGGAATGACTTGCTAAAATAAAAAATAATAATCTGATAACAGAAACATTTTCAAGAGTATCTTAAGAATCAGCTGCCAGAAAGCCAGGGTATCAGCAGGTTATCAAGACATAAAGAGGTGTAAGGGAATTATGGTAACAGGACAACAAAAGACTGATTTTTTTGCATCCCTCTTCGCTGCAGAAAAAGTCACTGGCATTCCCAATGGAATAACTTGAATCTAATGGAATGGCTAGAGTAATTATTTTATAAAAGACAAGTCCAAGAACAAAAAAATAAACTGAGCACTGAGTGGAAGGTGCTCACCCAAGAGCTCTGCAGGAACCAATGGACGAAACAGTGCCATGGGAAGAGAAGGTAACACGAGTCCTTAAACACGGCTTCAGGAGTGGTCCTGAGTGACCCTTGTAAGAAATTAAGCAGACATGAAATAAAGCAGACAACATCTATCTCTTGTATTCATCCTCCACTAAAAGACAGGAGACACAGGGCACAAACCAATGCTGCTTCTTTACAAAGGGAGAAGGTCATTGACTGGTTCCCCCAAAGAGTTTTACTGTCCAGCATATTCAGAAATAATCTGTGTAAGGAGGAAAATAACAATGTGATAAAGTTGTAGATGAAAGAAAAATTATCGGGGATATTCAAGTGTAAAGTTGACTGAAGTACTACTGAAGAACTTAATAAAATAATAAATATGGGTTCAAATTAAGCCAGGCGAGGTTTAGGTTGGATATTAGGAAAAACTTTTTCACTGAAAGGGTTATCCAACACTGGAATAGGCTGCCCAGGGAGGTGGTGGATTCGCCATCCCTGGAGGTGTTTAAAAAAAGGGTAGACGTGGTACTTGGGGATATGGTTTAGAAGTGGTTTTGTCAGGTTAGGTTAATGGTTGGACTCGATGATCTTAAAGATCCCTTCCAACCTTAACGATTCTATGATTCTATGAAAACTGAGCAACTTGGTAAAAAATGTCAAGAAATGCAATGGGAAAAATAACCTAAACTGTATGTACATAATGACAGGCTTTACATCAGCTTTTGTTAGCCTTAAAGATCTTGGACTCAGAGTGTATAGTCCCCTGAAAATAGGCAGCATTCACTAAAAATCAAAGGAGCTTGACTGTTAGATCTTACTAGGTAAGCAAAAGAAAACATATCACATTCCTGTATAAATGTGTGATTCACCCACACCTTGAAAACAGTGTGTAGTTCTGGTCATCCAGTCTTAATAAGGTCATATAAAAACTGGAAATCGTATGAAGAAGGACAATAAAGATGACCAGAGGCACTGGATGGATTCCATGTGAAAAAAGGCTAAAAACAAAGTGACCTTTTAACTTGGAAGAGAACGACTGAGAAAAGGACTCCATGCAGATTTATACAATCAGGAATAGCAGAGGAAAATGGAATACAACTCTGATCTACAGGAGACCCCAGAATGATCAGGAAGTGAGTTTAAAATGAACAAGAGGAAATACTCTGAAACGCGCCATATGGAATGACACTACTGAACTCCGTGTTGTGGGATCTTCTGGAAGCCAACATTAAAAATAGATTAAAAAGGGACTAGCCAAACTCCAAGAATACAGATTCCTTGATACTATTAAACATAATGATCCAGATGAAATTTCTGGTTCAGGGTGCCCTAAGCCATCCATTGCCACAAGCCAGGACATATTCCAAAGAATATTCCATATTACATACTCTGAATATGCCACATTTCTTTTGCTCTGTTTTGTTTATTTATTTATATACTTATTTGCTGCTATTATTATTATCTGCTTACTATTGGGTGCCTTGGGGAAAATAACAGTAGCTAAACACTAACACTGAAGCAGCCCTCTCTTCGTGCTCCATGCCTCCTTGCCAGAGTGGGCACAGACCCCTCTGACCAGGAAAGCCTGCATCTCTTGAACCTCCTGGGGTCATGGGCAGCCTGCTTATTGTGCCGGCAGATGTCGATAGCGCCCGGGCAATATGGGGCTTTATTAAGGTCAAGAGTACTACTAATGTGTTGTTGACCTTTTCGACGTCTTCATCTCTGAGACAGTCTGCAGCTTTCAACAAAAACTGGAAAGGACTAAAAATGAGGCTTCTATGCCAGGTTTCCAGAAATAGTTGGGTAGCTAGTCACATATGTAAAAATACCTATGCCTAAAATGAGAGCTTTATCCAACTTCAAGGTATTACCTACTTGCGTTTTGAAGATCCAAACACACTTCTAATTACACTAACAACATTAATCTTTGATAATAATGGGTTTTAATAATACATAACTAGTTCATGGAGGACCATATAGCTTCACTGCAAGTGAAGACAACTATGACTGTATGTTATCAGTCATTTCCAAGGCAAGCTGGTCCGTGAAAAGACTCAAATATGCAGACTGAGGGAGTTTTTGAGCTGTTTAAAATGCCATGCCTTCTCCTCTCTACTTGAATCTATCCTGTTACCTCAAAACCGCACTTTTACACAGGACTGTTTCAGCCAAATCCTTATATCAGCTACTCAAAGAACTGTTTTCCTAATCATTTGTTTTGTATCCAAATAATAAATCAGGTAATTTATTGTTCATATGTTTATTAAACAGCAAGCAGTAAAAGAGTCCAGACCTATTTTTAAAATGCACGTATAAGTGAGAGTTTTATAATTTTCTCATTATCACAGTGATCTGAAAAGACAACCTTTCATTTTTCACTGAGCTGGAAATGGCATTAGCAGACAAAAAAGACCAAAGGCGTTACCTTCTTAATCTCCCTGGTCAGCATACAGCGCTCGATTCTTAGCACAGTAGAGATATCAATGTGTTCTCTTGAGATGGAATTAAGCCAAGCTGTAAAACTGTCTAGTGTTGCCAGGAAAAGGACCCAAGTGAACTTCAAGATATTGAATATCCTCTTGATGATGTTATCTAAGGGAGAGGAAAAGCAACAGAGAGTTAACGAACATGAATATCTTTCACTGTATTTCTGCTTGGAGTTAGATTCATTTTTCCTTTGTTGTCTAATAATAATAATCCAGGCTGCAAGACCTGGTCACAGTAAGGAATCTCTGAAGATGGCTGAAGGCCTTTTTTCCTGCCTGTATGTCTAGGCTTATCATCTGAAATCCCTTTTCCATCCCTTAACTCCCGCGGTCCTGCAATCACTAGTCATATAAACAGTCCCTGCTTTTAGAGAGATGCTGTATGCACAGGTCTGAAAACGTAACCCAAAAATTTGGGCATCTCCTGAGAGCTATTCAACATCCCCAGCTCTTGTGATCTCAACAGCCGCTCAGCCAGCGTGTTGAGCTGAACCCCTTACCTGTCTCTTTGCTTGTGCGCGTTTCTCTCTGCACAGAGTTTGCCTTTTGTGCTTGAAACTTGCTTAGGTTAGTTTCAAAGTCTAACCTGCCTAAACCATCTTTGATTATCTCCCAGTTTTCCAACCACCTAAACACACCTCTGTGTATTTACTGTTTCCAAAGCTTCTCTGTTTTTGATTAGGCTGCACTGTGTCATTAGTGATCTCAGATCAACTAGCCCAACTAGGACAAATCCTATAAATCATTTATAACACATTACTCTTGCACCATTTTGCCAAAACAGTACACTTTCCCGTGAGTAGGGCTTATGGGTTTATAGCAACAACAGTAGCTTTATTTTGCTCAACACAGCTGTCTCAAGTTAATTTCTCATTTCAGTAGTTCCTGGAGGATTAGTAACTGCATTTCTCACCCAAAAAAGCAGCACTTTCAGCTTATTTTCTTCCACTCACAAACATACACACCGCACTATGGTTCTTGTATAGTATTGCACAAATACTAAAAAATTTCTTTCCAACCAGCCAGTTCCAGAGCTAGCTGTCCCTGCTAGGTTGCAAATCCCAGGGCACTGGTTATGAAGATCAATTTCAGAGTAACCAGCCTAAAAAATAGTAGAAAACTGTCAATAATCTGCCATGCAGGGACAAAATGTTTCAAGTAGATACTAAGGCACCAACCTATGTGCTAAAGTATGATGCTTTCAACAACCTCACTTCTTAGCTGTACCACAAGATGGCACGCAAAACTTTGTGAGAGTGAACATTCGTTCCTTACAAAGAATGCAAAGGTGAAGATATAATAAAGCAAAAGATTTCCTATGGAGCAACACGCACGTGCCCCTGGGTGTGCAGGCAGGGTTGTAGGCACAAACGTGTGGATATCAAAAATATACAATATATAAACATTCTTTTTTAACCCACACTCTTCCTCTCTAATATATAATTTCTACTACTGACTTCAGGAGAATCGCAACACTCAGGTTAAAATTATCTTTATTATTGACCACCACTGGCATGCCATAGTCTCACCACAGTGCTTTGCCAAGCACTTCCAGTCTAATCTGAAAGGTCATTTTTCTCTCTGGGTTGGAGGTGATTTAGTATACATTTTTAATGATGCTGTAGTTGTTCTGGCAGCTTTGCTGTTCTCCAAAACTTTTTAAAAATAATCTTTTGGGGATCGATGGCATCTAAACATCTTCAAAAAGGGAAACAAATATTTATTTTCTGCAGACACTGTTATTCTGACTTAAAGGGTCAAATGCAGAGAAGGCTCCTCTCTGCCTGAGAATGTGAGACAGGATTTTATCTAAGGTTAATAATGATACTAAAGCCTCATTAACAATTACCATCTAATTTGTCCAACCATCTTTAACAAATTTTACCCAGCAATGGTCAAAGTATTTCAATGAAAATATATAGCGCCTTAAATTGACTATTTCCAATATCAATTAATCATAAACCTCCTTCTCTTTCCCTAACTCCTGTGTAGGACCAACAGTATTTCCCTAGAGATGCTTTTGAGTGATTCACTTCAGTGTTTTAACACAGGTAACTGCATTGCCAGTAAGTAACAAATAAAAAAGCCCCCCAAACCCCACAGAAAGAAATGACATCTCCCACATCCTTCCAACATCTTCTACCCTGTGGCTCACTCAGGCATACAACTCTAACTGGAACTGTGGAAATCAATTTTAAATAGAGTGGAAAAATACCTTTTGAAGACAAAAGTCTCACTCAAGGTAAGCCATCTTGAAGGCTTACTTAAGACGAGAGTCTGTTTTCTTCTTTTACTCCAGTTAGAAACAAAGAGCCAAGCTTAGATTTAGGATCTATTACACTTTGTAGGAAAACTTTAAATATGGGCAAGATCTTGCAAACTGCTGGCATTTCTTTTGTTGTGCAGAGCATCCTTAAGTCTGATTATGAATGAGAATGGGTAAGATCAGGAAAATACCATTTTTTTTTAGAGGAAATTATTGCATGCTGCTGAATGGGTGAGTATCAGACAAAAGCATTATATTAACCTTGCCAAAACACACTGAAAAAACACAAGATCTTCATGCTAATAAAATTTCGCACATTGAAAGTCAATGGAGATTTTAACATAGGGGTGTACGCAATCAGGACTGGAAGCTAAGCTCAGGTGTAAGTTGTTCTATAAGTAAAATATACAGCAAGTGATCAAGTCTGAGCCTGCAGATGTATTTACTAAAGTGTGTAGAGAATGAGTGCAGTAGCTAATAGTCCAGGAGTAGAAGTTCCTATGCTTGTAAATTTGGCAATTGAAGTTAGGAAGTTCTCACTGCACAGGTTATGGATCACTGCCCTGGGTTAGCCTGGTATCACTGCAACGCTGTCTCTGTGAAATGCTGCTTACACCACTGGTCACAACTGCATTGTAACAGCAGAGAAACCCTCTTTCTGCCTTCATACCTGGTCCATCAGATTTCTTCTTGACAGGTTCCTCTTCACTGTCTTCACAGTCCGCATCAGTACCACCTATTGAAAATGACAAGTGAAACAGTGAGTGTTACACCTACAGAAGTGTGGGTGTAAATGCCTTTCAGGCTAGAAAACGTGATGGTTACTAAGCAGTAGTGACTGGTTCCTCACCTACCAGTATAATGGAAAACACATTTCCATTTCTAAAGCGCTCAACTGAGGGGACAACCCTGTCAGTGAAGGTGTTGATGGATGACCACCCCTCTCTTGTAATTTGCAGCGGTATTTTCTTACTAGCTAGGCTGCTGAGCAAGATCATTTGTTGGTGTAAACCCAGGCAATTTTGCAGTCTCACCGCTTCTACCCTCAGCAGCCTCACCTTCCACTGAACCACGCTCCAGCTCGTTTCCTCAGCTTCTGCAAAGGGCAACCTGATCAGTGCTCTGATCGGCTCCTGCATCTGACCCAACAAACCTGAATGAATTGAGTGGGACCTTCAGGTTGAAATGAAGCAGCAGAGTTGGTTTGAAACTACCACGTGCTTTTATGTAGGCCTGTAGCAGAAGAGTGACGTAGAGTCACAGGCAGAACTGAAGGGCAGACAAATGAGCCTCCTTCTATCTAATATCCAAACTGCAGCTACAGCTTCAGTGGCAGCGGTCAAATTACAAAACTCCCTCTTTTCGACAGGCAAAGATGCCAAATGGAGGAAAAGTCTAGCTGATTCAGCCTGAATGGGACCCCTCCCTGTCCATACCAACCAGAACATTTCTATTTCTGAATTTCTGTTTTCTTTTCTTGTTTAAAAAAAGAGCAAAAGATAAAGAGATATGTACCACTTAGACATGATTTTTTTTCAGAGACACGAATGATTTTACAGTGCCAGTAAAACCCTATTAACATTCGTACGTTTTCCTTTTGCTACCTGCTGAACTCACTGTGAATTTAGGGGTTCATGGATACTTGGGTTCCTCAGTGAGTACAGCATGGAAAGTGAAAAACATTTCTTTATATTCTTCCCCATTTATCAAGTCAAGCTTCTTCAGGGAACAATATAGGAAATGTGGGAAAAAGAAACAATTTTCTTTCTATTTAATTGAATTTTTCTTACAGCTCCACTTGAGCCCTTCAGGAACTTCCTCATGAAATAGTTATTCAACACAAAACGTGTCTGTCACATGCAAAACTTTCCCTGGGAATACACATGAATTTATCATCAAAATGAGAGACTTTGAGCAACCCTAGAAAAACCTGGAGAGTAAGATAAACCTTTTTATGAGGTGAGGGAGTGAAAGGGTAATGTCCTTGCTCTGCCTAATTCTGGCCAAACACCTCACATTTACACTCCCATATTCTGGAGAAATGCTGTTAACTACCAGGTTACTGGCTTTATAAAGATAGGCCTTTAGAGGGTTACGGCTTTCTCTTGCAAGTCCTCTAATTCCACAAATGTTTTCATATAGCTGACATTTTCTGCAATGTGTCGAGTCTTCCTATTTGGCAAAAGTTCTGGGCGTGTGTTTTGCAACTCCATGGAAAACACATATATCCCCTCTTCTCCTTTATCTCCCCCAGTGTGTATTGTGTAGAACGAAAGGACATAGCTATGGCTGGCCTTGCCATGGGCTGGGGCAGGGAGAGGCAGCCAGCCAAAGGCAAACTCATTTTTCTAGTCCCTACCCAGAACTGAGAGCACTTGCCCTCTAAAACTCAGCTGCCTTTCACTACTAGGAACAAGAGGCAGTCTAGTCAACACTACATTTGTTTTTAAAATACAGAAGTCTACCTACCATCCCCAGATCCTTTCCGTCTTCGCTTCTCCTCTTTCCCAAAACTTTTCTTCTCTTTGCGCCTCTGTCGTAGTGCTGTTTTAGGGTCGGTAATCCAGGCCTGATAAACAAACTGGAAGGAACAAACTCATTTATTTCAAGGTTCTTCATGTTTTGAGAGTAAGCCATAGAATAAGCCACAGGCAGGACTATATAGTTTGAATAAACGCATTCAGATCTGCAGGGGTAAGGAAATATTTTGAATCCCAAATGAAACACCTCCCCCGCAGATCTGCTGAGTTTTCATGTGCTATTTTTTGCAAGCATAAAACCAAATGTGAAAACACTTGTGGGTGAACCAAGTTTCATTAGAACCCGCGAAAATTCATGCTCTGAACTTTGGGCATTAATACCCTGTTGTGCATATGGGTTACCTCACCTGAATCTCTCTATTTAATTCTGCATTTCTACTTTATCATTTTACAGGCAAGATGCAGAGTAATGGAAACTTTAAGAGAAAGTGCTGCCATCAACTAACTAAAGCATCAAAAGATGTAGTGATATCTCAGTACAGGTATTTGTGCTCGTACATTTTCCATACTTTAGGTATTTTTTCCCCCTCCTCTGTAGATCCCAGTGGAACATTTACAAATGTGCTATCTATGCAGAGTCCCACACCTGGCAGGCAGGAATTCCTCAAATTTTATCCTGATTTTGACAATGGCTCCCTTTGTTGCTTCAGATAAGTCACTTATGAATCGTTCTGCTACTGTTTTCCCAGTTGTAAAATGAAGACAGTAATACTTACCAGTATATCAAGGGGATTTTAAGGGGCCTAATCCTGCTCACAGCACTCAGGTCAACAGTCTGTTGACCTGTATGACTACATGAAGCACAGAATTGGGCCAAAAATATTTATAAACGCTATAGCAGTGGACAAAAAAATGTAAAAAAAGTTACCCCAGAGTAACTTGCTGAATAGTTCTGCTCGAGCTGTGAAGGAAGGTTACAGAAAAAAAGCACTAATACTCATATCTTTATTCCCTATACAACACAAAATATGAATAACAGAAGTTATTCTCCACAGCTCTTTAGGGTGAAAGATGTTCTTTTGTTCCTCTTATGGTTTTCATTGAAAAATGGTAATCATCAACTGGCACTGCACCGTCTTCTATTTCTAAGCAATACAGGCTGCTAACAGAGACAAGGCAGGGAAGCACACATGAGGGTGAAAGTAAAGCACAGTAACAAAACCGCTCTATTAATTCACAAGACAAACATGCAGACAATGACAACACCACACGTGTATCTCAGTGAAGCTGGAACTGCCCCTCATAGGACAGAACAGTAAAGCCTCCATTTGGTTTATTTATATTTTTAAAATTTGCATACACAAATTGCTTTTTTTAAATTTTTTATGCAATTTTTTAAAACTGTCAAACCGACTTTAAATGAATTTAAAAGGGAAAAATACTTTGTTCTGTTTTGTGAATGTATACAACAATGGAGAAGAAATTATTTTGGTACTGTTGATAAGAAGGTCCTCTTCCAAACCTCTCAAGGTCTGTACATTTATTTTTACATGTCTGACTTGTTCAAAGCAAGCACGACATGAGAAAACATGTGGGATCAGAGGCATTGGTTTCTCTTTGCTTTGTAACAGGTGTTTGCTAATGAAGGTAATCTGGGGAAATGGTGATACTTAAGTGAACTAATACTGTATTACTTGCTGACAGTCAGAAACTGTCAACCGTTAGCTGAGGAACTGTATGCTAGCCACAGTCGCAGTGTGAATAAAGAAACTACAGGTCAAAGGCAGACTTGGAAGAGGGTAGAATAGAATGAAGAAAGGCCATTTGATTAGTATATTCAATGTGACTACTTATGCTGAGCAGCGGATATTTTAAGAGCTGACTGGGTGCATACATACGTATTACTTTAGATTTTTACTACTGGACAAACTTTAAAGGCAGTATCTTTTAGGCTTTGGAGCTGGTACGCTCAATCTGTAACACTCATGCCTTACAAATATCATGTTACATATATGGAGCGTAAAATGATACACAGTGCTCAAAGGTAGGAAATGCTAAACATATTCAAGGAGGACAAAAAAGAAGATGCACAAATCTTTTTTATGATGATGAAGGACAGAAAAGTAGAGAGCTAAAATGGGGTTCAGAGCAGAATGTGTGTTTTACAAACCTTTTACCAGCTTTCTGAGATCAATTACCACAGTGTCCACAAGATACATGCAACTTGATGTGACCATCTTGTACAGCAATATCAGAAGAAAATGAGAATTTGGGTCTGCATTTTCTCTCTGGGGTTGCACTTAAAAAAAAGATAGATCACTTTTCTTGTGGCTTGACCACTCCAAAAGTACGAAATGTATTACATTTACTAAGAATGAAGCTTTGGCTGTCATTATTTTTTTAAATCATTTATATAAGAGGAAAAATGCAGACAAGGACAGAGGTATACGTTACATCAGGAACTATGGGATGGGTCACATACTGAGCATTCGCAAAATGTCAAGTACCTTTGCTGCTTTGATTAAATACTGAAGAATAGTTTTGGGTAGTTTAATGACAGACTTTGGCAAGGCTAAAATGGCTGAAGCAAATTTCCCAATAGCTCTCTATAAAGAAGGACAAAGCAAGAGCAGTTAGTAGAAAACAAGGAAATATTAATAAAAAGTATCTACTGAATGATTGTACCTAGATTATCAGGAAAAAATTTACATTCATAGACTCCAATATGAAAAAGATAATTTGTGATGTTCACAATAAAATTTCAATAAGATAATTCTTAACTGCCTGCATTCTCTAATAAATAAAATCTCCAAGTTAACCCTTGACGTGACTATTGCACACAATTTACACTAAAAGAAAAACCAACAGTTAAAAATAATTCTTTAGCAGGCTCTACAACAAACAAGTTCACTTTGCAAGTATTTTTATTGAGACCACGTGCATGGTGATGGAAGGTAAGGTATAACGACCAAAAGATGAATAAGCTTTTCACAAACAAAACCAATTTTCTGTTCTATACAACTCCCCCCCTGTGTAAAGCCATCCAACATCTTCCCGTTGCACATATTGCAGAACTAGCCACCTATACAGAATGTCTGACCAGAATTTTGAAATAAAGACCAGATCCTCCATCCTCAGATTAATAGTTTCAGGACTGAGCTTTAAAAAATAAGACCAAACAAAAAACCCCAAACCCAGAGTAAATGAAATAATCTTATTAGCTTCTGACCTCAATTTTAGAACTCTCTAAAATCTCAGTGCTTGGCACAAGCACATCTGAACAAAATGCTGTCACCAATTTTTTAAAAAATCAGCAGAAACAAGAATGCAAATTTTCCTCTATACCTGTATGAAAACCAGAAAGAAAAATGACCTCGAAATTCATGAGCCATTTTTATGGTCCAAGGTGAGGTAAATGCAAAATATACAAAAAATGAGTGTAAATAGTAGAAAATAAAACTAGTTGTTTTTCATCCAGATTAGTTTTGCCTTTTTTAAGGTCAGGAAAAAATGTTTCCATGCCATTACCATGCAGGCAGTTTAACAAATATAATCAGTTGGTAATGCAATGTAAGTATATAAAGTAAAGGCACATTTTATCAAAGAATTAAATAAAATGTTTGTTTGAAAGCTATTGGCATAAGGAAGAGAAGAGCGTGGAGGCAGTTTCTTGCTCTTGCTTGGGCTGGGCTTTCAATAATGCACCAGTTCTGCAGTGACCTGAGCTCGCCTCTGAATGGGAATACGCATCTGCAAAAAGCTACCCATTTGTTTAAACTTTTAATGTTACAGACCTGAAAAAGTTCTGTGGTATTTCTGAAAATTCTTCAACAAATAAAAATATAATGTTATGAAGATTAAAGCAATCCTATATGCACGAGTATTTCATTAACTCCTTCACGCAAGTTCTTCATTTAAGCCAGTGGATTCAATACCTGGTACTGTCTAACACCAACCAGTCTATATGTAGGAACCCAGTTAGGAAATTTCAGCTATGTTTTTAACATTACAATATCCTCTTAATTCAGCACAGTCTGTCACTTAAAATGTGAACATATTGATTAATGTTATCCTGAAAGAGAAAGGAGAGAAAGTCATGTGGTCTCCTTTTGTAATTTTAAATGTTAAGCTCTTTATAACCCAAGGATATATTTCTCTGGTCCACAAGGATAAATAATATAAAAAAAATATTTTTTTTTTAAGTACATATTCTTTTCCATGAAAAGACGCTCATTTTTGGGATCATTTCTTCACGGAATGGTAATATCTACTCAAAACCAGGGAACCACTAAAGCACTGCACAGCAGTGTCAGAGGCAAGTCAGCTTCCTCCCTTGTCTTAATTGTAATGCAGAAAAAATAAAGCTCAGATTCTTAACCTTTGGTTTTGTATTATTGTTTTCTTCAGGAATAAGTGAATGAAGATATATTTCACTATAGTTCCTGTAGGAATTTGGCAATACTTAAAACAGGCAAACTTGCATTTTAAATCGGCAAGAAATTTCATTTCCAATACTTTTCAGGTCTACTTTAGATGTACTGGCTGCTTTAACATATGTGCCTGTGTTATGAGAATTCTACATTTTTTTCCAGATGTCAATTAGAAAGCAAATTACCACAAAGTACCTGAAATGCAGATTTTTTTCGAGGCTCTTCCTCTTCTTTTTTCTCCTCTTCCTCTTCCTCTTCACTATCCGTCTCAAACAAATAATAATTTCCACTTCTGACCACTAAGTGAAACAAAATATTTTCTTATTTTTCTGAAAAGTTCTATTCTCAACTGCCCCAAGACCTATAAATAGCCAGCCAGTCATTTAAAAATTCATAACCAGAAGAGGTGAAAACAGAGAAGAAGCAAGAGATGAAAAGGTCTCAGGCAATTTACTTGATGTTAGTCTGTGATACTTTGGGCATGAATGAGAACTATACAAGAACTAAGGAAAACATCATCATGAGAGGAAAATGTAAAGAAAAAGCTTGAAGTATATCAAGTTACTAGGTTACATTTTTTTAGAAAAATATGGCAGGTAAGTCTAAATTAATTGGGAACTGATGGTTATTTGGGGGAGTGAAAAAAGCCCAGCAGGTAAGTAAATGAATTTACACGAACAGTACCACTGGACAAAAAATACAGAACTTCTCTTTAAAATGCTGAGGCATCCTTTAAACTATGGAATGAGATGGTATTAGTTAATGCTTTCTTCAAACATTTAAGCTTTGATGAGGTAATGGAAAACCTTGGTTCGTTTAAAACAAATCACTTGGATTCTATTAACGTGATCACAAATGAGTTTCAATTTTTTGCCCATGGATTCAGAAAGATTCTGAAACCTTGATACAGTAAAGATGCACAGTGAATAAGCTAGGCCTTATATCCTTGAACAGAAGCAATGTTTTTGTTTCTCAGATGGTAACAGGCCTACATGAACAGACAAGGGAAACAAAAGAAATTAAAAATAAGGTAATGAGCAAGAGAAAAATCAAAATCACAGCATTACAGTCAGCAGTGAAAACTAGTAAATAATTTCCACATTTAAGCTGAAATATTTAAAGGAACAGTTACTTAGATGAAATGTCACATGATTTGGATATATGGAGCAATACATATTTATATTGAAAATTATATTTAACCCTCATTATAGGTTTCAGGAAAAGTAACAATTGCTTTAATTCAATCATACCTTGAATTCTACACATATCCTCTGTGCACAGATGACCAGACATAACTACCAGAGAAACCTCAGGATAAGCACACTGAAATTTGCCAGAACTCTATTGGATCGTAACTTCATCATCTAGAACTCCCTCACAGAGGGGATTTTGTGCCTCATATGCCTAGTTATGACTTTTAACATCAATGAATGCCCTGCAGAGGGACAGAGAGTCCACCTCAGCCATTCTAATTGCTGAACTGAGGTGAAAAGAAAGTTTGGAAATTTCTTGGATCAAGCAAATTAATTATTTGGCACAGGGCCTGCTAAGAATGCCCATTTAAAATGCATTGAAGAGATGAATGTATTCTAAGAGCCATCAGTCTGCAGTTCTCTTTCATAAAAAAGGATCTTTTAGTCAGCAATAGAAATTGTCCACACAGAAGATCAGCAGGATAAGGCCTGACATCCAGGGGAAACCTCTACTGCAGTGCAGTTCCTTAAAGGCTCAGAGTAGCACCAGGTGAGACTTGGAATGCCTGAGCTGGCAGAAAAAAAAAAGTCTGCAATGATCTCCCTCCAAAATTTTTAGGTTAAAGTGTATCTGAGGGCACACTATAATGTAGCAGTTATGTCTCTTTCACAACTGAAGAGGGAGGTATGATTGAATAGCAATAATGCATTCTTGCACACATCAAAATGGAATAAGAAGTGTGTTCGTTACCTACAGGGATTAGTAAAGAGACCAAATTTTATTAGTAAGACACTTCATGGCCAGACTGGACTTGGGGGACCCCTCTGCTACTGCAAAACGTGACTTTCTCCTACTGAGAAAAGGGACTCACAAGCATTCCTTGTGGGATGAGATGGAAGAGGCTGAAGGGGAGCCATGCAGGAGAAGTCAGCATAATCTCATCCTCTGCTTGTGCCCAGAGGGAAAGAGCTCCCTAGGACAGCTGCAAGCACCACATTTTTGCACTACATCAGACACAACTCTGTGCCCCAGGAGAAGCTGAGGACCTTGAAGCATGTGGCCCTAACTCCTGCTGATCTTTGTGGGGCTCCATAAGTAATCCACAAGCACAGGAGGAACCATACCTCCCTGCAAGGGAAAGCGTGAGTGAGCGCCAATGAGGAAACCCTCACTGATGTTTCCTATCTGTTCTACTCGGACACAAATTCATGACTGTGTTTTAGTTCCTATGACATACAAAATGAGGCATCTTTCTGTATAATAAAATCATAACAAGTGGTATAAAAATAAAAATCTAAATAAAATATCAGAATTGGCACAAAACTTCAAGCTTGAGCTACTTCAATATCCACACACATACAGCCACTGCCACAAACCTGTTTACTGAGTTGAACAGACATGTGCAGCAGAATGCTGCAGTTACAGCACAGTGTTTCAAAAAGGATAGATGGGGAACACCAGTCTGTTTCCAGTTTGTATGCCTGTGAACACCTTCTGTCAGTGCCATGTTTCAGTGAGTGTGGATGCACGTGGCAGGCAACCACCGTTTGCAGGATCAGGATCTGTGATGCTTCCCACAAGGTTTTGCATTATTGCAGTAAATAATTTCAAGAATGCTGTTTAAGTACCAAAATGCAAGTTGCCATCTAAGAACATTAAATAATGAGGGTGAAATAAGTAAAAGCCAAAGTCAATGTCTCTCTTTGAGCAGTTCTTCTTATTACAAAACCAGTGGTGAATAAACAAGAGACCATATCCCATTCCTTCAAAATCACTGTAGCCTGAAATTTTATAGTAAACTCACAAATTACAGTTTTGATCTGTTTTGTCATTGTTGTCCTTAATGAAACTGCCGGGCAAGAAGTTTATTTTCATAAGACTTTTGAAAAGGGATAGGTCTCTTTAAAGTGGCAGCGTGCCCTTTAGAAAAATAAAAATAGAGGCACAGTTTACTTGTGACTTGATAGAAATAAGCATATGACATTCTGTTAAATGCTGTTGGCAAATATATATGCTGGACATATAAATAAATACACATAGGTAAATGAAGCAGTATGTAGATGTGTAAAAGTATTACTTGGAGTAACAAACTAAATGATGAGGCACAACATAGACATTCATATTTAACTCTGATCAGTGCTATACACTTGAATATTTTTTAAATCTTCAGAGGTTATTAAATGGCTCATGTCTGATTTCCTTCCATAAAGATCCCATAGAAGTACATCTGATTTGTGATTGCAGTCTACTCAGTTTTCTCTTTTTACCCAATCCATAATATAGGGAAGAACTCTATCATATGCCTGGACTAGGCTACAAACAAATTAAAATATCATACTACGACAATTATATGAGAGATACAGGGTAATAATTTCTTGTGCAGAGGGGCTGAAGATATTCTTGCTCTCAGAAAAACAAACAAAAAAAAAGGAAACAACAAAACAACTGGCATCAACAGTACATTAAAGTGTGATCTGAGATATTCAGCTGAGCTCTACACAGCCCAGTCCTGGGAACAGTCTTGTCACCTTACTGTGGTACTCAGATTTCTACAGCTGACAGTAGAATGACTGATGAACCATAAAAAAAGATGTATGATGTGTGTATATGAAAAAGAAATTATGACTAATCTTAGAATGTGTTGGCAAACCCTCACCTTCACATTTTTAGATATACTGTGCTTTGCAGTAGGGGGGAGTTGAGACTTTTGAGGCCAAAATAGATTCTTTTTGGCACATGTTTATCTGATTTGAATTTTTTCTAAGAATGCCCAAAGTATCATGAGCTAGCTATGCTTCCAACATACAGAAGATTCACTCCTTGAAGATTGGAAGCTGAAATCTTTTGTTGAAAAAACAAGCCTTCTATCAAGTCACAATCATAAAATCAGGCATAAAACAAACAGATCATGGGAATGCCTTCATTCTGGTCAAGGATATAAGGGTTAAATCCACATATTTGTAAGATGATTGAGAAAACCTACTGGAAGCATGATCAACCCAAGGCCGCCACCACAGCTTTTTTTTGCCCTTGGCTTTCTCTTTGTCTGCTTCTCCTAAAATAAAATATGTCCAAATATTAATTTTACAAAATGAGAAACATGTTTCTTACACTGATTAATAATTTTTAATTTCTCTCAAAAGAGCTAAAATTTCACGAGCACATTCGATGACAGATCTAATGAATACATTCAATATTAAAATCATTCAGAAGCATAACCACTAAGCAGAAATACTCTGGTTTATGCAGCAGTTAAAACAGCATTCTACCCTGAAACAGCTAAAAAGTTCAGTTTTGTGTTTTAAAACACAGTTCACAGTTGACTGAAATTTCAGGAATAAAATATTTTCCCTCCTCTCAAATCCCCTTACATTTCAGGCTCCAAAAATTTTAAATCCAGTAAGTGCTGATTCTAAGTCAGTGCTAGAAATGTGGCACTAGATAGGTATCATGTTATCTGTTCCCATGTTTTAAACAACATTTAAAAGTATACAAACATTTCAGTGACCGAAAAAACTCACAGCATCCAGAAAACATTGCTGGAAAAATGTGGATGCTACCTATTCGTAACACTGTGGTTTATAGATAATGACTTTGTTCAAAACAAACCTCTGCTGCCATTCAGCTCTTTGCCAACAGCTTGAAGCTAACCAAAAGTAACCTCAAAGCAAACCATTTTCTCTAAACCTTCTTGCAGCACAAAGTCCCAGATTTTTTTCAGCTGAATCAAGTTCCAAACTGGTACTCGGCTAACAACCTGGTTACATGCTGACATTTTTGAAGGACAATTTATCCCTTGTCCAACTATTAGGTCTGTTAGGTCCTTAGCGCTCAACTGCAATTACAGTACAACAATAGCTAATGGTACCTTCATCATCTTCTTCAGAAACCTTCCGAATCTCCGGCCCCTCTGAGGACTCTTGGCTCATGCTTAGCATCCTCTCTTTACCCTTTTTGTATTTTTGCTGCCTGGCTTTGATGCGATCCATTCTAGCAAAAGGAAGAATCTTATTAGATTCACCCTACCCTGAAAAACAAGTGTTAAGCACATCCATACACACACACAAACACTCCAACATTTCTAAAGGAAATATCCATTGTCATTAATCCTGCCCTTAAACATAAGGAGTTAAATGGCTCTGAAGGGCCTGGATGGAAGGGTCAAGCCTAGATGTTCACTCACTGGTCAATGAGAGCTGGGATGCCTGCTGTCACATGACTGTTCTACCTACTCCCCCTCAACTATCTTATTAACATTTAAAAATCAAATAATTGCTGTCAGCAGCTACGACAGAGCAAATGAAGCTCTGAGAAAAAAGGACTTCTGCCTAACACAGTGGTTTTCCTGAAACTTGCCACTCTGAACCAGGGATGCGGCTGTTCCTGCACTATTTGTGCTACATCTTCACCCCTTAAGCTCTCCTTCGTCCCACAAATGTTTCCATATCTGTAAATACAGATTTAAACTGATTCAGTTTTGCTCAGATGTAGGCAAGACTTCAATTCTCCTTCTTTCAAAAGTAAGTTGGCACAATCTGGTCTCTTAAGACTTCTATGTTTTTACAGTTTGACAAACCGTAGTAAAAAAATGCTGAAATTGACAGGAAGAAGTTCTTTCAATACAATTGGATTACAAGCAAATGATTAACTAATTTCAGCGATCAAAATGCACTTAAATACTTTTATTAATCTGTCTGTTTGTTAGGGAAGAACCACCCACTACAGAGGGAAAAACTCTTTCATCTCAGCTCGTTGCTATTACTCATTAGATTTCTTTCCCTATCGTTCATCTGCTGCTGAAGTTACGCTATGTTAGTCAGGAGAGCTTGGTTGTTCAAAACTTCTGTCCATGCTGGTGGTTCTTGTCATCCTAACCAGCCTAAACTGTATGAAGAACTGATGCACATTATTGAAAGAAATAAAACAAGCTTAAAACTCTTAAAACAATCTTAAACTCTGCAAAATTAATAGAAAAGAATGGTTTCCAGGACAGGTATGTCCTGTCAATTGGGACAAGACTGATTCAAGTGCAGTGCAGCGCCAGCAACTGCCCAATTCACCATCTGGTGGGAAACGCCAGGCATGGAGGCAGGGAGCACGGTCCCTCCAGCCTTCTGATGCTTCTTCAGTTATGCAGGTGTGGAAGAAGCTGTCAGGAGCGGGCTTTGACATCTGGTTAGGAAGCAGTTATGGCTTTTCATGCATGGTGGTGGAGGAGCTTTGACAGCTTTTTGCAGTTATTAAAGAAGCATGCTAGCTGCACCCGACAGAAAGTGGCGTGGCTTATTGGCTGTATAAAGGACCTCCAGGCCAACTAAGCTGAGTGCAAATATTTTCAGTGAAGGTAAACATATATATTTTGCATTCAAACATTAAAGGAGGAATCACAAGTGAAATGGAAGTAAAAGGCATACAGCGAATTTTACCAGGAATACAGTTATACAGAACAAAATCCTAATAATGGTAAAGTCAATGAGAATATTGTCATCCATTGCAGCAGGGCCAGGATGTTACTCAGCTGCCTTAGCCCATAGAGATTTCAGGCTGTTTAGGCAGCTCTTAACTACAGCTTCCCTAACTAAGCCCCTTGCTGGTCCAATTTCTGTTTTTTGTTTTTTTTGTTTGTTTTTTTTTTTAACCCAGTTCCTGTGTCTTAGTCTCCTATTTTCTAACAATCCAGGCTTGCGCCATCAAGTGAGACAGGGTTAATGTGGCACTTCTGGTGGCCTACCCTTTTCATGAGTTTCAAAGGGGATTTGCATTTGACTGTCCTACTCTTCTGAGAGATGGGGAGAGACAAATTGAGAGAACAGCAAGATAATTAGTGGAAGGAAAGAAAGAAGAAAAAAAGACAGTTCCCCCCCTGCATACTACACAAAATAGGATAACCCAAACCTACAATTGAGCTGGACGTCTAACAGAGAAAAAATACAGCACAGATACAGACCATCTCTTAAAGAGAAGACTATGTGGTCACGCGGCTGTGACACTCAGGTGTGGAAGAGTTAAAAGCTGATCTTCTTAACCACTCATCATTCGATTTCTAAGGTGTAGAAGAACCTTCAGAATAAGCAGGAGGGTTCACATCTTCTCTCTTGATTTATAGGAAACATCTGTTTCCGTTACAATTTCAGGCTGAGGAGCAGGTAAGTCAGTACATTCCACTCTGATTCTTTATGCTAACCTCACAACCTTTGGTCCTAGAAATGTGATTCTATGTTTAAACAAACATTTAGATTCTGCAGTATGTTGTCTTTTTGGACAAGGTGACTCCAAAACTACATAATGTTGGAATACGTAAGATCTTTGAATGCCCAGACAGCAATTTTTGTAATTGCAAAATCATACTTCAAAACCTAATCACCATTTCTATATCAGAAGGTGCTAGATAAATACCAACAATCAGTGAAATATATGCGCA
Organism: Ibidorhyncha struthersii; assembly: GCA_013398815.1. NCBI lineage: Eukaryota > Metazoa > Chordata > Aves > Charadriiformes > Charadriidae > Ibidorhyncha > Ibidorhyncha struthersii. The sequence goes on from VZSZ01001077.1 coordinate 53,636, forward strand.
TGTGTGTGTGAGTATGTATATGTAAATACATTAAATACATACTGTCTTTTCAGTTGATCCATTGATTTTTTTTCCTCTTCAATTCTTGCTTTTACAGCCTTGACAATTGTAGCCTGGAAAAGCTCAGCACCCCTACAGCAGAAATGGGGGCAGAAGAAAGGATAAGTTTCCCTTATGCCAGCTAATCACAGAGATTCCCTCTGTACACAACCTCATCTGCGTAAAACAAAACTAATCCAAGGCCTGAAAGAAATAATCAGCTACTCAGAATATTAATCTGTTTACAGTCAATCATTTCAAGATCTGGGGCAAAACGCTGTGATCCCTACTCATAAGTTACTCTATCAGCTGTTCAAGGAATTCAGTTTCCAATCCTGATGAACACAGAACACAGGTGGGTTCAAGGTCGGACTTCTTGCACACCTCCAGGATTTCGTCTTCATAGTTATTTCAGCGCTATAATCACCTTATCCCTCGGCCTCAGCACCCTGAAAGTTGTGAGCAAAGTCCAGCTTCATCCAGGGCCATGATGAGCATAGCTTTAGCTTCGCTTTTAGCCTCTGAAAAGGGGCACTACACTGCTTTCAATCTGATGACACAAATCCTTGAGCAAGTTTCTGATGTGCCAAAAGAATATGGCTTCTAATGCTATTTCATTAGAAATATAATCAACTCATTGATTTGGATGTCCAGATCACATGTCTTGGCCATTCTTTATTATTCACTCATCAGCTCTTGAAGACTCTCGAAGAGCCTTGAAGTCTCTCTTGAAGACGTAGCATAGATTTAAAACCTTTCTTTTGTCAGGAATTCAGTAAGAACAGCTATAGTTTCAGAATTCTACTTCTAATTAGTTTTTCAACCATGTTTTCTGTAAGATTAATCATTCCTCCATGTAATATGAAGGATAACCACAGCTCCATTTTTTCAAAGGCATACAGTCAAGACTGGCCATCATTATTGTATCAAAATACAGTGAAGTACAACAAAGAAGGACATTCTCAGTAGCAACTTGATCACTCCTAAATTCTTATGGACTATTGAAAACTGTTGCTGGATCCTCATGGCTATTGTTTGAATCATAATTCAATCTTATTTGGGTGAGGTATTTGTATTTCACAATACTAACTTTAACTAGAAGAAAGGCTCAGACCATGCTGTCTGAATCCAAACCTGACCTTCTCCACTGTCCATGTAAATTCAAAGCTTGGCTTTTAGCAAGGCAAGCAGCTTACTAAAAAAACTAATTATATCGCTACATTTATATTACCCTCCTTCCTGTAATATCTTGGCATTTCCTGGTCATTAATACATTTATCTTTACAAAGCTCCTGACACAGGCCAGTATGTCTCCACTTCTGCTGCTGGAGAACTCAAACCTGGGCAGGTTCAGTAACTTACCAAAAGGCACAAAGCTGGAAGCAGGAACCAAACATGTTTCTTCCAACCCAGCCCAGTGCTGTTTACATGAGCCTGCTCTTTCCTTCTGGATGCAAACTTTCCAATTTAGGAGGCATTTTGATACTCATGATTTTGCTTTGTGGTATTTTCAATGTGAACACAGCATACAAAAAAAGCTACAAAAAGGCAGTATCCAGCAATCTTGGGCTTCAGCAGTGAAATTCACCCCAGAGCAAAAGTCTGAGAGAGGCAATATGGGAGGGAGGTGTAGATCTTTTGGCAGCCCTGTGTTACAGCGGTGAATTTTGTTCAGTATGGGCAACTAAACATGTCCCCTTTTAAAAGTAAACCCTGGAAGGGGGAAGAAGAGGAAGATAAAAATACTTCCTTTCAGGACATGCAAGCCAAATTTTGTCCTCACAGACAGAAATTAATGTCCATATGTTTTTCGGGGCGGGGGGGCTGGGTGGGGTGGGGAGCCATAATACATTTAATCCAATATTGACAAAAGTAATTCCTTAGAACTCTTATTGAAATTAAAACCAGAATATCATTCCTGATCTGCCTTCTTATTAAAAAAAAGCAGAATGGTTGTGCTAGTGATGGCTATGACTGGACGCCCGTGGAAAAGAATAAGTAACAGGCCCAAAGGGGATGGTACTTCCTTGACACACCTAGACAGCATTCAGTGATGTGACACTTCCCAAGTGTCTTCCCAATGGTCTTACCAAGCCAGATGTCATAACTTTCCGGTATTTTTCCTCATGTGCTATTTTTGGAGTCATGATTTCTAAGGCCCATTGTCTGAAACAGGCTTTGCTAACAGAATGTTTTCTTTCCAAGGCTTAGAAACTCTGGCATTCACTCTCATACATATTGATGTTGAGAGAATGGTGCAACACACATCAACTTTCACAGCTTTTAATAAGGGCTATGAGAGCAGCAGATGGTGTTTGGTAGTAAGGATGGCTTAATTTCTATCAGATTCTCAATTAATTTGTTTTCTCACGTGTGCTTTGTCAGAGTTGGGTTTGCAGTTATGAATTTAGCATGGACTGCTTTAATCAGTGTTGAAGGACTCCTCTGGTACTACCTATCGTAAAAAAATAAGTATCATAGCCATGAGAGACTTGAGCAGTTTCATTTAATTTTTGAAAACTTTATGTTACCTTGATGCTAGGATCTGTGAAGCTTTTATATCTGCAACCACATGCAGGAAATAGTAACTCATGAAGACTCTTCTTTGCAGCAGCAGGAAGGCGAAACATATACTGTCCCAAATGATTCCTGCTTCTCCGCTGGGCAGTTTACAATCGAGATTGTTGGTTGCTGGAAAAACATGCCATCAGCATAAAGACTGTTGTACTAAGTATTCTTCTATAATGTTTAGCAATTAAATAATCTTAGCCTTTAAAATTATTTGAATTGAGGTAATTTAATTAGATTTTTCTTAAGAAAACTGACATGTATTTCCATTTGAAGTACACCATGTTTTCTTTTACCGCAAACTGGAAAGCTTCCAACAACATCATATCACATGAAAACTGAGACTTCACCAAAAGTGAACCATTTGCAAACAAATTCACCCTATCCTAATAAGTACTTGAAGACAAAGAATGGGAAAAAAGTATTTTTTGTTACCCTAAAATATTTGATTTCAGTATTTTCTAAAATGGCATGTTTAATTTTTTTTTCAGTTCAAAGTGACTTTTTGTCTCATTTTTCTATTAAGAACACTGTCAACATGAGAAAGAAGTGGTTTATTTTTGTCAAAATAATTTTTCGACTGCCACCACCTAATATTTTTATTTTTCCTCTCCACAACTCAGTTCAATGTTTCTTTCCATTGCATAAGAGAAAATATATTTGAAACCACAAAACTGCTTCCTTTGGGGTAGGAGGAGACAGGCAGAGAGGAAATCCCATTCCTCCTACCTCTAGATTTTGGCTTGGGCTATTTCTTTTTTTTTTCTTTATTCTTTAAAAGACAGTTGTCTTGGGGATATTAAAAAATTAAAACTGGGTTTTGTGGAGCTAGACTACAAACCAAATGGCCTATGCTGCCCTATAGAAGGGAGCAAAAGGACTCAAGGGACAGACTCGGGATTGAAGCTGGCTTTACAACCAAGCAAGCAAGTCTAGTAGGTCTGGAAGGTCAAGCTCCAAGAGCTTCAAAGTCTGCTGTGCCCATCCCCTAGGGAGTCAGAAACCTGTGTCTAAGTTTCTCTTGCTGCTCAAAAAGTTTTGGATAATACAAGAACTACTGGGCACCACTTATCTCATGAATTTGTGTCTTTATATTTCCTTTCTTTTCCCTTACTCCCCCACTATCTATTAGGATCAGACATGAAGATAGGAATTCAGAACTTTGCTGCAGACTCACTAGGATGAAACAGTTCTTTGAATTCAGCAAAAAAAAAACTGAAAAAAATCAAACCGTCAATCAAGGGAGTCAGAACAAAGTGAAGTCAAATTAATGGCTCGCTGAGAGGTGCAGTGTCTTGCTCTCTGTATTTCATTCCTCCCTTCTCTCACCTCCATTCACATACACTGTCCACTCCCTCCCTGTTATCACTACAAACACGAGAATAATGGCAAAAAAAAAAATAAATAGATTGCCTGAACTCACTATGCCTGCAAAAAATTACCACTTTCATGCTGGCTTAGCCTCTTGCCATTTCAGTGAGCTGAACAGGTGTCTCCTTTGAGCATCTGAACACAAGACCTGGCACACAGGGAGGAGTGGGAGTCTGCAGCTGGGTAAAGATGCCCTCTCCTTGCAGTGATGGTGAGCTGACATTTTAGCTCAAGTTGTACAGTGAAACCATACCCTTAAGTATCACATCACCTGCATATACAGGGAAACTGTGTTAAGTGCTGGTATCACGAAATTGTTCGTTTACAGCAAACGCTGGTTGTGGGTATGTGTGTGGTGGTGTTGACAGTTCTCTCAGTATATGTATCCCCTTTGGTTCTATGACATATTTTCAATATTCTTTCTTGCTGGTCAATATAGGACCAAGCTGAATTTGCAGGTATGATATTTTCACAAGGTAATATGTCAGGAGGGGGCACAACTTAAATATGGTAGAATATTTTGAAGGTAATTTTTTATTTATAGAAAATTATGAAGAAAAATGAGCTATACTTACGAATACGGTAGCCTTTAACTGTACAAGCCAGGCTAAATGCCTGAACCAACCAGCAACTATTCTTAATTAACGATTCAATGTAGCCACATGCTCCTATCTGAAAAGCAAAAGAACAGTTTCATGTAATTAAAAATAGCAGAAATAAAGATAAGAAAAGTATTGCACCGCTTTACATTACATGAGAATATTGTGACTGCCATTGGTTGTACTATAGCTCATTAGTAAAATAGAGATAGAAGAAAGCGTGTCTCTACCAGTGACACACAACACTTCTAAATAGCAAGAATTTGCTCTTTTGATTATCACTGAGATAGGAGGTATATGGGTTTTGTTTGTGTTGTTGCAGAGAAAGTGATACATCTGGCACGTGATGCAATGTGACAGCTACGCAACTTTTATAAATCACTGACTTAATCTTGCAAACATACATGGACAAGCTTAACACACGCGTAGCTCCACTGAATTCCCAAGTATAAAATGAAGCACATGTGTAAGCATTTAGAACATTTGCAAATTCAAACCACCCATAAATCAATTTTATTTCAGTACAGTGACTTATATAAATGCAAAAAGAAAAATGTCTGCTCTTTTCAGTCCAGCACTAAAAATGTTCAAAGCTAAAAAGCAACTGCCAGGAATAAATCTAAATTTATCTTTCAAAAAGATTTAAATTACTGGCTTGTCTCAATTACCTATCAGTGTCACTACAAGTATCCGTTCTAAAGAGTTAATTAATGTAAGAAAACATTTACTATTTTGCAGAAGAATTTGACATTTATTTATCAAATATATCTGTTTTCACCTGAATTTCACACTAGTTCTAAAGGAAGCAGGGATGCAGTTTGTAATTTTGTAGTCAACTTCACTAGTTATATTACATCACACGACAACTGCATTTAGCACTAGGCTTGAAAATTCTAGTTTTAAATAAAAGGTTTAAATAAATGTGCGCTATTTATTGATAGTATGACTAATCTTGCACTTCTTACTCATTTCTCACTCCACTGAGATTTTCACAAGACTTCTACAGAGACACTTTAATAGGCAAAGAAACCAGAACCTGGCCCTTTGAAAATAGCTTGTGAGCTATCACAGAGCCCGACTGAATACAAGGGTGAACGTTTTCCTACAATGTATATGTGTTACCATTTCCTGGATATGCACTTGCAGTTTCTGCATTAAAATGGAGCCTGCTTTGCTCTTGCAGAAGGCTGTGGTCCTGAAAAAGGATTTTTAATGACCACTCAGTGCACGGTGCACACTTCCAATGAAAGCAAAGTGATGACGGCAGAGGAAAGGCAGCAGCTACTTACTGAGAGGATGTTCTTCATGGTGATCACGAAGACATTGTAGGCAATCAGCCAGTCCCAGTAACGCAGAATGCTCCTGATGGGCTTCAGCAACAGATCTCCACCAAAGAGAAGGAAATAAAAGCAGGCTACCAAGTAGCCCATGCAGAATATGCTGATCCTCGTGGTTCCCGTTATGAAGATTATAGTAAGCACAAACCAGAAGAGGTAACTAAATATTATCACCTTATACATGTCTAAGTAGGACCTGGAAGTAGAAGAAGGAGAAGTTACCATTTTCTGAGGGCAGTGCTACCTTTCCTCTATCTGTGCTACTGGCTGACACTTGTGCCTAAGGTCTGCTGAGCGTTCTTGTCTTCAGCAAGACTTCAGCATTCGGGCACCTGCTTAAGACTAACACCAAGGTCAGTGGATCTAGCTCATTCATGGGTCTGCCTGGTTCATATACTCAATTCTAGCTCATTCATGTGCATCAGCACCTTGCTACACCCAGTCAGGGCACTTTGCCTCACGCAGGATCAAGCCTTGTATCATGAAGGGGGGAAAACTTGTTCTCCCAAACTTCACGATAGAGTGATATTATCTGGCAATGCTACATATGCAATTTAAAAGCTATCTGAGACCAACTTCTAAGAAGTCTGAGCAAATTTATCGTCAAAAGCCAGTTACAGTACTCTACTGCAAACAATTCTGTATTTATTGATGACTACTGGGGAATTCAGTCTGGTTAAAAGCCTAGTTTTCAGAAACAGCTGCTAAAAATATTTTTCTCCAATGGAGATAAACTGTAAAAGTTTTGAGGGGTAAAAGTTTTCTACAGAACGTAAATGTGATATAATTTACTAAAACGTTTGTCAGGAAGCTACGAGACAGAGCTATCTGAAATCAGCCTGGTCCACAGTGGGAAACAATTTGGTATTTTCAGGTTCCTTAAAATCTTGACTTAATATTGACCCAGTGAGCTTTCAAATAAGAATATCTGCCAAAGGTAATACCAAATACTACATATAGTTAACACTGCAAAACCAACTAATTCTTAATTTCCCCCAATTTAGTGTTTTGATTCCAGATGTAACTGTGTTTTCAGGGTCTGTTCACCCAGGCTGTGAAACTACATTTGTCAGGAAACCAGGCAGGGAGACAGCACTATAGGAGCATACATAGACCTAAGCCAAACCACGTAAGGAGTAAATGAACTAAATGCACTGTATGAAGCCACATAAAAAGGCCCCTGCTGCTTGATGTTCTCAGGCTCAGAACTTTCTAGGAGTATGTATTTATAGTCCTACATTTATAGGCCCGTATTATACATTTCACTTGCCGAAGCCAACCAGAGAGGCATTTAGCAAAAGGTAACGAGAAAGCCCCTTTATGTTTACTTCCCACAAACATTTAAGAAATTTATGGACTACTGCCTGTGAAATCTAAAAATGTTGTGACTTGACAGATGCTACTGGGTTGGGGGCAATAAAGCATTAACAAACAATCTATACACACTGGGAAAATAAAGAAGTGGAAGACATCAGTTGAACAGGTCTTCACTAATTTAATATGAACTGGAAATGGTGCTCTGTTTCTCCAGAAAAAAAATGACCATAATATTTGCTGTTCCTTTAATAATAACTCTTGATGTGTGGGATGGCTAGGGATCACCTTCCTGACACTGCTCTAACAATTGCAATATCTCAAAAATTTTGTTCTCTGCTACCAACAAAATGCACCAGCATCTTTTTAGAAAAGTCCAAAATAGAACTGAATTATCAAATGAACAAGAATATCTTAATACTCTTCCACAAAAATGGGCTCTGACTCTTAAAGACAACTGGAGCTCACTGGATCCAAACTTTCCAATATATGCACATGGTTGAGTTGCAGTCCAACAGCAGATATCACTCTCAGATTAAAAATTCCAGAAATTAGAGAGAATATGAAAAGGAAGACAATAATTTAGCTATTTTTTTCACAATAACGATAACCATTTGCTACATTTAAGCAGTGATCTAAAATACTAAATACAATTGTTCATCTCCTTTTCAAAATATACATTAAATATAATAGCATTGGACATCTCTAAACCAAACAACCAACAACAAAGGATGTAAAGAAAAGCATCTCAAAAGGCAGGAGGCAATACAACAGTGACAAGTGAAAAGTGATGTCATTCTTAGAGCTGGAAATCTTTCTGATTTTTAAAAATATGGAATTACAAGCAAGCCCAACCATAAAAATGGCTCCCCAAATTCACTTTGGAGTGGACTTCTTACAAAATGGCATTTGAACAGGGTACACCCAACCAATGAATACCACCAACCATCTCAAGTACCTCTGTGCTGGCCTAAGAACAATGCCACATTGAACACAATGGAGAGAACTACATCCAAGGAGTCTCAGGTAGATAAAAACATTCCTGAAATCACACTTCTTTCAGTTGCAATATGCCAAATCTCCCCTTCTGTTACAGTGTGGAGTCATTCATCCCCCTAATTTTCATTAACTGTTTATAATGATATAGGTAGGTCAAGTGCTGTAAGAGCAGGAACGAAGGTGTGTCTTGGCAGGGGATTTCTCAACATATTGCCTCTCAAATCACTTGACACATTCTCAGAGGCAAATCTTTAAATTCTGCCTCAAACCCCAGGAAGTTAGGAAGTGAGGAGGTTCAGGTCCTTGCCCTGGTTATCATAATGCAACAGTGGGAGGCTGAAGCACAAAGCCACCCCAACGGCTAAAAAGACCCTACATAAACCCAGAAAGAAGGTCAGTAAGGGTGCTTTACCCTCTGTTTGAAAACTTCTTCACAGACAGCAGAAAATGCTTAGTCTTGGATAGCATATACCATAATTTTATGCTTTCACTGCAGACCACACAGATCATTAGTTTAATGCCATGTAAACCTTCCAAACCTCATCTCCTAAGTGATCTTTAAATCTACATCTAGTCACAGAGAGGAGAGGCCACCCTCAGGATGTGGTGTTTGACAATACACCTAGGAAATCTGAGCAGCTGCTTCCCACGGGAATAGTTTCAGTTCCCTTCATCCCCCTCAGCTCTGCGTTCCAGCCCCTTCTTTGGCTTTTGCTCTTTGAATTGGTTTCAAGAAGTAGATTTGCCAAAGACTATTTATTTTGGGGGGAGGACAGAAGGAAGGGACATTTTTCTGCCCATTCAGACTACAAATCAACTCACTACTGGTGTGACGAATGCAAAGGTGGGAGTGTATAGCTGGAGGGCAGGAATATAGCCACACATCTGAGGAAGATTAGCCACTACACCAGTGTACCAAGAGCATCAAACTATGGCTTTTCATAGCGTTATAACCTCTGAATAAGAAATTATACAGAAGAAACTTGAAAGATGAATGAAAAATAAAAAATGTTGATTTGCCATCTGTGTCATTAGCAGAACGCACTGATACTGCAGGTAACATTTTGGAAAAATTTACCATATCAGTTTGTTCAAAACCAAGGAAGATAAAGTCTGAAGTTCATTTCACCCATCCATCAAAGCTACTGTAGCCTCAGATGGCTCTCCATATCAAATGATCTATTTTTCTTTACTAAAGCTTTACTAGTCTTATAATGATTGCTTCAATATTTTATTTCCACAGGAATTAATTTTTAACTGTAATACAATCCAGCCTGTTGCAAAAGGATTGCTCTAGGTGCAGTTGTTTTCCCAGCATGCTCAATGATGTGTTTGGCTGCAGCCTGTCAAATGTCTGGCCTTCTGCTTGCAGGCACCAAGAGGAGCTCATGCTGCAGCAAATAACCCCTTTGAGGAAAGGTATTTGTCCTCAGCCAGTGCTTCAAAGTTTAGAGAAAGAACACACTTCTGCTTACACAGTGGTGAGAGCCTATTGCACTGTTGCACTGACCGACAGAGCTCAACGCTTGAAGCTGGAGGACCTGCTGTTACGTCGCTTCATTGATTTCCCTTATCAGCCACCCGTTTTGCTTTGAGCATGGCTACCCACCTCCATATAATCACAACGCTCTTCCCACGACGTCTTTTAGTGACTACCCTCTACCTCTCCTCCAGCCATATTAACTCTCTCTCTATATATACACACACACACATTCTGTAAGCGACCTCTACTCCCTAAATTTCTTCTTTCTTTCCTTTCTTCCCTATGTCCTAGTCCTTGCATTCTTAGCAGCCTGTGTGACCCCGAATCACATTCTGTTTCCCCTTCTAATCCCAACATTGCTAATTTCTCACCAAGCCTCCATCCCCAAAGCTCCGTAGCTCTGTTTCAGTCGTCAGAAGGCAGCTTCATTGATTTTCCCTTTGCCAATAGCAACACCGAACCTTCTGAAAATTAGCTGCCTTATTTCAATAGACTTTTTCAAATTCAGTGCTGTGGATTCCCTAGGTCTTAGTCCCTACTATTTTTGTCAAGCCCTCTCCCAGGACTGATACTCTTTTACTCTCTCTTACCAGTAAGGTCCTTCCTTCCTGCTTCTACCTGCTTTAAAAATTCCCAAATCCAAAGCTGTGTTATTTGTTGAGGCTCATTTTATTAGCAACAAAATGTTTATCATCTGCCTTATACAACAAATGTGACAGGAAGCCTGTAATGGTGATTTGCAAATAGTCTCTCACCAACCTAAATTAGAAGAAGTGTAGTTCCAAGAAAGGCATTGCAGCTGCCTTTGAGAGGCTTCACCTGACTCACCTGGTGATGGTTCCCAGGGTGCAGGTATTAAAGGGGACAGTTCAATGACTGGCTGTTAATATTGCTTCTGCTCTTAAGAGGAAAAAAGTAGATTACAATCCCATTTTTTTTTCCCTGTCAGTGTCGAGGGGAACATCTGAAAACTGCTTGGGAACTAAAATGAGGATTTTCCAGCATTAGAGACTGTGGGAAAGGATTATCCTAAGTGAAGTCACTTTAAATCCTGTTTCATTTTAAAAGCTCCTACTTCTGTTCTTCATTTTTATTTCTGTTTCAACAGCCTTTGGTTGTGCTCTCCCTTGGGGTCAAGCACATATCCCCTGAGAAATCTGGGGGTGGAAAGACAAGAAAATTTCAGGAAATCTCTTCCTTAGACTGTATTTGTCATTGTTGAGCTCAAGTATTTCTCCAGAGAGAAGAAAATAAAGCATTTGGAAATATGTTCTTTTTCTGCCACTGTTTATACTGCAGTTAAAAGCTTTTTATCCATGCCTACTAGAACAGTGACCAACTGGCATCTTCTCAAGGGAAGAGACACATCAGAAAGGGTGCTTCAGTCCGCAATGGACACTTCTACATGGCAGTAAATACACATCACACTTCTCAGAAAACACATGAATACTAAGCACTAATTTTTTTTCGCTTTGTAATTTATTCATAACCAGGTTGTCTTCACTTATTTGTTTGGTTCTTTCTGACTGACTTCTGGAGAAATGCCATTTTTCATTTCACTTGCTTGGATAAGCTTTGAAGCAACTTCTTGTCCATGTTACTAAATATTTAGACGATTCTGAAACTTCTGTTGCAAAGTGCAAGAAATGTTTTTAGACAAAGTCCTTTCAGTTCCAAATTGTCTTGGATGTAGGCCAGTTACATACATTTTCTTCTGAGGTATATCTTTGGTGAATTCTCCAGAGCTCGAGAGTCCTTCTTTTTAAAGATTTATGATCCCTAATAAAACATTCAGTCACTTTAAGAGACTGTCCAGCCATTCTCTGGTGCTTCTTTTAGACAAATTAGGCATTTAAGATTGCATATACACAGTGCAACCTCTCAAAAATAACATCATCTAAAGCCTGGGAAAATCTGTATTGTTGTGAAAGCATTGGAAGAGATGATACTTAAGGGCTCAAAGAAAGGAAAGACACCATCAACAATACAAAATATATTATGCAGCTCATACTAAAGGAAGGCCTGTTTATACCTATATACACCATTCTACATGTTCCCATTACAGATTCAGGAAGCTCACAGTACAAATGAAAAAAAAAAGAAGTTACAGCTTACCTGCCCATGCATCTACAAGAAAGGATATCATAAACAGGAATTTCCTCTGTTCCTGAAATTAATGGGTTTTCTATTCATTTGATGGATTTTTCAAACAAAAATGTCCCTGTTCTGTTTCTTTCTCTGCCTTGTTCTTTTCGTTCTACTTCTTACTCACACAACGTAAAACTATCACATGAAACAGTCGCACAGATTTCTGTATTTAGCTGGAACAAGTATAAAGTGATCCCAGTTTATTTGTTCAGCTCACCACTACTAATGGGGTTCTTTGATTTTCTGTTTTTTTTTTTGTACTCTCCACCAGCAATATTACTTACTGCTTACTACAAGTTGCAAACTCCCAATTAAATAGTTGCATACTGTTAATCATCTATACACAGGTCTATTTTGTCAGCGCATGCCAAGCAGTGTGTTTTAAATGGATGTGATGCCACCAATGACTTCAAGCTGATGCACACCATGCATATGAATCAAAACACAGAACTTAACCCAAAGGATTGTGGAGAGGCAGCAGGCCAGTTCAGCTTGGACTTTGCTTTCCATTATAAACCTGACTCTGATTCCCATCCAAAATCTTCAAAGAACATCCTCTGTGCTTCAAACTTTTCATGCTTGGCCATTTGGGAATATCTTCTACAGACAACCAGAAATACCTATCAGATTCCAGGGAACTTTGAAAAGGTGCCAAAAGAGGCTGTTTAAAAAGCAGTGATTTTCTTGCCTCTTTTGCCCTTCTGAATATAGCCTTAAAACACATTCTCATCATTAGTGATTTTTTTTCACAATGCTTTTTTTTCTCTTAACTAAGGAGGAAAAATTTGATGTTTTCTTTTTGCCAGCAACTGTGGCACCAGTGATGCTCTTTGTTAGTGACCGTTCACATCAGTGTGCCTGACGCAACTGCTGTATTAGCTTTTGCTATGATGGACAACACCGCAGTGGCAAGAAAAAAACTCAGGCAATCACCCCCTACACATTTCTCTCAACCAAACCCTGTTTGGCATATGTCTTTTGGAAAGCATCCTCACTTGATGGAGCATTTTGAACAGAGATTATGACTTCTCTCTTTCTGCTTACGTTACTGGATGTAGAGCACTGGGTCCACTGTGATGACTGGAAATACTCAAGGGGGAGAACTCTTCACCCCAGAAGTGACTATAAATCTCTGGAAAAATCAGTCAATTGAATGTGTTTCAATGGTCTCTTCAAAGCTATTTCAAGACAGATTTGGCCATCACTTCTAACAGAAACAGCAGAATCAGCTTAAAGATCTTGAGAAGGGCTTCTGGTGATAGCCCTTCTCTGGTAAAATAAATAGAAGTTTATCAGCAAAAAGGAGATTTTGCTAGATGTTAGTTCAATTTTTTTAATTCCTTTCACGCTCAGACACGTGTTGGTAACATGCATTCACAAAACAAACACCTAGTCTGACAAAACATTAAGAAATCTTACTCTTCCCATTTATTCTTGTAATACTGCATCAAACTTTCACAGACAACTTCCATTAAGAGTATGCCCAGCACAACTCAGAAGAGCTGAGCTAATCCATGTTTGCTGAAATGATGACATAGGAATGGCCCCATTGTTTGAAGACCATCCAGAACAGACTGTCTCAAGCTCTGCCCCCTCACCTTCCTGAACAACCTTACATGCAATGTTGAGAAACAGGAAGACGTGCCAGTTGTCCTTCCAAGACACTTTTAAAGTTCTTATGCCTAGATGACATAGCACAAAGGACAGTCTCTTATATTAGAGCATCATTTTGATTGTACTTAGACAACAACTCAGCAGGACATGACTGATGAATTTGTGGGATTAAACGCATACATGGGCAAGTTCAGACTACAATGGATTCTTGCTAACATGCCTGTGTTATGGGGGAAGCCACCAGAGTGCTAAAGTCTACCATAAAGGCTGCCCCACAGGGCATCCATGGAGGGAATACACGCTTTCAGGCAAATTTCATAGAACCATAGAATCACAGAATGGTTTGGGTTGGAAGGGACCTTAAAGATCATTTAGTTCCAACCCCCCTGCCAAGGGCAGGGACACCTCCCACCAGACCAGGTTGCTCAAAGCCCCATCCAGCCTGGCCTTGAACACCTCTAGGGATGGGACAGCCACAAGTTCTCTGGGCAGCCTGTTCCAGTGCCTCACCAACCTCAGAGTGAAAATGTCTTCCTGATATCTAGTCTAATCTAAATTTAAACTTAATCTCTTTCAGTTTAAAGCCATTACCTCTTGTCCTATTACTACATGTCCTTGTAAAGAGTCCCTCTCCAGCTTTCTTGTAGGCCCCCTTTAGGTACTGAAAGGCTTCTATAAGGTCTCCCTGGAGCCTTCTCTTCTCTGGGCTGAACAACCCCAACTCTCTCAGCCTGTCTTCATAGGAGAGGTTCTCCAGCCCTCTGATCATCTTTGTGGCCCTCCTCTGGTCTTGCTCCAACAGGTCTACGTCCTTTTTATGCTGGGGGCCCCAGAGCTGGATGCTGTACTCCGGGTGGGGTCTCACGAGAGTGGAGTAGAGGGGGAGAATCACCTCCCTTGACCTGATGGCCACACTCCTTTTGATGTAGCCCAGGGAACGGACGTATCATTTATCACTGAACGTCCCTCTGGGGAGCACTTAAAACAATCAGCAGTGTTAGGAAGACTTGTTTTCATCTGCCTTTTTCTAAACCAGACACTGATTACCCAGAAGCTAACTATCTGCTGTCTCATACAGCAGTAAAAGCTATGTTATGAGATGGAAACATACATGAATATTTGAATATGAATTCCAAGTAAAATTGGAAGCTGTGAGAGTTACTTTCACAATAGAAAACTTTACAAAAAGGAAACGCTGTACTTTCCAAGTCTTTAAGATCCAGTTCTTACCGGCAGTGAATGAAGTCAGGAACAGGATTATGCTGGCTAAAAGACGCTGCGTCAAGATTCATGCAAATTTCTACATTGTCTCCAGCCATGATTCGTACTGCAGCTTTATTTTCATCCTCAAATGTCTGCCTTTGTAAGGATGCACACAGCAGCAACATGAAATCATCTAGGAGAAAGCAGTGGTTGCAAAGAAAAATTCAGTCCTTAACTTAGGTGTAGGGGTTAGTAGTGTTATATTATAAAGTGGTTACCAGACTGTTTTCCCACACTTTGAACCTCCAAGACTGTGCTATTTTCAACATGTTTAACAAAATTTGAAATTCATTAATTTATTTTGGTTTTTTTACCTGCCATCTTCTATGATTTTTATTGAGAAATACATTAGAAAAGGGGAAATAATTCATACTTTTTGATGCTGCTTCATTAAAAATTGGGCCCAGAAAAAACAGATGCAGAAATTAATAATTATTTGAATTTTTCTACTACATACAAAGGCAGACTTAGTATTCAATCTCCCACAGAATATGTCAGCTTGCAACTGAAGGGCGAATAAAAGGCTGGCTTCGAATTACACTGTACAGATGTTTTAAGCAAAGGATACGTAAACACTTCCCAAATACTTACAGACAAGGAAGACAGGGTTTGGTCTCACAATGAAGTCTGGAAAGTATAACCACTTTATGACGTTGGAGTTGAAGTTGGCACTACCACTTCTCCATGGATAGTCTGTATGACAGAAGCACGCAAAAATGCAATCAGTACTTTATAACAATTACTTCACCCTTTTCTTCTGAATACTTATCAATTTTCCAGCACTCTTCTGTAAAAGCAAGTAGCAGTAATTGTCCATAAAGACTAAGTGTCCTTACCTTTACAAGGAGCAGGTGGGATGCCAATGCAAAGGAAATACTGGAATGTAATGATGCACGCCAGAAAACAGCAGTATTTTGGCCAGATCTCTGCAATAGCTTTTCTTCTACGTCGATACAATACAGCAATCAGCCAGAAGGCATGAATCATGCCATAAAAATCCATTCTTTGACCAATTACATTCACTGATAGAAGAAAACAGGTCTGGAAAAGAAATAAAGAAACATAAGAACATTTGCAACCTGATGGCTAGTCAATGCAACAATGATAAACTATTCTGTATCCTGACAGAATGCTTGGACACGTGCTGGGGCTGACTGCAGAAACCCTGTGCAAACCAACACGCTAAATCAGGTTGTATCTCTCCAACAGCAACCTTCGCCACCCCACCCCACCATCACAAATTTTCGATACTCTGAGTGTCAACTACGAATACAGCACTAAAGCAGGTTTCCATTATGTGGTATCTAAAGATACAGAATGGAAAGAGTGCTGTCACAGTAGCCTATACGTGAGAAGTTTAATTGTTGCCAAGCAAAGCACATATTACACAGCCATATATTTTGATAGCACTTACAGATGTGAAAAAGAAGAGGAACCATTACAAATAACAACAACAAAAGTGTATCCTCATGTAGGAACCAGACAAAAAGAAAAGGGATTTAGACCATAAAACTTCTATTGGCTATAGACAAATCCAGTCAATTGCTGGAAGGCAGCTTTAGTTCCCCATTCTTCTAAAGGCTCTGCCTCCCAGAGCATTTCTGTTCTCTGGCTCCACTTAAAGTGCCACGAAGCATGTTTTCAAACTTAGTGAATAATTCATAGTGGATCATTTATTCAGTGTGCTTCACTATTTTGATTTCCTCTCTCCTCAGATTAGGATGAGGTTATATTTATTTCCCAAACGAAACAGCTTGCTGATTAATTTTAATTTTCACTCATTCCTAATCCTCAGACTGGCTGTGAACAGTTTACTCTGTTTATCAGTAGCAAGGGGTGGTAGTGTTTAATAGATAGGCCAAGAGCATCATTATTATGATGATGATGCATGATGATTATGGGATGTGTTAGCCTAGGAGTTGCCTTCTGCAGACAGCCACAGAAATCCATGAAAAATCACTATTTCTACAAACATTTTTGAAAGTACATTTCATGTGTCTGTGAACAAACAGACGAGGTAATGGAATAGAGATGCAGCTTTTTTTCTTTTTTTTTGCAGCGCGTGTTCAGCAATAGCTTGTCTTCAAGGCAGGTTCAGTTCTGATGTTTTGCTGCTGGATTAGCTGAAGCAGACAGAAGCAATACATTAGCTGAGTCAAAAACCCAGCAGTCTGGACCACTGCTGCTGACAAACAGGCAAGCAGATCTTCTACTAAATAAGACACCTACCAGATATTTAGGATACAACCTGGGTCTTCAGAAAAATCCCTTCACTCCTTTGTGCCTGCCTCTCCTAATTCTCTGTGCGTTTCTTGTCTACTGAAAAGTTCTTTGGAGAAAGAACTTTGTCTTACACCAGTGGTACAAAGCAGCAATAACCTTCGCTGGAGCTCTTGCTCCTGCAGATTGCTAACAGCTATAGTAACAAGTATAAAAAAGGACGCATTTGTGTAGCGAGAGGCAAAAGAAGCTTAGAAATGCTGAAATACAGACAGCTAGCCCCCGCTTTCTTCTTCTGCTCCTGCAGTCCCTGGTTCCCTCTATGTGCGTGAGAGGGTAGGCCTCAATTCTGTTCCTTGTCCCACCTGTTATCCCTTTTGCTGAGTTGTAAATAAAACATACACAGAAAAGCAAGAGGAAAACCACTGCTAGCAGATAGATAGCAATTGTGGCAAAGTCTAACATGAGTGATGACTAAGAAGCATCCAGCCGTCAAACATAGTTCATGCTAGTATTCAAAAATGACACAATCAAAAGGTTTGGAATGATAGTCTAAAGAAAATTAATGTATAGTGATTTACCTCCAAACCAAACTTGTAGAAGAAGTAGTTTATGAAATACTTGACACAGTTTACCAGTCCATCATCCAGATGTGCTCTTGTAATATCATGAAAAATGGTTTTAGTCACAGGTGTGGTAAGGTTATTTCGACATCTGTAGTACTCTTGATGACGGTAGATTGTAACTTCAAAAGCCAGAATAGCCAGCATCAGTAAGTTATTCTATGGGAGACACGATCAGAAGAATATTAAATAAAAATCAAAACCACAAGAAGCCATAAAACTTTCTGATAAGCAGAAACGTATGAATACTCAAATGGATGTTACCACTGAGCGCTTCCACATTCCAGGATGCACTGGCACCTATTCCCAGCTACTATCACTGAAACAAAGTGAGGTTTCTACCATTTCTTGGATTTTGATGAAACACACCGACATTCAGAAGATACATTTAAAGACATTCATTAAAAATACTATAATGAACACTAGTTTTGAAAGGAAGGGGAGAGGAAATGCACTGACCCATCCATGTGCCCTCTCATATTTCAAAGCTTCTCTTAAGATATCACGCTTTTGCTTTGCAGGAGATAGAGGATATAAGCATCCACAAAGTCACCTGCAGGGGTTCAGCTGGCAACCACTAACCTAAAACTGCAAGGATGCTGGGTAGTGCAAATATATCCTGGATACTCTTTTAAACAAACAATATATCTGCCAGTCTTTCCTCAGGCACAGCTCCTTCTGTCCCAAAGCCAGATAGACTGGGATGCAGTCCTGAGCGGCTCTGAAGTGAGTTTTTTTCTCTCAGGAGGGAGATCTGCCCTATGCTCAATAGAAGAGAGGTATTAACCAACTCCAAAGTTGGTTAAAAAGACCAGCTCAGAGAAAGTCCCACAACGGAGTCATAACTAAAGGTGAAGAGGCAACCTCCAGATCTCTGTTCAGAGAAGTATTTGGGACAAGAATGTCCTGAGGCAGGTGCCACTGTTTTTTTTTTGTTGTTTGAGTTTTGGGGATTTTTTGACAAGAAGTGATTTTTCCTTGCTTCCCCTGGGATTCGTGTTCTTGCTAGGGCGAGTTTTATGCAATCTATCACAGATAGGCTCCTCACTTCAAACCTGCAGACATTTTGAACGCCTGTTATTAAAGGGGCATAAGTAAAACACACCAAGACTTGAAGCTTGGGACCTTCAGGTCTAGCACTGAACTGAATTCCGCTATTTAGAGGACACATTTTATTTGCTAACTCAGTGAAAACCCTTCTAGAACAATTTCTAATCCCAAAGTATTTTCTGTATTATAGATAGTATTTATAGCTCTAAAGCTTCTAGCATCAAACCAGACACCACTAGGCAACTTCACTCTCCATGCAGAACTCTTGGGTCATTAATTGCTCTTCCTCACATATAGTCTTAACTGTGGGAAGTGCACGGCTAAGCGAGTGAGAGGCAGAGGCACTACCAGGGCCTGATATGTCGACCACCACAGCTTGGCAGGTCTTCTCTACACAAAGCACACAGAGGTAAGCTCTCACAGAAGAATTGAGGAATAAATCTAGTTAGATCAAAACTTGCTGTTGTGCAGTCAACAAATTTCTGACAACCTTAAACTGTGTGTACAAAATTTTGGTGATTCTTTAAATTAAGAAGAGACACGCGAGGTTTGCCCCAGGAGTTGGCACATTGTTATTGTATGTAGTGTTTTTTAATCAAGACAGGAATAATAAAATATTGCTCATGGGTATCAACCAAAAAAAAGAAGAAAAGAAAAAGACATCCATTTACTAGTGTCTGAATGAATTACTCCCTGAACTCATTATATTTTCTAAGCTGTGGCTAAGGAATAATTAAAAAAATTAACTGCTTATAGTATATACTGTCATTCAAGGCAATTACTCCAATTAGATCCATCTGTCCTTTGGTACCTGAAAGCTATATGTACCTCTTAATTACTTAGAGTTCTCAAATATCACATTTCTTAGAGTGCTTTCAACAGATGGTAGAGTCAAAAAGCCATACTTCTACAAGCAGATTATCTTAATTGGTACTGAATCCCTTCTGGAAATGTCCTGTGTAAGAGGTACGGCTTTCTGCTGTTTCTTCCCCTCTGTACTTCCCTATTATCAATGGCTTGCAATACTTTTTTTTTTTTTTTGTGTGTGTGGCAGATGATTTATTTCAAAGACATTGCTAATTTCATCACAAAATAAGAAAATATCTCAATACAGATAATTGAAGAAGTTACCCTTAAATACACAAGCAGGGGATAAGACTTCCGCAATCCAACCCACTCTGCAGGATCAACTGGCCCACTGTAGAGGACTGAAGTTTTGAGTTCTTCTAAATTGACCTTAGTTTCATTCTCTCCTGGCTAAAAAGAAAATCCAACAGGTTATAAAAATGAGTTTAAGGCTGCTTGGGAAGGAAATGGTAATCAACAATACATGAGGTGAACTGTAGTTTTCAGTACTTGATATGCTTCCTTTTGCTCTTCTTCATTGAAGAAGGCAGCAGTCAAATCTTTTTAACATGCGCTTGTACTCACCAATGTACAGTTACTGGAAAAAGTGCTGGGATCAATAGATGTGAGCTGGTACAACATTTTGCAGACAATAATCACACATGTCCAAACAGTGCAGATACTTGATGCCAATGGGCGAAACTGAGCATATGGCAAAGCAAGAGCCCAGGCAATTAAAAACACAAAGTTAAACAGAGACACCTGAAAACATAAAAACAGTATGGAAATTACATGGAGTAACAAGAGAAGGGAGAAAGTCTGACCTTTTCCATAGTAATTAAAAAAAATCATTGAAAAGAAAGGGACATAGAGAAACTGTGAGAAAAATACTGAAAAAAAAAAATTACAATATTCACATAAAACAAAGACACAAAGTGGTAAGTGAGGCAGGAAAAACTTAAAAGTCAGTTTAGGAAGACCTTTATCTCCTACATAATATTAATACTATTAGATCCACAAAACCGCATACCCACCCTACAAACAGACATGAAATATGAAGGACTATATGCTGGTTCTGCTGCTTTAGTACACGTGAAACAAAGAAAAGATGATACCAGATCCATGTGTCTGTGGAACCCACCTTCATCCTCTTGACCTTCTTCCCCCCAAAGATGTGAGAAAAATGATTTTTTATTTTGTTTTTTAGTGAATCCTGTCCTACTGCCCTGTTCAAGGAATGGTTATGTCAGGTAGAGAACTCACACTGCCCACACCAAAGGCACAGCGAAAGGTGTTGCTCCCTTTTTCTTTAGGCACAGTTCCGTGTTCCTGTTTCTTCAGCACCAGACCCAGTTTAAGTAATTTTCCTAGATGTTCCTTGCCAACCCTTTTCTACACCCTCCATCCCTGTATGATGCCCACAGCCAGCTTGAGCAGGAGATGGATTACGTCTCTTGATTCTACAGAATTAGACTAATAAAACATTAATTGCTGGAGAAAAGGGGAGAGCTAAGAATACCTAGGCAGACAGAATGTCACTGTGGAAGAAGATGTCAAGGCAGGTCCCCAGCACCTGACAAACCCAGCTGGATCCCACAATTTCAGTGAGGTCTGACATGAGGAAGGCATCTCCCCACACTTGGGTGTGCCACTGCAGAGCAGATACCGACAAACCTCCACCACGGGTGATTTTGACAGGGGGTGTTTACTTGCCTCTTTCACTGTGACCCAGATGATGTAAGAGGAAACAATTTTGATGATGTGCAGCTCCAACAGCCACCACACAAAGACTTGCATCTTATGAAAATACTCCAGGAATTTCAAAAACAGCACTGTAAGGCGGTCGATCACCAGATGCCACTTGTTCTTTAAGTCTGCAGAGATGTTCAAGCAGAACCATTGGGAGGAGAAAAACAGAAGGTCTCTGTAAAAAGGAATGCTCCAATAGACAACAACGAGCTTTCTACTTCTCTTCTAGGCCTCAGAGTAAAACTAGAAGGAAGTTAAAGGTATGGCTCAGTGGTTAACTAAGACAAAATGGGGTTGAGGTCCACTCAGCTGTGGTGCTCTCCCTTGTGACCCACATTCACTGAAAGGATTCCCCACTTCAAAGAGGTGGTGGCTTCCCTCGCCAATTCTGCTTTTATTCCTCTCTAGCAGAGCTCTTCTTGGGCTTCATTTTCCTCGAGCATCTTTGGATCTCAGCTCAGGGAACCCATCCAGGGACTAGATCTGAGACACTCCAGCCCTGGCCCTTATCCAGCTCAGAAAGAACAGGATTTTATTTGATGTTTGGAAGCTATAGACCTAGTCTGCTTTCAGAAAGCACGGATGACTACTATTCAGAATGCTTTTCAGCCAACCTGGAAGAGATCCAGGCACACTAGAAGTAGGATTCTTGTCACATGGGTTTAGACAGCTATACTATAGATGTCTTCATATGTGAGAGTTATCTAAACTGCCTTGCAAAGAGTACACCCTTCTAGAGTGTCATTTGTGCCACCCCAGGACAGACATCTAAAACCGGCAAGGCAATCCGCAGTCCAATTGAATATTTCAGTTGAAAAGGGAGCTTTAACAAGTTCAGATCCTGAAGTTGGGTGAAAGTATCCCTTCACAGACAGCATTTTGCTAAAAAAGCCATCCTCCCAAATAATACCCCAGTGAGCAAGCATGTGGCAACATCTATTACATATGAGTATATAAAACAATGCATATGCTGAACAGCACTCTCTAAGTGCCGTCTTTGCTTGTGGGCTGCCTATAAAACTGTTTCACCAGGTTGGTACATACTACTATAAAGTCTTCGCACTGTATTAGGGGTTTCAGAAGCACTGTGGAGACTAGGAAGGATTTTGCATGCTGTGAGAACATTCTTACAGTTAACATCAGAGTTGGAAACATTTGCAAGTGACACCCAAACACATCACTGTCTAAGCTGGTAAAAATGCAAAAGGAGTTACCAGCTTCTACACGTACTTATTTCAACTTATCTGGTTATTTTATATATAAAGCAAACCAAGATGGTTATTCTGTGCCTATTTGTGTGAAGAACACATGCATACTTGTGTGAAAAAGCAGACTTTTGGAATACCTGACAACCAAATTCCATTTTTTTTTTTCTCTTCTGCCCTTTTTCTCCAACCACAACTTAGAAAATCCTAATAAAAATGCTAAATTCCATGAGTACATAATTAAACCTGACGAATTAAGCTATAGAACTCCAATCCTACATGTGTGCTTTTGTAGGTGCAATCAGTGTATTTAAGGGAAGTCTTTATGTATAGAATTAAATATCCTCACTCATTCTTTCATCGCATTTATTTTAATTGTTAGCGTTGCACCATGCAAGGTATATCCAGACAGTGCCAGTTAAGTGGAGCAGGCGGATAAGGTACTGTAGCAAGCTCTGTCTAGCATGTCCAGGCACCACATGCACAGGGGATAAAATATAGACCTGACTGCATCCATTGAAAGACTGTGCATCACTGTGTAACAAAGTCTGCACACGCAAACATGTTAAAATAATGTCAAAACTCCAGCCACATGGCTATATAAGAAAGATACACCTCTTTGGTAGAAATAAATACATGTACACCTTAAAGATGGATCACACATGGCAAGCAGCACCTTGCGCTATTGCCAAGCCCCACTCACTGCAGTGCAGAAGGGGCCCCAGGGAGATGGCTGCAGCTCCCCAGTTGCCTGCTTGCATATGTGGCTGCACAGGGTAACTTCCACCACGCTGGCCTCTGTCCCCAAGCTCTTCCACCACGTAGGGATGGCCAGAGTGCAACAGACTCATCATCCCTCACAGACCGTGTGAGAGCTGGCCAAGAAAGGTTTCCGTGGCCCATGAAAACCTCTGTGAGGGAATATGTCCAAGCCAGGAACGGTAAATAGTTTCAACTCAGCTTCCCTGGGGCAGCTAAGCCAGATGCACTGCCATTTTGCCTTGACAAAGACCCTGTCCCTGTTTATGTGTCACAGTCTTGTGAATGTTGGTGTGAGCAACTAAATCTGTAGTAACGCCATTTCCAAACAATACAGCTACCTTGGGTGTTAAATGCTCTTCTCTGTTTTTCACTCATGGCTCATATTACAAACTGAGTTACGGAAATAATTCATGTTAGGAGCTCATCCTAGCAATACCAAGGATGACAACATCAGCCTTACCCATGTCTGCCCTTAAGCATTTTTGTGTTCATCTGGCATCAATTACACATTCAGAAGTGGAAAGTATGACACTAATGTGCACATGAATAATGAAGCAAAGCCATTGGGACTTCTGGAGTGGAGTGCCTTGAAAGCATGCAGTATCAGAGATTAAATATGTATGTGTATTTTCTTTGTTATAGATTTCACTCTAAAGGAGTTCTTAGGATTTGGGGTAACCTCCAACTCAAAAGTCCTAGAAGAAAGAGGTGGAGTTTCTTTTGTTTTCATCCTCTCAGCATCTTGCAGAAATGGTATGATTTTCCCCTTGAAGAGACTGTAGCCTGTTGAATAATTGACAAGTAGTCATCTGCTCAGTTCAGGCTCTTTTGGCAACGACTGTATGTAAAATTAGAAGGAAAACCTGATGATTGAAGTGAGCGGGGATGACCAAGAATGAACCATCTGTTGCCTCTGTTAACTAATGCTGAGGAAGGCAAAATTTGCAATCTACAGAGCTTACCTGTAGTTTCTTCTTCCTCTGATTCATTGTCTTCATCATCATCATCTTCCTTGTCCTCATCTTCCTTTTCTTCTTCTTTTCCTTTTTCGACCCTCCCTTTCCCTCCCTCCCCCTCTGTCTCTTCCATTCTTTTCTCACCAGCCTCTTCCAGCATTTTATCCTCTTCCTTTTCTCTGCTGGCTGTTAAATTCATCATAGTTATGTCAGGCAGGCTTCCATCTTGGTGCACCAGTCTGTTGGTAAACAGTAGCATGTCAGTAAACTAAGCAATGATGACATCGTAGTCTTTTTCTTTTTCGAGATGATAATTAGAAAAAAAACCCATTCATGGAAAATGCCTTAAAGGTGGAAAAGTTAATGATTCTGGTACTTTCTCCAAACACACACTGTAAATTGAGTTGGAATATATTAGTAACTACTTCTCACTCAGATACTAATGGTTAGTTAGTAATGAGTGGTATTGACACTTAAACTTGACATTTTCCCCACTGGAGAAAATGGTCAGAGTTTAAGATGTAGAAGCATGAAATGACATTGTTTAAGAGGAAACATTTCATGACTTCATAGGGGACTTACTCATTTTGGTGGTTTGGTATTTTTTTCTTGAGGCTGCTCAAAGTAATTGGAACAGAAAGAAAAAGGGAGATGAGAACAGAGGGGTTACAGAAGAAGGTCATCGACAAATACGTCATGCTACATCACAAGTCATAAAACATTCTCCTACTCCATCTGCAGAAGCCTTCTGATGCCAAGAGCATGCCATCATGACATTCACAGGGCGCTTCTATAAAGAAGCATGGAATTGCAGCACAGATGGAAAGGGGGCAACCTATTTACACCAGTGCTAGAGATGGTCAGTGCTGTACCACACTGTCAGTAATGCAGCTGAATTATTGCAAGGATCTGACTGATTACTGTAAACACATTTCCACCTTCTTCCAATTGAAAGATGCAGCTGAGAAGCCAAGGAATTTGCAAATTTTCTTCCAGCTCTAAGTTTGGGAACAAACAAAAGCAAAAATTCCATGGCTGTGGCTTCAGTATATTTTATCATGCCTGTATTTGATAGTGCCATTCATTCTCTCTCTCTTTTCTACATCCCCTAACTTTTCTAGGATTTCTAATGTCTCTTAATAAATCTACTAGTAATTTTCAGACTACCAAAACTGGGATGCAACTGATTTAACACAGAAATAGTATTTCTCTATTACCATGGTCCCAATTTTTCTGAGATTTATTCAGTAGATATCTTTTCTTTACTGAGAAAAAAAAATTCTCTTATGGCTTCAGATGTTTTTTTTTTTTCCCCCAGGTGTGCTGTTGGGACTCACCTCCCATATCTGCAGAAAATCCATTTTTCCTAATTCTCTGATCCTGTGTATTTTGCTGACCACAGTGCTTACTGCCATAAACAGTCCCTTTGAATATGACTTCTTGCAATGAAGTCTCCCTTTGTCAAGTGCATATCTATATGATGAGGTCACTAAATGTTTAGTTATGCTATTGAAATTCCTACACTCAGCATACTTTCAAGCACCTGTTAGACTGTTTCCGGACTAATGCAAGTAACTTTAATATGTTACAGTACCATCTCAGGGATTTATTTTCCATGATGTGAATTTCTGGCGTATTACCACTTAGACAGGAAATTCTGCCAATTTTAACTAGGATTTTCCTAGTTCTAGGAAATTCGATTTATCCATCTGATCACTAAAAAATAAGAGCATAGGCTAAGCAGTTAATGAGAAAGTCAAAGAAACAGAATTATTTTCAAATATTTGGGAGTTGCAGTTTCTTCAAGATGGAAGCTTTGGTGGCTCAAACAAGGGAAAAACTACAGAAATTTGTCTAAACAATCCTGAAGTGTAAATACCATACCAATTACCAAAAAGCAGAAAAGGTTGTTTAAAAGTAGAAGTTCAACAAGACAGTCAAGCATCACATAATCTCGCATCCTTCATTATGAATTGGGCGATGAACCTGAGTGTCCAGTAATCTGAAAATATCTTCTACTCAACAATATATTCAGTAGCTT
The DNA here is from genome assembly GCA_013398815.1 of Ibidorhyncha struthersii. Lineage (NCBI taxonomy): Eukaryota > Metazoa > Chordata > Aves > Charadriiformes > Charadriidae > Ibidorhyncha > Ibidorhyncha struthersii. Next base: position 79,823 of record VZSZ01001077.1, read on the forward strand.
TGGCTACTGAAAATAGGGATTTTTGTCCAATACACCTTATTCTCATATTTAAGCTATTGTATATACTAAAAGGATATTCAAATCACTGTAAAATGAGTAAACGATAATATTGTCTAAAATGACGTAATCTAACTTTGCATATCTACCTAAAACTCTAATAATGTACCAACAGGACAGTCATGTATAAAGAAAAGAGAATGAATTTTCAGTTTAGTTCAAATGTTATGGAGATTCTCAGTTACAATAAATCATCAGAGCCCATTTAAAAGCCAATGCCCGGTGAAATGAAAGTATCCATACAATCAGACAGGTTTCACACATGTGCAATTGCATTGATTTTGTTGAGGTACCTTCCCAGCTGACTTTTATAATGGAAAAACCTACATTGACACTGGTGTAAAACAAGGATTTACTGACTTACCTCAGTGTAAATTGGACAGAAACCCAGTAACCCTGTAGGATTTTGTATGAGAGAACTCATCTTTCTCTTATTCATATAACTCCCACTCATATCTGGGAGATCCAGAAGGTGATGGGGTTATAAAGATGGGTACGTGCAATATATATACCTGATGAAGCCTCAGTATGAGCTTAGTTTTCAGTATGTCGGCACTTAGTTCTAACGGCATCACTAGGCTTGAGCACAGGACCATGTGCTCAGGAGATCCAAGGCTTGATAAAAAGCCCTGCCCATTATTGAAAAAAGTTAGTCTACTTGGAATCTTTCTTCTCGAACCTCCTCATTTGTTGCTATGCTGATGGTTCCTCCTTTTTTTTTTTCCGCTACAAGATCACCTGATAGCATGTAACAGACAACACTTAGATATTAGGATCTAAAAACTGCACTAGTTTAGAACATCTAAGACAAGCTACCCATACAGGCTTCACAGCCAGTCAGGTGTAACTTCAAGTTGGAAAACATATACTGCTGGGAAGCTATAAGAAATAACACAAAGGTATTGTGTCTGATACTTAAGAGGAATAACTAAATAATAATGCAGACAACAAGCCTTGAAGGCTTGAACAGCCACTAACGCTTTTAACTGAGAGCACTTCTTATCCTCAAATTTATTAAACAGGGTATCAATAACAACAAATATACTAGCAGATCTAGTTTTAGGCATCAAAGCCATTTTAGAGGCACTAAAATCAGGCATGTGCCCCGTTTCCTTGCTGGACTCCTAGTACTTTCATCTATTTGTAATTTGCCAGACCAGAAAATTAATTAATAACAACTTACTGGATGCATTATGAAGCATCTTTTGCCTTTGATAATTTTTTTGCAGTTTATGAATTGCTTGAAACCTTCTGGCTCAAAACAATTTCTCAACTATCTGTCATGCACAGGCTCAATAACAGAAAGTTTTCTGCTCTGCAGAACGTTAGCGACCCATCGCCTGACTATCTGGTGTGCAAGACCCAAACCAAGCACCCAGTGCCATACCTCTATTGGCAGTGGCCCGAGTGCTTTCCCTGCCCTCGCAGGGGGTTCTGCTGCCTGCATCCAAGGCCCGCTGGCTGATAGGTGCTGGGGTGTCTGCAAGCCAGGAAGCCTCAGGGCAAGGGGTGCCTCTCCTTCCTTTGGGAGCTGCTTTCACGTTGAAGCTCTTGCCCCTCCATTGCGGCCACATCACAGCTGTGTCTGCACCTGCTCCCGTGCTGCCATGACCCCAAGCCTGACACACAGACTGATTCCCTGCCTTCACCTCCGATCTGGCTCATCTCTATGGACTTGCTAGGAGCTCCCCAGGCTGTGGCTGACCCTGGTTAAAATCTCCGGACCAGATCCTCTCCCTCAGCTGACGGTTCCCGTTCCTGACTCCCCGTGGGAGACAGCCCAGCCTTGCCTCCTGGCCGTGCCCCTCGGCTCCTGGCTTGCCTGCCCTTGCTGAGCCGCCTGCCCTCGCTGCTCCCTGACACACGGGCATCCTACAGACCAGGTTTCCAGCTCTGGTGAACATTTAAGAATCCTGGCCTAAACTACGTGATGACATTTGAAAAAGGAGCATGAACATGGCAGATAAACTAATTTCTTGTTAGGGCAGGTAGTCACATATATCTAAACAAGGGGTTTTCTTGTTTTTTTTCTGTTTATATTCAGTAGTGACGACGAACTCAGAAGTCCTTCTGTTCTTGGAGCTGATTAAACAAAAGCCCACATTTACTCCAGTCAAATATTTTGAAAGAAATCTAATTTATGGAACTGTTTTCAAGATGCCATTTATAAAGGGATGATGATGATGGCAATATGGGCTTTTTTAGTTTGGATACTGCAGTACCCAACTCAGCCTACAAATTTCAGTGCACTACGTGTTCCATTTCTGTGTCTGAGTCAGGAAATCTCAGTCTGTACAAGCTCATAATACATGCTGCACATTCAGTTGACCTGGCCCTCAAATTCTCTTTCTTAGGTGCTTGCGAGGAAGACAGGGACGTGTGTCTGTGTGTGTCTGCGCGTATGTGTGCACATGCACGCATGCATCTTTCCATGCACAAACAAAGGGTAGAAAAACGAGCCTCCTCAACTAAGTCTGTTGTCTGCAGCCAATTACAAATAGCACCAATTATTCCTGTATTAAGGCATGGGCACAGTTTAAGAAAAGAATTCCCAGCTGGGAGATGAACTCACAACATATACATATGCAATAGAGATGTATTAACTACTTCGCCAGCTTTAGGAGTCTACGATACCTGAACAACATTGTCTCCTTGCTTACTTCACAGTACTGTGCAGCAGGAACATACTTTTTTTTTTAAAGGCAATTAAGAAGTAACAAAAAAGTTAAGGCATATTTGTTTTAAGGGAAAGGAAGAATTGAAGTACCCACCTATTAATTATTAGATAAACACGGCCATTGACTTTGGCATGGCTATGAGGTGGGAGATGAAAGCACAAGAATGCATGAGGTGAAAATGGGAAATGAATTAGAGAGAGAGAAAAGGAAACCATTAAATAGGAACGAATGCACTTACCAAGAGAAACACATTGTCATAACAAAGCACAATCTGAAAGCTTAACACACACCATGCTGTCAAAAGTCTAGGAAGCTTATAAATGTAGTACTGCAACGTTTAGACCGTATGCAACTTCAGTTAGAACTCAAGGTTCTTCTCATAGACCCCAAAATGTGAGAACAGCCTCTACTGCTTTATCTCAAGTAACCCACAGAATATTCTGCATATTTTTAAAAAGAGCTACTTTGCTTCTTTTTTTATTTAAAGGTAATTATAATGGAGCATCCTACCATAGAAATTATCTGCCTCACAGCCTTTATCTCTGCCATATCGTAATTCATGGTGCAGCAACGAAATGGGCTTGAGAAGTTCTAATCAGAGGATTTGACTTTCTCTTGCAGATGTAAAATTGACCTTTATAAAACACTTTTATAAATTGTGAGAAGTGCCTCGCTCTACCAGTTCCAGTGTGCCAGTTTCTGTCCCCTCTATTTGCAGTTGGCAGAGCCTTAGTCTTGAACTCACTCTGCAAACTTTCCTCAGGTGAAGCAGCATCTTAATACATGAACAGCCTCAGCAATTATAACAGGACTCTTCAGTTAGACACAAACATAATACCATAATCATACATGGCAGTTCAGGAGCAGATGGAGGAACTGGTTTTGGTATCTTTCACGTATAACAGAAAGATTTGCAAGTAGTGGTTTTACAGGCAGTGTACTGTACCATGAACCCCCCTAAATCCTGGGAGTGTCTCGGGTTTGTTGTTTTTTTTTTTTTCCCAGCTTTGTGCCTACTGGATCGCACTAGGAAGGAGGTGGAAGCTGTTTCTATGTTACTCAGGACAAGCGCAAAGTGTTTGGGCTACGAAACAGCTTGTGCAGTTACTGCAAACTGTAATGCATTCCCCCAAATGCCTCAGCCCAGGAACAACCCCCATTTCAGCTCAGACACCTATCAGGGCTCTGGTGGCAGGGCTTGGCTGCCCAGTTCAGAAATGTTAACGTGCACCTGCTGCTGCAGAAGAAGTCTGCTATGGGCAAAAAAGGTTTGCTCACAGGCCCCTGAATTTAGCAATTGCATTTAGCAATTCAAGAAAAGACAAATAAAAAGGTGTTATGCAAACAGCCATTTAAAAAGGTAAGTTAAAAAAACCCACAACATTGTTAGGAAATTTTGTCCAGTTTGCTTTGTTCTGGTTTTAGCAATTATTTAAATACAGAGACCAGAAACATTCTACAAAATTAGAGCTTATTCTCATGCACTGATGACAGGGAACAGAAACATACTTGTACTATACACAGTAAAGTAGCTTCATATTAAATTGAATGCACGAAAAATATCTAAAATGCTTTTGTAAATCTAGCAAGTCGTAGGGCAGAATTCTCTGTTAAGATAAATTGTGGTTATTCCATAACAGACTGTGGTGTATGTGATGTTATGTAGCTAGTCCCCGTTCATAGAAGTGCAGCTGAGTTACACTTATCACTGGACAGGTAAACACTTTAAAAATAGTGTCCAAATTAATTGGTTTCTTCAAAGAATTAGAGTAAATGTCATCACATAATATGACTCTATGTTCTGTGAAACCATTTCTCTCTCTCATACCCCTGGAGCAGAATCCTAGGACAGATATGTTTTTATGCAGGAGAATATGCAAGAGTTAAACACAGGAAAAGTGAGGTCCCAGAATCATGAAAAAATGCTAATAAACTTCTTGATGAGATTGCTGAATGTCTCAAAGAGCAAGCATAGCCAAGGGTCAGTACTTTAAAGAGTGACCACAGATTTGGGATTTTTCCATTTCTGAAGTTCAACTTTACAAAAATGCCTAATTGTCCATGCAAATGTGGTATCTGCCAAAGGTCTCCCAATCTTCATTTGGCCCTCAAAATGGGCATTGAAAAATAGAAATGTCCGAAATTAAAAGCCATATTTCCTATTACTGACAGGACTTACAAAAAGGTACGCATTGCAGTTAAGCATCTATCTCCCACTAAAGGTCAAAGCCAATAAGAGAAATACATAAATACCATTAGTACCTTTGAAAATGTACCCCAAAATGAAAAACTTCAGTGTTTAGGGGAAAGTGGGAGAAGACAGATACTTTGGTTGTCATTTGTTTAGCGGGGTGCTGGATACTGAGCACCTTCTTTTAAAGCCAGGTACTCATAGGAGGGGAAAAAAAAGTTTAATGGGAAGCGAGCATTTCAAGACAATCAGAAACAGAATTTTCATACAAATAATAAATAGGTCCATTTAGTTTGTTTCTTTACCTGTAAATAGTGTTGTCCTGTTTGCTGGTTACAGCTTTTAAATCAGTGAGCTGGAGAAACCGGTCATGGAAATAGTGAAGGTGTAAGATACACGCCAGCAGGAAGGAGGTGGGGATAAAGATGCGTGTGAACAGTTCAGCCACAGAAAATTGTTTTAAGCCAAGGTCCGCTAGTCTGGAAAAAAATGTAATCCACTAAGTCACCTTTTCACACCAAAATCTTTTTCTTGCCCTGAGACATTATTACAAATCATTTGCAACAGGAAATAAGGGGCTGGTACTTGTTATGTGGGTTTAATTTTAAAAATTCTCCTAAATCATCAAGTTTTACAATTCAAATATCTTGCATTTGGACTCAGTAATGTAGAAAGATATTGTAAATGTACAGAGTCAAATGAAACAACCGTGCCATAGATCTCTTGAATCAGACACGTTGGCTCTGATTGAAAGCCCTGGACTGGAGACCCACTCAAATAGCACATACTTTTTCACGTAAGCTTCTGTTGAGAAATGCCCAACACATCAAGAGGAGGAAGAAACACAGCCCTCATTATTAGCAGGAAGGCATGTCCACCTTCATCACAGAATCGTCAGGGCTGGAAGGGTTGGAAGGGACCTCTGGAGATCACCTAGTCCAAGCCCCATCGGCTCCAGACATCCTGCAAATCTACCCTTAATTTCTTACCAGGTCTTGCTCCTATGGTCAGAGGTAGAGAGGAGTATTGGCACTGTATTGGCAACAGAAGCAGTGCCAAGGCCTTGGCAGCAGGTGAAATATGACTGTCTGTGCACCTCTCATGCCCTTGCTCATCTCTATTGTTACACCAGTAAATCTATGGCTTCAGAGCGGAGCCAATCAGCTATGCCTGGGGATGGTCTCATGACGTTTCTACCACACAAGAAGGAAGACTGCTCTCAGAGCATTCCACCACGCTGAACTCAAAAGTCCAAAGAAAAAATGAAATTAATTGAAAACACTTACTTGTTTTCATCCAGGCCTGTCATGTTCTTCCACAACCCAGGGAACGACTCAAACTGGTATGTATAGATGAAGATAAGTACCAACATCGTGTAAACAACCACTGACATCCAAAAGTACTTTAAGATCCTTCGCCACCATTCGTAGTGCACCTGAAAATCACACACCAAAGATGTTGAAACAAGCTGAAGGCAAAGACACTGACAAAAATACTGACAACACTGTACCGTCAAACAAAGACTAAGAATACTATTTTTCCTAGCTGGCCTGAAGTAAACAACACTTACCCAACAGCAGCCATGGCTCTTTGACATACAGTTTTTACTCCTGATGCATATGCACCCAAGCACAGACTTTTGTGTAAAAATGTCTGTTGGGACATGGCCACAGACATAAAGGCCAGGGACACCTTCAGTCGCTCAGTTTCATCACCATTAGGTGATGACAGTCCAGGAGGAGAGGGTCTCTGCTCATTGGGGTGTGGAAACTGTGTGTGCCAGTTGTCACAAAAACTGGTGGTGCATGCACTGGACATGCACAGGCACAGAATTTTCCCACACAGGTTCCAAAACTTGCGGTGATGTGGGGTGGAGTCCTGGAGCAGAGGTGTGTATTGTATGCACTAATTTATGTGCACTTTGCCTGTCACTATAATCAAAAGCCAAAGGATAATTAGTCTTAACCCCTTCAAATCTTATTACGTTGCACCTAACTAAACAACAAACACACTGTTTATGAATTCTGTTTGGAGCTACTTTATTACCAAGTTAAAGGTATGAACCATTGTATTCAAGAACAAAATTTAGTTAACACAGGTCTCACTTACCTGATAGAGGGCCACACAGAAGAGGAACAGTACCATATAGATGATTTTGTACATGACAATTCTACCCTCAAAGCTGACAAAGAAGAACATGCCCCCACAGACGTAAATCCAGTACTTGATGAACATAGCCATCACCAGCTTCCCCAGGACTTTCATAATATCCTGTTCATCCTCCTCCTCCTCTTCCTCCTCCTCCTCCTCCTTCTCCTCCTCCTGTTCTTCTGCCACTTCTCCCTCTTGCAACTCCTCTTCTGCAAATACAGAGTCACATTTGGCCTCTGTCTGTTTTGGGGACTTTTAGTAACGATTGAAACGGGTGGAAAGTAAAATTTTTGCGCAAAACACAGAAGCTTAAAACACAATATTCACAAGAGACTATTTCTCAATTACATGCCTCCAGTGCAGGGGAAAGAGTTTTAACTTCATATGAGCTTCAACCTGCTCCTTGAGCCATATGGTGCATAGCTATATGTCCTTCCCAGACACCCATCTTCACTTTGAAATGCAGGCAACTGTAGTGGAAATTTAGAGCCTAAGGGCTGTATAATGGATAACAGTCAAAATGCTTTCCATGGCAAAACCTATACTCCCAGGCAAGAAACCTTTTAAAATGGAAAACAAAGAAACCACCAGCACCACCAGAAGCCTCTCATCTTGAGTTTCAAGTTCAAACTCTCATCTTGAGTTTGAACCTCTCATCTTGAGTTTCGTCCTCCAGAAAATATTGTGGTTACCTCCAAAATCCACAAGCAAGAGAAAACATTAACATAAACACAAACAAGCTTAAAAAATATAAATGGTGACTGCTGTTTTTCAAAGAAACTACCACCTTTCCAGCTTCTTCTACTGTACCTGAGCCATTGCAGAAAAGACAAGTTGCTTCTGCCCTACGAAGAGGTCAGGATTTCCCAGTTATTAACCTTGTGAGGCTTGCGGAGAGCAGAGTAAGTGTTCCCCCAATAGCAAGTACACATAAGCAAGTCTCCAGATAGCAGGGCTTGTCAAACTCATAGCATGTAGCTGTAATGCTTTTCTTCACATTGAGAACTTTATCGAGACTTCACCACCCAAGTGGGCTTGCCCACTCCTTTTGTCTGACTCACCATCCCTCTTCTCAGACTCCTTCCTTGCTCTTGCCTTGCAAATCCTTGCAGTGTCCAGCTCTGACACTGATCAGACATTTTACTGAGACAAATATTGTAATGACTCAAACAGGGAGCTACACCACTGTTTCCCGGGCTGGCTTTCTACCATTTCAGTGAGTTGAACTTGTTCAGATCAACATCCAGAGAGACACAAAAGGGCAAGAAAGGTTTGGGGGAACACATGCCTGGTGGCAAAAGAGAGAACAGGCCACCAAACTGTTAGATGAGCTGAAATTGTAGCAGTAAGCTTTGCTTTCAGGTATGCTTCTGATAGAACGAGTCCCTGCATTGAAAATATACGTGCTTATTTTCCCATTGAAGTTAGTAGTTTAACTTCTGGTTTTGTAGAATTGTTTATGTGCAAACACAAATTCCAAGGAATTTAGTAAGTGACTTTTCATATGTAAGCTCTTCTTCTCCTGTGGTTAAACTCCTACAGCAATTAATCTGCTGGTTTGAGTTTGCAACACAGGAGTAAACTGAAGTTCCATGACATTTCTCAAATGAGTTATTTTAGTTATCTTCCTTTTTTTTTTTGCAGTTCAACAGTAAAGAGAATTCTCATTTTATTTGTATTTCTGAAGTTCAAAGGTGCTTTAGTTTTATATCCTGAGAGATAGTTGCACAAAGATTTTGTAATCTTCCTTAGCTAATAACAGGTATCTTGCTAATTACTTTCAGCATTACGGAAATGCAGTAACTGGAACTTCTATCATGACTGAAGGACTGAATTGGACATGGCTTTACCTTTTTCTTCATCTTCTTCATTTCCAACTTTGACCTCAGATAAAGTAGCTTCTTTTAGCTGAAGTGCTTTTTGTTCAGTGAGGTGTTGCCTAAGCAGTAGCCAGAAAGTAATTGTGAAAAGAATCTGCAAACAAAAATCAAAACAAAACCAACAGACTGATTGTATATCCTATAACCTGCTAATGGCATCAGTGTCAAAGTGCATCTTTGTGGAAGTTAAGTCATTTAGGAAACGTCCTGCGTTAAAAACAACTTTATTCCATTTGCACTTTTCCATTGATTAATAACACTTCACTCCACATCTTTTCTTAAAGTTATTTACATATATGGTTCTATTCTCCCCCATCCTCTTCAGTTTTTAACTCCTGTCTTATAAGTTTAAGGATCTTCTTATTATGTATCGATTGGTATAACTTCTATCTGTCCATTTTTGTTCATTTTTCCCTTTTTGTGGGGAAGAAGCACAGGTAGGTGAGTGTATTGTCATTAGGGTTTGGTATATATCCTAAGTCTTTTGATTTAGGAGGTTTGGTACTTCAGGTGCTTAAATGTAATTAATTTAAAAATCAACAATTTCTTTGTATGTCTTTCAGTTACAAAAGACGCAGTCAACTGAATGTGCCTTGCATTTGGAGTGGTTACAAGATTTAAGATGGCTTAGTTCTTTGAATAGTTTGAAGAAATGATAACTCCATAACAGCAGGATACCTTAGGAATAAATAAATCTCTTTAATGAAGACTGCATTTCTATGTTTTGCAAAAAGCTAAATTCAACAGTTTGCAATACTGACAGATGGCCAAAATTCAGAAAACAGTATGATGCCCATTCATCACACGCTTGATTTTATGTCTACATTCTGCAAAGTAACAAGGGTTTTTTCACTACTTTATAAACTAGAAGAATAAAATCTCAAATAGGAAAAAAGTAAGAGCCAAGTGTTTTGCGTACAATAGAATCACAAGGCCAGTAGTACAATGTAAAGAACTCTCCTGTTTTTCATCTAACTTGCAAGTGTTTCACGGGGTAAAGGAGAGGTCCCAGGCTAGCGACAGCTGTTTTCACTGACTCTGTGGCTAACACTGAGCTGCAGCAGAAGATTGTCAGCCTCTGCGAATTGTCACAGCTTCTCCAGATACCTCCCGAGCTCTGGCTTTTGCAACACAAACCATTGATACTGTAAAACACGGATTTGTTCTGCAGCGATTAGCTCCATCTCCCTGCTGCATTTACACCTTGCTCTCCTTGGCATTTCCAGAGCCAGAGCTGGCTCTAAGAAAAGTCTTGAAGGATTGCAGATCAAAGAAATGCTTTTAGTCCACCTTTTACAGTATCCATTTTCTTTCCTTTCCAGACCAGGAAACACACACATAGCATGCAGAAAATTATGCACAAAGAATTATAGTACATTTCTTCCTATTTTCCTCTCTTTGCAGAATACAGTATCCAATTGTTATTTAAATTCAATCCTTATTCAAAGGACTTCAAACTAAGAATAATGGGGAGGGAAGGAGTTACTAGCAGTCTTGAAAGGGAGTGCAGGACAGGGCTGACAAGCAAAGGGCGCCTGGGGTGATGTGAATGAAAGGAAACACATAATCAAAAAAACAGGACTTATGTGGGGTCACCTCAAGCATTTGTATTTAAGCAAGGAAATTCTTTCAAGGCACCAGTACTGGGAAACCTTTCAGATCCTTTGTGGGAAATCAGCATACCAGGTGACTCTCTTAAGTGCCTGTACACTAATGCATGCAGCATGGGGAAAAAAACACAAGGAATTAGACACCTCTGCGCAGGGCTATGATCTTGTTGGGATCACAGAGACAGGGTGTGATGGATTGTGTAGTTGCAGTGGAGAGAGACAGGCTGGAAGACTGGAGGAAAGAAAATGTCACTCCTATCTTCGAGAAGGGCAAGAAGGAGGAACCAGAGAACTACAGTCTGATCAACCTCACCTCGATCCCTGGGAAGGTGAGGGTGGTGGAACACTGGAACACATTGCCCAGAGAAGTTGTGCATACCCCATCATTTGAAGTGTTCAAGGACAGGTTGGACGGAACTTTGAGCAACATGATCTAGTGAAAGATGTCCCTGCCTACGGCAGGAAGGTTGGACTAAATGATGTTTAAAGGTCCTTTCCAACCTAAATCATTCTATGACTCTGTGATTCTAAGGTGATGCAGCAGGTAATCTCAGAAACCATTTCCAGGCACATGAAGGACAAGAAAATCATCAGGGACAGTGAGCACGGACTCACCAAGGGGAAGTTATGCTTGACCAACTTCATAAACTTCTATGATGAAATGACTGGCTTGGTAGATGAGGGGAGAGCAGTGGATATTATCTGCCTAGACTTCAGGAAGGCTTTTAACACTGTCTCCATAAGATCCTCATAGACAAGCTGATGAAGTATGGGCCGGATGAGCAGTGATGTGGATTGAAAACTGGCTGAACAGCTCAGCTCAGATGGTGGTGATGAGTGGCATAAAGTCTAGTTGGAGGTCAGTGACTAGTGATATACCCCAGGGGTCAATACTGGATCCAGTTCTGTTCAACATCATCATTAATTATCTGGACGATGGGGCAGAGTGTACATTCACCAAGTTTGCTGATGACACAAAACTGGGAGGAGTGGCTGATACACCAGAGGGTTGTGCTGTCATGCAGAGGGACCTCAACAAGCTGGAGAAATGGGCTGACTGGAACATCATGGAGTTCAATAAGGGGAAGTGCAAAGTCCTGCACCTGTGGAGGAACAACCAGTTCATGCACCATTACATGTTGGGGGAGGATCAACTGGAGAGCAGTATCACAGAAAAGGCCTGGGGATCCTGGTGGCCACCAAGTTGAACATGAGCCAGCAATGTGCCCCTACAGAAAAGAAGGGTAATGGTAATGGTATCCTGAGATGCATTAGGAGAAGTGATGCCAGAAGGTAAAGGGAGGTGACCCTTCCCCTCTACTCAGCACTGGTGAGGCCACAATTTGAGTGCTGTGTCCCATGCTGGCACTCCAGTACAAGAGAGACATGGACGTACTGGAGAGAGTCCGGTTGAATGGCCATGAAGATGAAGGGACTGTAGCACCTCTCCTATGAGGAAAGGCTGAAAGAGCTGGGACTGTTCAGCCTGGAGAAGAGAAGGCTCAGGGGGAATCTCATCCAATGTCTATAAATACCTCAAGGGAAGGTGGAAAGAGGACAGAGAAGGCTCTCTTCAGTGGTGCTCAGTGATGGGACAAAAGGCAATGGACACAAACTTAAACATGAGAGGTTCCCTCTGAACATCAGGAAACACTTTTTTTCTTGTGAGGGTGACTGACCACTAGCACAGGTTGCCCGGGGAGGTTGTGAAGTCTCAATTTCTGGGGATATTCAAAAGCCATCTGGGCATGGTCCTGGGCAATCAGCTCTTGATGGCTCTGCTTGAGTAGGGGAGTTGGACCAGATGATCTCCAGAAGTGTCTTTCAACTTCAACCATTCTGTGATTCTTTGAAATTTAGAGTGCACTATATTCAGCCTAACAAACTCCACTAGACATCTTCTGTTAGTTTTATGGGTGTGGCCAAACCATCATGTATACATAATGTTTTCCTTTCTTGACACCAGCTAGTTTTAGATATTTGAAGATACAGCTAATAAGAACCAATGTCAAAGGTGCTGACATAGTAAGACAGTTAAAACTCCTTAGAGATTTACAAAGTCATTGAGAGAAACTGTAGAACTTCTCTTGCAGAACCCCTTGAGCTTTAGCTCTCTTACTAAACTAACCCTACCTTTATGAGAGAAATAATACATCACTCACTAATTTTCAAATGCATTAAAGACCCAGAAATGGTTGTCCAAAGGGAACTGCCAACAAGGAAAAACACTTAGACAATCACCTTAAATGGTAATTAGGAGTCACAAGGGAAGTGATTCACTTAGTGCATGAGGAGCAGTGCCAACTAGACGCACTCTCTGAGATACCCCTCTTGGGTGCTCTAGGAAGCAACTTCCTATTTATGCTCATGCCCTCCCCCAGAAGCAAACCTGCCAAACAAAATGCCTTTTGTAGTGCTTTCAAGACATCAAGAAAAAATTCTATCATGCACTGAGGTCAACAAATTCTCTTGTTTCTGACCTGAAATGGATTCCAACTCGTGCTGCTTCAGGTGTAAGGGTAAAGAATTAAAGCTCAGTCACAGCCCTGTACTGCTGCTTGTGCCAAATCATAAGGGAGTGAGGAGCATTGGTAATTGCAATGACACCACAATTCCAGTTGCCATCATATTGAGAGTCAGCCCTGACATCCCATGGGTATTAACTAATGAATCAAATCACATCTAGCTTTGCATCCAGTTTATAAGACCAAACAAATGAGCAATTTCCATCTACTATGAATTTTCTACAGAATTATCATGAAAATCTACAAAGATGTCTGAAACATTTGTTATGGTATTAGCTCAACAAGTAAGAAGCAATTTTCTGAATGCTATTTTTTAATGAGTTATGCTTTATTGTGGAACTGCTACTGAACATGGTTATACTGAATACTGAGGATTTAGTCTTAAAGAAATGCCAGGAGATTCACATTTTTTATCACAATATATTTTGTGGTTTCATAAATAAATCTCAGCGGTTTGTAACACCTACCTTTGACGCCAACTCCCCAGGTTCCTTTCTTTCTAAAAAACCAGACACTTGAGGAAGCTCATCATTCTTGAGCTCAATACTCCATATATACTGCAATGTTAGCAGTAAATTTCCATAGAAAACCATGAATGGTGAACTGATCATGGCGTATTTCCTTCGGTCCCGAATCATCCACAATGTGCAAGACCAGATTAGTAACACAAAAGTCAACCAGCTGTGATACGTGATACTCCATGCCTTGTGGAAGGAGGAAAGAGAGTAAAAAATGTTCACAGATACATTCAGGAACAACACTGATGCATATTGCCAATTACAGTTAATTTCCGCTTCTCTACTTGGCACACATTATCATTACAATGACACTCTCACCCATATTAATCAGCTACTGGGCCAGGTACAACAGACCCTTTGGAGAACGTGCAGAAAGTGGATTCTTACGAAGTCCACAGCTGAGGGTGAACTCTGCTTTGTGCATTAATTGAACCTTGGTAAGGTTTGTAAGCAGACTCAGAGCTTCTCATTACACCAAACTAAAAGTGATGGAAAATACAGACTAACTTTTGTGCACGCAAGATCTTCTTGCAAAACTAGCAGCAAAAAAATCAGAGTAGGAATAGCAGAACATACTTAATAGCTACTACATTCAAGGCGTTTGACAGACTTAGACAACTATGCTAACTCCATACTGTTCTAGCTTTTGTGGAATCAATTTAAAATGGAAAGCTATGGTATGCACACACTGCATGCACATAACTTGAAGAACATTTAGTCTACACTAACCATGTTAGATTACCTCAAATACTCACAAATACAGAATGTTTTCCATAGCTTGCAGAAATCAGTTACTGAAAACTGCTCTATCAAACCCTCAGCGAAAAGAATTGGGGGTTTAAGTGTTTTTTTATTAACATTGTGTTATCGATTTAGGGCTAAATTCAGCTATATGCTGGTATAACTGTGGAATAACTGTCAAAAAAAAAATTTAGATTCCTTTTCAGTTTAAATAGAACAGTATGACACATTATGACTGTTTCAATCAGTTTAGCTCAGCCTCCTTGGAAATGATGTCTTTTAAGGGTATATGAAAAATACTAATATGCTACTTCTCTGTCCCCATATAAGAAAACAACTCTCACTGAACTGTATTTGGCTATGGTGTAAGTGGAACTTGCATCAGATCACACCATAAATAAATTCATAAATGAATTTGGGTCATATAAAATAGGGATATATCACTAAGAAAAAAGCTACTAGTGTCTCAATATTAAACTACAAGAAAGCTCTTCAAATATATCTTCTCCTTTGATATTGAGAGATGTGACCCTAGAAATTAATTAAAAAGGAAATGCACATCATGTGAAGCATTTGAGTTTAAAAAATAGGAAAAAGAGGCATCGTGTCAACAGCAAAACAATTACTTGCTAAAGTATCAAAATGCACCAAGACAGATCCAGATCCTGCAGAAGGAGTCTGCTTTATTTAGTTGAGAAACTTTTCCTGTTAAAGGACAGCAAATAAAGTTTGAAACTTTATGCAAACAAGAAGCAGCCAAGCTAATTTGTTTTACCATTTTTAATGCAAAATTGGGCCAAGAAGCTTTACGGTTAATTTCATCACAGTTGAAACCTTTCCAAAACAGTAAAACCAAAGCTTGCATTGGGAATATATAGAGAGATCTAATCATTATGCTGAAAACTTGCTACAGTGCAGCTCACGGTATTTGCATCAAGTGGGCTTAAAAGCAAGCAACAACAGAAGAAGAGAAATAAGGGCAGTAAGTAAAACAATAGCAAAATCTTGCTTGGCGAGAAGTTGTATTTTCCTTGAGACCTTTCTGTGTCAATGTAGGAAATTGGACTTTACAGATCTTTTCTTCTCAGAGAGTAACTGGATGCACGCTTCAACATGAAATAGGAACTGTATTTTTTAAATTTACTATATCACTATGAAGTGCTTTAATTTTGTAGGCAAATTCCCGAGTGGAGTAAAAGCATGACAAGCCTGCTTACGCAGAATCTTCGGGATCAACAGAAAACTGAGCCCAAATGGTTTTCTCACATTCAACTGACAACAAAACCCACGGCTCCCAGTCCTGGAAATGTGATGCTTTACCCAGAACCCCACGCATTGCCCTATTTATACGTTTATAACAGCCCTGGGAATTCTGCATCGATAACCTAAAATGGACCCAAAATGATGCAGACACCATATTGATATTTTTGTACTCTGATGCGAACACTTACTGAAAACCAACCAATGACATTACTTACAGGAAAACACTGAGAAGACACATTTATTTGTAAAATTAACAGCATTATTTTTTTCTTGCCAGTACTTACCATCATAGCTATCAGAGCACAAATGTAACTTTGTTTCATGATAAATTGGAACACAGAGACCAGGGCATGTAATTTAACATTTTCTTTTTCCTCCTGAGTAACTTCCTCTTCCTCTTCCTCCTCCTCCTCCTCCTCTTCCTTTTCTAAGTAGAAAATGAAATTCTTACTTGCAATTCATGCTGGTCTAAAAGTAGTATATGCACTCTCCTGGAATCATTTCCCTTCTAATTGCTCTGATGGCTACTTCTACAGCAATCAGCAAGCTCAAGACGGGAGCCAAAGAAAAAATTACATTTGAGCACAGTAAATCAATGCAAAACCCACTACCACTGTGTTGGTAGGCAAAGTATTTTGCATAGTATATGCCTACAGCCCAGTTTACAAAATCGCCGTGCAGTCAGCCATCATTGTAAGGTGACAGCAACTATTTAACTTCAACAGGCCAAAGAGCTTACCAAAATGAAAATAAATGCTAGCAGCAGTGAACGGAGATAGAGAGTAAGAAAAAATACGGAACTAGGTGTAATTTCCAGACAATTCACTACCTGACATGTCATCCGAAGGCTCCCATTTATACTGTGGTGTTGAGTACATGTCTGCTTTGGCCGGACCATTTTCTAACGGCAGTGTGGGGTGGATGGTGTGATAGTCAGCAGGGTTCCCATTCACTGTTACCAGCAGCACCTGCCAGGACAACGGAGAGAGGGACTGCATTTGGGGTGGCTCTTAGGATAATGTGACTCCTACTTCTGTGCTTTGCTACTGTTGGATTGGCAGTTAAAGGAACTTAACAAGTAACAGCAGTTACTTCCTTCCAAAGATGTTGATATGTCATAGTCATGTTGCATGCAAAAGTAGTACATAACAGCTTCCAAAATTAATTCTTATTAGTTTTTTATGCCATATCAATAGGATTACAAATTGGTTTCAGTGAAGAAGTTCTTTAGCAAACAGTAAAATGCTGCTGCATCTTTGAACTTCTATAAATATTTCCTTTAAAAGTTTTCAAGTTTTTTTTTTTCAAATTCCCACAATGTCACATTGCACTAGGTAACACTTCAGTTTACACACAAGCAGTCTGAAAAGGAATAAAAGCGTGGATACACAAGCAAAAGCAATTAAGTTACTGTGGTCAGCTGAGCCATGGTAAATGACTATTTGCATGCTCTTGGCCTGTCCTACCTATGAAATTAAATGGAAAGAAAAAGGTGGACTAAGTTAACACATCCATAGCTGAGGAAGGCAAAGGTTGACCACATGGCTCAGCACACAAACTGTAACTCAGTGAGCCCATCTTCAGACATCCTGCCTTTCCCAGGTTAAACTGGCTTTTTACAGCCAAGATAGGAAAGCATCATTGTATCTCCTGAGTTTAAGTTATATGCTGTAACCAAAAATTCATCTGCCTTCTTAGGCAAACTAAAATGTTGGGATTTTCAGACCTCAGTTCCCATCTTATTCTTTCAAGTAGTTATGAAAATGATGGTTATAAATTACCTTCAATTTTAAATTATTACTGGTGAGATCTACATTTGCTGCCATTAATAAAACCAGTTGTGGTAATTATTGTTATTGATGCCACATTACGCCACTTGGTAGCACTAATTCAACATTCTTTCTTTGTTTTATTTTTGTGAATTAAATTTCAGCCCTTGTGCTTGTTTGGATTAGGGCTCCAGCAACCATAATCATAAATGACTCTGCTACTGGCAGAAATTCACATGCAATGGGTTACCGACGGTAGTAAACACTGAAGACTGACTTCTGCTTAGACTGTGAGATAGGAGCACATTTGGCCTGTTGAAACTATGCACAGGCACGCGTGGACTGTTTCAGAATAGTATCTGGGTTACGTTCAGTTATATTCAGCAGTTACACCAAGCACAGGCTGTGGAGCACTTTTAGATTTGGTTATAGCTGCTCCCAAAGTTCATCTGCATCTCCATTCTTCTGTGTATGCTGAACAGGGGATTCTTCCACTTTCAGAGTCTGCTAGGGTCTATAGCAGTCAAGATAAATGGATCATTTGCTGTCTGTTCAAACAAAGGCTTGGATTTTCTGTAAATTGAACTCATATGTGTTGTCAGTCATGCTCAGCATTTCAACATGAATGAAAGAAAAAATACAGCAAAGAAGCTAAATCAAGTTTAAAGATGGCTTGCATTAGAAAGCTTATTTTGATATCTTATTTAAACCCAATGAAATAGCAAAGATCGTTTGCCAGTTGGTACTACTACAAGCAGTTTAATTTCAAATGATCAATTTTAAGGCTAATCAGCGGGTTCTCAGTGCAATTATTAAGGAAGCAGAAGACATATTTAGGATAATCAAGGTTATAGGATAAATGGCAGGCTAACCAAAACAAAGAAGTTTTAAAAATGTCATCTAAGCTTTTATCTGTATATATCAGTGTAATCCGTATTTCCACACATTAAGAAGAATTACAAAATTACAAAGACTAGTAGTATACTAACATCCGATGGCTTGTATTCATCTTGGGTCATTGACAGAAGCTGCAAAAAGCAATGCAAGGACAAATTATTAAAGAAGCATGGCTCAAGCATTACTAAGTCTAACTCTTTGAATATATGCATGCATATTTGCTGACTTTTGCAGATTTGCACTAAGAAATTCATAAAGAATTCTTAAAAAGCCAGCAGAATTGTATACTATGTTCCATAAAATGGTATTTAGTGTGCCATAGCATCAACATAACTTTACTGTATGTTCCTGTGAATTCTAAACCAAAACTGAGAATGTTGCATTGAAATTTTAGATACTAGGCCAAAGAATTAATCAGTATGGCATTATACTGATTAACTGCTTTCTAATGTCTTTCTAATGATCCAGTGCTTAAAAACTAAGTTTTTAAATGATCATTAGAATTACTGTAATTATAAAAATACTTCCAATTAAATGTTTATACTATTATAAAATGTGATGCTTCATTCATTTGCCAGCTTGTTTACCATTACTATTATTATGGTGGAGTACTTGGGGCTTGAGTATATGTAGCTCAACAGAATGTTTGTATATCCCAAATTTGACTGCAACTCATCAAATGACATTTTGCACTGCAGCTGGTGAGGACAGATGATAGAAAGCTGGACCCTTCCAGGAGCTTTTACATCAACTGCCTTACCTGCCCCGCTATAAATATCCAATAAGGGCACCAATACGTCTGGAGGAAGATAAGCTGGCAGTCCCCCCTTACCAATGACAGTGCTAATTAATAGTTACAAGGAAGATCAGATCTTTACATCAAGATTTAGTCTCCCTGACAGACTTACTTTCTAGCTGTTTTGCCCAAAGGTAATGGCCTCAGGCAAAAAGCCTGGCCTGAAACTTCTTAAATGCGGAAGCTGAAAACATAGAGCATGCTCTTCTTTTACTTCCTTACACTGGCTCCTCTTTTTGTTTTATTAATTTTTACAAAATATATTCCTACCCTGCCACACAGCCTTGATATTATATCTGATTTATATAAACACACGTGAACATCATCTTACTTGCAACCTATGTAATGCTACAACCCTTAATTTCAAAGTAACTGTGATGAAATTAACTGAGTGATTGAAATAAATTTAATGCAGAAACCCTTCCCCCTCCAGCCTTACTTTTCTCTCATCAGTTGTATAGTGGCTTGCATACCACAGACTGCGTCTTCTCTCCGCTGTCATTGGAATTGGGCTGCAGGCTATTTCTTTGTCATCTTCCCTGCTAACAGATTTCTCTTCATCAGGCATCTGCTAAACAATACAAGTGACAAGACTAGTTATAACTCTCTAAATAACAATCTTACCAGAGGAATTTAAATTTTCCCCTAATTGACGCTCCCTCTCCAAAGTATGTCTTTGAAACATCTTTTAGTGCCTAATGCACTCGATCTATGATCTACTCTTACTGAGATTACATTTTCAGAAATTGTGACAGAGCTTTTCTGTAACTGCTAGCCTGCAATGCCAAGACATTTTCCTGATAGTTACAAGACATCAGAATTACACAGACCTCCACATCCTACCTTACTATATAGTCATACCATAAGCTGGTGTACAGATGTCTAATTTTCAAGGGAGTATATTGAAAGAAAATTCACTCTTCTCATTTGCCTATATAAAAGCCAATTCTGCTTCACTAAACAACTGAAGAACGGAAAAGATCAAAACTATCTGGATGGAATGCACCCACACAAAGGTTGTGGATGACACTGAATTAGGAGTTGAGGTAGATGGGCCAGAAGGAAGAGCCACCATACAAAGACAGGCTAGAGATGGGCCAACAAAAAATGCACAAGGTTTACAAAGTTCGATATAAAGCCCTTCCTCTGGAATAAACCCACATAACATTAAAGGCTGTGGACAGACTTTGTGGGGAGCAGCTATGTGGAATAGGCCCTGGGGCACAGCAAGCTGAACATGAGCCAAAAGCGAACTGTGGCAGCAGTTAAGGCAAACATGTCCCAGGCTGCAGCAGCAAGAGTACTGCCAGCAGACCAACGGATGTGATTACTCCACTGTAACTGTCCAGTGTCAGGCTATACCTGCAATTCAGTTCTGACATTCCCCAGCTCAAGCGAGACACAAAAAATCTGGAGAGGGTCCACCAGAAAATTGTCAAGATGATTAGAGGGTTGAAGAAGCTGAAGGATGCAGGAATTGGTTTTTTTTCAGCCTTCTAATACCTAAATTGTAGTTTTAGAGAAGACAGAAGTACTCCTCTCACAGCAAGGCATGGTTATAGAACAAGAGGCTAAGGGCATAATTTGCTACAGGGAAATGCATTCTAGATATATATATAAAAAAAAAATCACTATGAGAACAATTAATCATGGGCGTTGGCTGCCTTTGCTGGAAATATCCAAGACTTGGCTCTGGACAAGCTGATCTGAGGCCCTGCTCTCACAAGACTTTGGATCAGATGGTCTCCAGAGGTCCCTTACAACCTGGACTGTTCTGTGACTCTGTGATTGTCTATGATCCATATGCTCTATTTCTTCATCTGTGACAGAAACTATTATCACTAAATTGTGGAGGATTGCTAACGCAGACATCTTAACTCCATCTTAATTCCATGGCCCAGCAGGGGTATAGGGCCTCTCAAATGGACTGAACATGGATGTTATTATAGCACAGTGACAAGTGGGAGACTTGGTACACGTACATAAACCATGCTAGCTTACAGCTCCTCTTCAGGCTTCTCCAGACCTCTTTGCGCACTGTCCTCTTTCTCCTGCAATCTTGAACTTCCCAGCTGAGCTTGTCATGAAGCAGCAGAACCTTGCTGTTCATACCAGTGAGAGAAGCAAGCTCAACCATGTGGTGCTAAAGGGAGTAAGGGGGTGCTCTGGAGCCAGTGGGCTGCATATGAAAGCTGTGAGCATCCCCAGTACAGTGTTGCTCAGCACGACTCACTGGCCCTGGGATACCATCAGGGAGAAGCTGCCACTACTGCAGTTACCCAGCTCTCGGCCTTTGCCCAGTTTCTCATTTTGAACATTAGACCTTGACTCTATTTTTTATTTTCATTACTATTTGCCCTCTCTAATTCCTTAGTTTTCTGGTTTCTCCTCTTCTCCCAAGACTTCATGTGGATTTGGGATTTTTGGCTGTGATGGAAATAATATGTATTCAAAATTTCAGAGGAAGCTATGCAAGAACATAATGTGAATATTATGGAATAATACCAGCAATGGCTATTCCACTCTGCCATCCATTAATGCCTGGATGTTTATCTCAAAACCAGTAGGAATGGTGAGGATTGAAAGGTAGACTTACCTATGCTTTCAAATACTGCTTTAAAAAAACTGTTTTCCTACGTGAAAAAGTGCTTTAGTACAAAACATACTTTTAAGAAGAAATGAAAAGTGCTCAAGTTGGGTTCTACATTGCTGTTGAACTTACCAAAGCTCAACAAACTTTGAATTATCAAATTCAAAGAACTACCAAAACTCTACTTCCTCTCATCACAACTTCCACCGGTATCAGTTGTTTAGAGTTTTGAGCCAAATCCTCATTCGTACAGCTTTAAGGTCTTACTTCATAAAACCACCCCTGTTCAGCAAAGTACACACAGGCTTGTGGAACCTGGAACCTGGGGCAAGGTCTTACTGACTTCAGTAGGACTTAAGTGGAGATTCAGGAACCTTGCCGAACTTTCAGCCAAAATATACATTACACACCAGCTTTAGTAGCATTATTCTAAACTTACCCTGTTATTAACTACAAAACAACTGGTCAAGTCAACTGACTGTCATATTTTATTTCAACCAGAACGGTCTGTTTGTAAGGACTTAAGCTTTTTCTCTTGCCTATTTTGTCCTTTGTACTTAGCAGATACTTGTATTTCTGCTTCAAATGAAGTCTTACTAAGTTGACTTTTGGTTTGCAACAGAAATATCCATCTGCCCTGGTACTTGCTGTTTTACTTAAACTCTATCTACTGCCAACAAAAAGATACCTCAAGATATAAAAGCTAGTTTTTGTCTGAACTTGAGGTATTTGAAATGCAGGGTCTCACATTAGGCTTCTAATGGGAACTAGCTGGTGGTAAGTGTTCTCATTGCTTATGCAAAATCAGCTGATGCAATAGAGTAAGATTAAATCAGGATGCTGGGCAGAGGTTTGCAAAGCTACCCATAGGAACAGGACATCCAAACATCCTAGCTGGTTTTGGAACTCTCTTCATTCCAACCCTAACAGCAAGGTCCTATTTTTTGAATCTTGACTTAGATAAACAATGGTTATTAATTTAGTTTTACTTCTCAGAGGCAATGGTAGCACTTTTCACATATGATTGTGTATTTATATTTGACTGTAAAAATGCACTCCTAGCAAAAGATGAAATAAACTGATTCTGTGCTTAAAATACTTGTCACTGTCATTTGAAACTTTAATATAAATGTGGACCATAAAGAACTGTTTATTAACAGCACTTAGTTTGGACCCAGGGTGACCAAAACAATACCAAAAGACCAAAGACGTAGACAACGATTTTAGTAACATATTTTTAGCAGAAGCGACTATAGGGGAGGGTGGGAAAACTTGTTTTCTCTTTCTCAGACGCAGAAGAAAAGTCAGAAAACACAGTACTATGATTACAACTTGTGAGAGTCCTTTGACTTGTCTAATTCTTCCAGTTCTTCCGCTACCCGAGCAACTCTCAAACGCCTCTTAATTCAAACCATTCTAAAAATTCTAAGAGAGTTAAATTGCTGTAACTCTGTTGACTTCTGTACTATTCCTTACCACTCGCTGGACAGAATGAATGGGCCCTATTCACATATTCAGTACTAGCAGTTACAACTATGAGCTGAAATCTCCAGAGGCAGATTACCTCTTCTTATTTGCAGAGGTAGAATTTCAGAAGACTCAATGTTAGAACAAATCAGGATCCAAAATAGCGGTCATAAGAAAAGCAAAACTTCCACTGACCGCCAAGGACATTTTGCATCAGTAGGATCCGTACAGAATCCCACACAGAGACTGCACATTGAAATATCATGCATGCTGTAATTTGACAGGCTGTGGTGCACACACAAAAAACTTCACCCTGAAATTCAAGATTTGAAGCGGGCATTGTTCTTGTAAATTTGTTCATCAGCTGCAGTATCCAGAGACAGTTTCAAGAGCATCTGTCTCAGAGGCAACTCCTGCTGCGATCCAGCAGGAATTTTGTCCACATGAGGACACCACGATGCAATTCACAGAAGGAGAAAAAAACACTGTCTCTACACGTCTTACGCTGTTTTTAGAATCTGCTACACCAGTATTATATTTAGCTTATGTACATCTTTTTAGACTGAATAAATATTTCCTTAGGCATAATCTATCAGACACATTTTGTACAAAACAAGTTTTGGTCAAGAGATTCTTTTGAATAAAATTTGTAAGATGAGCCACTTTTTACTTTACATGACAGCAGTATGCAGAGAAGAACTGCTTTACACTAAACAGCACATAGCATATTGTCTTTGCCATCCTTTCAACTATAGGTAAGTTAAGGGTGAGATCCTAAATACACTGTAACTTTGAAATCACCGGGGATTACAAAGGCAGGTTATATACTTAGTTCCATAATGAATCAAAGCACCACAGGTTCACAAGTCAAAAAACATTTCAATTAAACCTGGAATACAATTATTTCTGGATTTAAATAATTGAGAACAGACTCTACTAGGAGAAAGCTAGTAAGAGAAAGATTAATTCCTGGTCAATGGCACCACTAAAGGGAAAACAAAACACATCTAAACAAAAAAAGGCCATAACGAAAAAGTGTGTAAAAGATGGTAAATTTTGCAAAGCTCAGCATCTCTTTCTAATGGCAAATACTTGCATCACTACATCCCATGCATCAAAAATAAGCATTAATGCATGGGTACAATTTTCTTTACAATGTTCTCTTTTATAAGTGTCCATTTCTCTTTGGAGGGAAGCATCATTCCCCTGGCATCTGAAATTCCCATGAGAGTGCCAAGACTTTGTATTGCCACTCACGTAGCCATGGGTTTGAGAGACATCAACTTTTCTTATATTAATCTCTTTTAACACTTACTCACTGTAGCTCAATTGCTTAGAAAGCATCTCTAATTTGACTTGTTTCCAATTCTTAGAGACTGATTTTAGTGTCTTATGGGAATATCCATCTCAGACAACACAAGCAGTCTAAAAGAAAGAAGTGCAGGCAAGTCCACGCTAGTTCCTCTCTAGTCCCTGCAGGAACTTGCAGGATTCTGAGACTCTGTCCTGAGACAGACAGGCCCATTTCCCTCCACTGAAAAAGCACACTAACTAACACAGACCAAGCACCAAACTTAAAGATGGTGAAAGCTGGATGAAAACAATCCGGGTACTCTAAATGAATTCCCAGAGATACTGAGATCACACAGCTCCCACTAACTACATTTCACATGTGGTTACTCCTCTGTGAGTAGTTCTCATGATTTTACTATGCAGTTTGTGAGATGTGAAGTTTTAGTTACAGCCCCAGTGCTAAAATCATATTATTATTTGGAAACCTCAGTTTTCACTTAAGGGAAAGAAAAAAAAAAAAAAAAGCAAGTTTCCAGCTGCTGCAGCTGCAGAAAAAAAATAATAGGAAAAAAACCCTAAAAGAACCCAATGCCAGTGGGCACTGGACCATGACCTTTTAAAACCTTATGACTTTAGAAAAGCCAGTCTTAAGATTTCTGGAGACTTAAGACACGATTTTTCAATAACTCAAGCTGACAGTTCTGGCATCATTCACCTTTTATTATGAAGCACAACATATGTAAACTGAAATATCAGACATCTCAATTCAGAGGTGATGTATTTTGTCTGTCTTTTAAAATGCTAAATTTTTACATTATCTGTCATACGAAGACACACCCTTAACATAAGAAAAACATTTTTACTTGCTACCACAAACTCCACTAATTCACAGCTCAGTCATGAGTATTTTCATTGTGGTTTACAGCACTGCTAAACCTGAACTCTAAAACTCATGTGAAGCCCCAGGCGATCAGGAGATTAAAATAAATAATGCTTAGGATCATACTCTTTATACTTCCAGTTTCTAGGCTTTTAAGATACCTTTGGGTTCTTATATTCCCTTTTTCCTCTGAAACTGGAAGAAGTAAAATTTTACTGTTTGTCTCCTTTTTCTCTTGCTCTTCAATGAAAGCTAGGATTTTCACTCAGGCACACAGATTCAGGAGGAAAGGTTTTAAGAAAATTTTTCTCTATCTGTGATAAAATAGCAAATCTCTGTCCTGTCTCGCAGTATCCTGTTGCATCCTATATCCTACTTCAGTCCTGCTAGACAAGCCCTGGGTGTTTGCCTTCTATTTGATAGCACCTACACTACTGCGTATCAATACTGGCTTTCCAAATTAGAGTAAGTGTTAATGCTCTGCCATTGTAGTCCCTGCATAAATAGTTCTGCTGACTTCAAGAAGAATATCCATGTAACTGCTGCAAGATCCGACTCTTGAAGACACTCATCAAAAAAGACCAAATTCAAGGTACCAGCTGGCACCTGCTACCTATTTCCCTTAACTTTCTTGAATGTTTGCACCTCTGTTAGCAAGTATCTGCCTCGGTCAGTCTCACAGTTGTTAGCACTAAAAAAGAGAAGGAAGTTACCCTTACAATGGGCTCTTGTAGCCAAAGACGGATGAGAGTTGCAAGCGTGTAGTACATCACCAGCAGTAAGATTGGATTAGCATGATGATACCAATGTAACTCTTGATTTTTGATGATCATCCAAGTGCTTGAGCAGTTTGTCTGAGTAAGAGAAGTCACACCAAACAACCTGTGGATACAAGAAACCAACTGAGTTAGAGAATAAACACCAAATCTTACAATGTTTAAATTTTTTTTCCAGTAATTTTTACTTACCTGTAATACTGATCGCTCTGTTCAAAAACAGTGTTTGCCATCTTAACTAAAAGGCAGTGAGTATTTTCATTCCACAATATTTAGTGAAAAGGAATGGGTTTTGCATTTGGTTTTCAACATAAAAAATTGAAGTATATTATTATTACATCTATCATGTCCAATGTGAAAACTTTAAATGACCTGCGCCCTGCTGATCCAGAGCTACAGAAAAAAGGGGAGAGAAAATCTGGCTGGAAGGCCATTTGGCAAATCACAGCAATATGACATTTCAGAATAGTAAACTGACATACAACACCATTCCACTCACTCTGCCAGGACAGAGCTGTGAAGTACATCTCCTCAGCACATTGAACAGCTTACTGATATATTTTTTAAAAGCTAATACTACTAATAATTTGCTGTCTAATTACCCAAATACTTATAAACATAATCCACTGAATTCATAGCTGTTGTGAACAAAAAAGTAAAATATTCAGAAAGACAATTGCTCTGGATGATCAAATCATTAAGGAAAAAAAAGAAGAAAAATTAATTCCATAATAAGTATTAATGTAGTTGCAGTATTAATATCAATAAAGTGAGATATTTGATTATTTCTGGAAAAACTGGGACCTTACAATATTTCAATCAAGAAAGAAACTTATGATGGAAAAAACACTTAAGAATAAAAAAAAACCCAACATTTTAAATTTAAGACAAGATTTAGATGCTTTGTAGATGTGTTAGATGCAGAAAAAAAAACTCGTAAGAAGTCAAAATTAATCTGGTTCTTTCAGTGTAAAATATTTTTCAGAGTTCCAAAGACAGCGTATGGAGTTACCAGTAGCATATGTCAGTATTCATTAAAAACAATTTTGTTTTATTGACAAAGCTTTTTCTTCCCCAATGTAGAAGTTTTCAGTTTTTACAAGAAATAGATTTGATTCTAAGAGAAGTTTAAGGAGAACTATTTCTTGATAGAAAAAACAAAACCAAAACCCAAACCCAAACTATTGTTACTCTGAAAGAGTAAATCAAATACATCGGAAAAAAAAAATTGTGCTAGGGGATTTAATCGTAAATGATAACAGGAAAGGGTGAATGAATACAAAGAATGATATTCCACAAAGATGTACTGCCTCAGATCTGCCCTTTGGATGCTACAGAGTGAAAAGAATATGAAAAAGGACAGGTTATATCTGTTCATTCACTGGGGGGTTGTGGCATGGGTATAATACCATTAACTGCCAGAACTAGAACTCTATAGCATTTTATTAAACGATTTATCAGCACTCACTTCACATTCTCATTGTCAACATGAGCCAAAGGGTATAAGCTTTAAGACTTCTCAGACCTTTTGCGTGGATCCAAGTTTGGAAAAGAAAAAAAAAAAAAAAAACGAAACCCATCCTGCATATAAAATAAATTGCTGTAACTTAAAGGAGCTGACAGAGCCGTGTTTGGAGTTGACCCAGATTCAAACTTCCGTAGCGTCCAAGCACATTCAGGGCTAGTGCTATGGTTTGGCTCCATCTGACTGAAACTCACACTGGGTTGTATTCTGTTCATATTTCTATCAGCGTAGGGGAACAGCTTGTTTTGTCTGCTTTCCTCTCTGCCAACTGACTTGTAATTTTTGCCCGTCAATGATCAGGGTTGGTGAGTTCCTATTAGTTTCATCTTCTACCTCCATTTCACAACACATCCCTCCATCTTTGGTTCATTTCAAGCTTTTCTATGTAAGCACAGTACCAATCACCCTATTTCTGTTTCACAAACGTATCAGAATCAGAGTGAAATCCAATTCTTACTGAGGTAAGAAGTCTTTCCATTGACAATGAGTGATGAATATTTCCTACAGAAATGAGGGAAAGACCAGTTTCTGAAGGTCCTTGGACCCTTCTGCCAAGCACACACGATTCCACTCCTACGGTACATAGCATTATGTACTATAAGTATAAAGTCTCAAAAACTTTTGTTTTACTTTTATCTCCACTGAAGAAACATTCCACATATTTCTATCAGTTAGGAAATTTTATTATGTTTCAGTTAAATGCTCATTCTGTTAGTTTCATTTGCTTGCTTCAAATTATCCATTTATTATACTATCGGACTTAATTCTGCTCCCTTCTGGTCCTGCATTCACCAAATACACGTAAGTTACAATGTGCCTCTTCCCTCTTAGTTGCCACTTGACCAGCCATGTATTTATTTAACTCATTTCACTTTGTCTCATAAATCACGAATCTGGAGGAATTGCTCCTCATTTCTGAATTCTCCTTGGTTTTTGAGACTTGCGAATCACAAAGGTTCTCAACACAACATTCCCCATCTATCAAATTCAAAATGCACTGACATCCTGAGAATGCTCATTCTGTCTGTTCTGGCCTCCAATAAGGCTACAAGTTGCTGTTGATTCAATATTTATGCTTCATCATTATCTTTGGTGAGAACTGCTGGTGCGGAACATTTTTCAGAGACATAGAGATATCTCTTCTGATTCAAAACTTTTAAATACACAGAAACGACTGCCATAAAACGTATAAGCGATTACAGTAAGCAACATATATTAGGGCATTATTCAGTTCTGCATACTGCATGCCACAAAGATGTCTTTACATTCAGTATTGATCACGATCAGCTATATTTGTGCCCAGTTCTGATCTTAGTGTGACTTTGTCTTAGACAACATACACGTACACCATCAGTAAAGTCAGAACGAGTCCTAAGTGGGGGAAACCAGATGCCAAGCAAGACAAGCATATGCATGTCTGGATACAGAAGACAAATAAAACAAATACTGAGTGACCATTTACTAATGGAAATACTTTGCTTTTCATGCATTACTGCATGTAATGTCAAAAACAACTGGAGGTTTGCAAGAATCTTTCTCTTCCTGCAATGGAGCAAAAAATGTGGTTTCTGAAGTCCCCATCAGTATTCTGAAAAACGCATTTTATTAAAAAAAATAGTATAGTAGAAATCATTTGGAAAATTTCAGAAACTATAAAGGGTCAAGAGGAACTTGAATGTCTGACTGCGGAATGCTCTGAAATAACACAGTGAAGAACAGTTCTTAAAATAAAGGTGATATCTTTTTGTCCAGTTCCTACTCTATAAGCTTGTTTTCCCAACAAAACTTCCTACTGAATCTTTGAATCATCCTTCTGGCAGTTCCCTTTTCAACTTTTGTGACTTCCTGAAAAAGCTGTAAGCTATGACCATAAAAAAACCCAAACTTTTTTATCAGTTGAAAATCAGAAAATCAATTTAAATTTTAATTGAAAACAGAAAAAACAAATTCCTTTTACACCCACAGGTATTTGACCTAAGGAGCTGGTGAAGTGCCATGTTTTATTACTGCAGAGCTAAAACTTCTCCAGCATGCATTATTTAATTATTACATTAATTATAGTATAAGAATTGGTGTTATTAATCAGTCATGGTATTAAATGTGAACAAAAATGGTTACACCCCCCAACCCCCCCCCCCCAAANCATATACAGAATTATCAAACACAGTAATTACAGATCTGTTAGGTCTGTGAATTTTGCCTCCAGTAAAAATGACCTGGAACATTTTTCATTGTAAAAATATGTCAGTTCAGATCCTGTGTGTACTGATGTTTTAGGAGTTGATTTCAGATGAGGATTTGCCTCATAATTCCCAAGGCCAGGAAGGGAAGTAATAATTCTGACTTCCTGCACAATGTAGGACACGCAATAATTCTTGTATTGAACAAATAACTTGTGGTTGAGTTACAGTTTCTAGTTTAGAAAGGCATACAATCTTGATTCGAAATGATAGCAAATCTTCTACTGCCTTATTATTTTCTACCATATTTAGTTTCTATCATAGTTTTGTCTAGCTGAGATTTCCAGTTGCTGCATCTTCCTACAACTCTGTGGACTACTTTACATACTACTTTTCACTACACAACAGAGCAGGAGTCATTCTCCTGTATGTTCTCTGAGCTTCACAATTTATAGCAACCTCATCCAATAATCCTGAACACGTACCTACAGTCCACCTCCACCACACTGCACAGCTTTCCCCCCTTTGTACGGCCTGGAGGTCACACTTGGACACCACCCAAAATACCAGAGTAGAAGCCTACATGTACATGTACATTTGGGCTTCTTCGGACAGTTTAACATCGGTTAGGAAAAAAGTGAAAGCTGTTGCATTGTTGCAGTATTACACCTGCAATTTCTAAACTGGTCAGTGCAAAATCTTGATGCACTAATACACAAAACCGAGGGAAAAAAAAATCAAGGACAATTAAGCTTCCTTCCCCGCCCCCCGCCCCTCCCCCCCGCCCAAGTAATTCCTGCTACCTTGTCTTCCTAAGGCACTGTTTCATCTCTTTTGTCTTTCCAGCATCGAGTGAGCACACTGGCCAGCTCCAAAAACATCAGCAGAGGAGCATGAGCTAAAAATGGCACCCAATTCCTTCCAGATACCTGACTGGTAAGAGGAGGAGATGGAGGTAGAGGTGGAGATGGAGGTGGAGGTGGAGAGAGGAGAAAAGAGTCCCACTATATGGCAGCCTTTGGAGGCAGAGAGAAATCCTGAATTCATGACTACCAATGTTCACCACAACTATTTGGAGATTTAGAAAAATCCAATTTAAATGGAAGTGAATGTAATATCTTGGGGTTTTTCCTTTTACTTTAACTTGTCTAAATGAACCTGGGGTGAGACTGTGCTGAAATTCTGACTGAGTTTGAGAGCTGTTTCATTTGTTTAATGACTAGGAACAAAAATTATAGAAATAGTGTCACTTTAGTGACAGAAGCAATTGCCTTGCATACAGCACTTATGAATATGCATCAGAATACATTAATATAACAACAACATTCACGTTTTGTGCAGAAAGGTAACAGCTTACAATGTTTTACAGACTCACTTCTGACTCACTAAGTGGAAGCAAAAGACATACAACAGCTTTTCTCATGAATCTGACCTAACTTCTGACAATGTGCAAACCACACATAAAAAATTCATTCAGTGCTTTCGATCAAAGAGGATGTGAAGTGATCCACAGTGGCAGGAAAATGTCTGTTATCATGTTCTATTGATTACATTTCCTCCAAAGGGTCTGAGAGTGCAGTGGATTCTCAGTCTTAGTTTGCTCAACCTCAGCGGACTAATTACAAATGCTCATGAATTTGCATGCTGCTTTGCTTTATTCTCATATATTCTAGCCAGGTATCAGTGTATGGTGACTGAAATTGTCTGGTTTTCCTTCACTGGCAAACATAAAAGCTTAAAACTGCATGCAGTTTTGTCAAACATTTTCCTAAACACCACTTATTACAAATCATTCTGGTCAGAGGTATAAGACTATGTCAATAAAATAACTGCATATGTTAACATCATGACATAGCTTTAAATGCTCTTCATTCATAAAAAATAAGGAAAAGAAACAGAATTTTGGACACCCTGAGAAATAGTAAGACTGGAAATAAGAAAGGAAGCAAGAGTTCTCATAATACACTCAATTTTATGGTTTATATTCTTAAACATTCTTTTTCAAGGTGATAGGGCCAGAGTGAAACCAGCTAACTGGGTGGAAAAGGGAAGCAAGGAAATCTGTACAGCTACTCCATGCAATGCTACATCATTTGTTAGAAGCCAGCAGCTACTGTTTCCGCAGGTTGTAAAGGCATGATGCTTGAAATACCAGACCAAATTGATTGTGCTATCTTTTATCAAGGGAAACAATAACAATGTGCATCTTTATTGAGAACTGTGTATTTGGTTTAACTAGAAAGAAAATATATCCGTAACAGGAGAGACAATGTGGAGATTTTAGGCACGAGTGTAATGTGTGTTGCAATGCTTCCCTCTTTTTCAAGACAACCACGCCAATTTCTTTAAGGTTACTAAACGTAGTTTTAGAGGTTGGGGGGTGTTTAGGTGGCATTGATTTGGAAATTTCAGATCTCATATTCTAGCAGCACTATGCCACTGATTTTAATGGTTAATTACAACACTGAGAAAACTCACAAGTTACGGTCTCACCTCCACAGTTGCTTTGACAATGGGCAACAAGGAAGGTACAGAGATCTGGCGGTACGGAAGAGTAATCCTTTTTTTAACTTTCTCACACAGCTCACAAGTATGTATATGGCATCATGAGTTATGTATACTGCAATATAAGGTGTATATTGTACCATAATACAAAATCAGGGTGGACTTTGGAAATGGAGAACTTATAATAAACTATGGTTGTAATCATGCACTTAGAACACAAACACATACAGGGTTTTGTGGAAAAAAATCACAGATGATATCTTGTAATTTCCAAGACTTTTTACAGCTATTTCAAACCTTCTTCATGCAAATATTCCTGTTATTGCATGTGACATTTGCTCTTTATCCACAATAAGCTGGATGTACATTATAAATACTGTCAGATTTAAGCAGGAAAGATTATTTCACAGGACTTGCTTCCTGTTTCAGGAAAATATTTACCATAGACTAATAAAATAAAATAAAACAATGATGCAAGTCTGCAACTCTCTGACATGGTAGCAGGCTGGAAATTAAATCCAGAACAGGGCAATGAGGGTTACAGTTCGAAGAAATGTCTGCATCAAGCCACTTCAGGAGCTGCATTTCCTGATTTAGTATTTATGATTACAGGAATTTTTTGCTGGGGCCAGTACATATTGGATGGTTATTCACAGCAGTAGCATCAGAGACTTCTGCTGTGCTGGGTTGGATTTGGGGAATCCATCTTTGTAGAAATTCTGCATTTCTGTTGCATTTTATGAACTGTCTGAGTCTTTATGTCATCTGGATATCTTCTATTGCATACTTATTTCACTTTCCTCACATGGAAGTGGAGGGGAGTGGTGCCTACATGTCTGGGGTAGGAGACTATCAAGATTGACTGACATTTGAATGGCTGAGCCCTAAACGGTGATGCTAAAAGTGGCCAAACAAGAGGAAAAGAAAAGAGAAGAGGAGGAGGAGAAGAAGGAGGGG